>CM076578.1:610161234-610698737 GCA_034641835.2 Pinus albicaulis
AGGAAATGGAGGATTACCAATCTCGTTTATTATTGAATATATGAATCAAAGGGACTTTAAGTTTCTGGGTTGGCATACCTGGTGCCACTATCCCAAACAAAGGATTTGGAGATAATGAACTGATTCTCTCTTGGAAAACATGTATGTTGGTCAACAACAAGGTCAAAAAGACTGGGTTTCTGATGTAAGATAAAGGAACGATAAGGGGTATCATCCCGAGAGTGATCTGAAGTGATATGGGACTTTAGAGGTTCTTATAAATGTGGAAGAATAATGGTACTAAATTCGGCATGATCAGATATACTAGGAGAGTTGTAGAGAATTGCTTCTCTTGGTCTCTTAAATATGGGTGCCCCCTTACTCAAACATTGGGTTTCAATGTAATGGCCACAAGGTGTATGTGGTGTGAACGCATGGGTTCGATGTAAGGGGGAATAGATAAAGGCAAGGGTGGTGATTTCTTCCATATTTTCATCATCATGATAGGAGATGGGGTGACTGGTGGAAGAAAGACCGCCTGACGCGGCGAAGCTTCCTGACTCATGATCACGAGAAGAGATGGTCACATGCGGATCGTCACAAGGGTTAAAAATGGCCCAAGCTGCCGAGGCTAGGTTCCGGGAAGAGTGACTTGTCCCATCGGCATAGCCAATATAAGGTGTGGACGGAATGTCCTGCAAAATAGTGTCACAAGACAAGATATGGGAGGAGTAAGAACAAATATGACAGCGTGAGGGAAGGGTAGAAAGCATAGGATAACTACGGGAGGTAGTAGGCTGGATAGGGTGGATATGGCTCACATACCGACGAGAGGGTGATGGATGGGGGTTGGAGCGCAGGCTGCGGAGAATATCATAGATACGGATGGTATCATCATGGTTATGGGTGGGAGGGAAGAGGTCAGGGAAACCGCATGAGGCCGCAAAGCTACCGAAATCGTTAGCATGGGAAGAAAGGCTCACATATGGACCGTCTCGGGGGATGGCAGAAGAACAAGTAAAAATATGATCGAAGGATGTAGAGTCCAAGAATGTTGCTGAAGGGGAATCAAGCAAAATAGATGGAGTGGATTCAGAGGGAATGCACTCCGAGGGTCAGACGGATGATGATAGGTATAGGAGGGGGGCAGCAGGTTCTGACATCTCAACATCAGGAGGAGGAATGTCAATGGTAGCAGGTGGGTCCTCGAGTTGGCCTGACGCATATTGCGCGAGGATAGGAGAGGTGGATGGGTTTTTTTCCTTCTCGTACTCACGAATGACCTCTAAAGGGGCTCGGTAATGCGTGAGGTGAGGAAAATGGTGAGAATAATGGCCATGGACACCACACAAAGCACAAGGTTTGTTGGTGCAAAGAGGCTTTGGGTTCTTGGCTGCGGACGAGGAAGAAACAGAGTATTCAGGGACCGTAGACTCTAGGAACGCAACGTTGACCAGGGGTTTGATGCGGGGTAGCTCGAGAAAAGTATGGGTGGTATGACCGACAACATCATACAAGGCACACTGGATGGTATGCGTTGAAGGCCGAGGAGGGACAGGGTTTGTCGGGGTAGTCTTGTCCTTTGAGGCCCCCCTGCGAATGTTGCCATGCTGCCCCGAAGCGGTCGCAACAGGAGGTGGTTCTTATTGAGGTGACTGAGGGACTGTTGTAGCGGGAGAAGTCATGGGGATTGGGTGAAATGGGGTTAAAGTAATATATGGTTTTGGTTGACCTGGTAGGGTAGTGGCTAGAGGGTCAATATACCAGACGGGTATACCCAGGGTCAGGTGGGGGAGAGATAGGGTGGCCAAAATAGGGACCGAATAAGCTCCGGGAGGGGGAGCAAGGAAAGGTATCTGACCAGCATGGAAATGGCTAGGAGGAATGGTGCCAAGGGGGTTGATATCGGGTGGAATCAACCCAGGAGGATAACAAGACGTGGGGGGACGGTGTGTAGAAGAAGTTTCATAAGGAAGAAGGCTGGCGAGCAGGGGCGAAGAGCTAGGAGCTAGTTGAGGTTGTGGTTGCTGACCAGCCAAAGTGGGCTCTGTAAGGTCAGCCCAAGATGATTGCATCATGCAGACGTTCACTAAGCTGGGGTCAAGGACAGGAGGGGGGGGAGGACCAGGAAAAGTTCCAAGAAAAGAGGAGTCTTTGTAGATGCTAGGGGAAACACTGGTCAAAGAATCAACAGTTGGTTTATTGGTGACAGTAGAGATGGTGGACTGAGGGGAGGTCTGAGAGTTTGGCTCATGGTAGGTCAATTGGTCAATGGTGACAATCTTGCCATGATGAGGGAAAAACATCTTGTGGTGGACTGCGGACGGGACGACTGACATGGCATAAGTGTAACTACGCCCCAAAAGGATGCTGTAGTCTTGCTGGCAAGGGTGATAGGACAGTTACGAAATAGGCCAATGGGCTGGGAGGCATGGCCATCCCATGCAAGAAGGGTGATGGTGGAAGGGACTAGTTCAGGGGATCCGAGTTGTTTCCAAACCGAAGTGGACATTACGTAGGTAGATGCCCCCTCATCAATAATACATTGAGCAACATTGGCGTTTCGGATTTTGACTGGGATTTGGAAAGCAACAGAAGGAGGAAGAGGGGGATGGTCTGACTGACGGGCATCGAAAACAATCAATTGGTCATCAGCAGGATCTACAACGCCCACGGTATATATTAGAGCCCTCTTTTGAGAAGGACACGACTAGAGGAGTTCTAATGTTGAAATGGCAGCAGGAGATTGGGCCAAATCATCTACTATGCTGTATGAATGGGCAGTCCGACCAGAGGCAGCATTTCGGCATAATGGTCCCTTAGGAGGCTTGGGATGAACCTCAGCTTTGGGCAGAGGGAGTTGTAAGGGACCATTGGGTGTCGATAGAGCCTCTGTAGGACCTAACAATGGAGACTCAGAGACAAACGGAGTAGGAGGTGTGGAATACTGACGGGACCGAGTTTGATGGTTGAGGTCGACAGTGATAGGGGATTCAGAAGCCATCATGAGAATCTGGTAATCAGAGGAACCAGAAGGGGAAGGTTGAGTGGTTATCGGGGCATGAGGGGGTTGAGTGGCCACGAATCCTTGTTGTGGGAAAGGATCGGTAAACACAGTAGGTTGAGAAGTAACGGGGGTGGGAGGGGTAGTAGGGGAGGAGTGTTGTCCCCGTACGGTGGCCTGAGAATCCCAAAGTTGCCCCATTTGTGGTAATAAGGGACAATCATGAGTGTAGTGACCATAAACACCGCAACATGAACAGGGCTTATTGGTGCGAAGTGGCCTGTCCAGCTTGGGCTGAGAGCCCTGTGACTGGTTGGCAGTGGTAGAGTCGATATTGGAAGGATTGGGTCCATGATTACCAGAAGCGGATTGATTGCCTCTTCTCCTTCTTGTAGAAGGAGGAAAATTAGGTGCCCCCTGCTGTGCAAATAATTGCCCTGGAGGGGGTAGTAAGTGCAGTTGTGGGGGTGGAGAAGGCAAGGGAGTGGGAGGTCCAAATGTTGGAGGAGCTGGGGCACCAGGTTGTGGATATGGATAAGGAGTAGGGTGGGCAGCAGTAAGGTAAGCAGGGGGGTGGGCAAAAGGAGGAGGCATGCCGTAGCCTGAATACATGCTACCTGGATGGGAAAAAATGCCAGAGGGGCTGGCCCCTAGAGGAAAACCATGGCCCGGAGGAGATTGGGCAGAGTTATGTGACAGGGCTCCAATGAGGCCATCGGCAGAATGAGATGCCCCCGAGGCATTAGGGCCACCGGGTTTGGGAAGGTCAGGAAGGACGGTATAAACATAACCAGATTGGGCGTAGATAAGGTCATACTTCAAGGCGATTTGGATGGCGGCTTCTTCGGTTTGGGGAAAATGGGATGCGACATCTTTGCCAATGGGAGGTAAGAGAGAGCGAAGGAACCAGTCCATGTAAACCCAATCTTCAAAGGGGGGAGCTCGACAGAAGCTTCTTCTGCGCCACCATTCCTGGACATGAGTAGAAAGGCGGGTTGAGGAGGATTGACGGAAGCAGGTTAAAAGCTCGGTACCAGTGTCGTATCGGAGAGGAAGATGGAAATAAGATAAAAAGGCTTGGGCAATGGTCGCAAAAGTGGTATGGGAGGAGGTGGCCTGTTCAACATACCATTTAGAAGCTTCGCCTATAAGCGTGCGTTGGAACAATCTAAGATGAATAGAGTCGTCAGTAATGGAATTGGAGGAACACCACATATGGAAGGATCAGATATGCTTGGAGGGATCCTCACTGGAAAGGCCTTATAACTTGGGAATGTTGAAGGGGAGCTTGGTTGGCATAGTAGGCCAACTAACATCGTGGCAGATAGGATCATTAATCAGCTGATTGAAGTCGGGGAGACTAAGGCCGGCCATATAAGGGAGTAATGGGGCAGTCAAAGTAGGTCTCGAGGTGGTTCCACTGGAAATAGACCCAGCAGTAGTACTGGGGTTACTGCTGGTGGTAGGCCCTGAAGTAGACTTGGTGAAAGTGACAGGGGGAGAACCAGGAGGGGGAGAACTCGAACAATCAGAGGAAGAGGCGGAGTGCGGACTTGGGGAAAGAATTACTCGATGACGGCGGGAAGGAGGAAGTTGACCAAAAAGAAAATGAGGATGAAGGCCAAGAAGTCTCCGGGAGAGGTGCCTTGGGGGTGCAATGATGACGGGAAGAAGAAAACCGACAAGGGCAGGGAGGGACAAAATCAAGTGAGGTCAAGGGCAGAAAGGTGTAGTGACAATTGATTTTAAAGTCTTTTCCAGGCGGTGTTAGCTAGGCGCTTCTTCACTTAGGGTCAGTGCGTGGCGTGTGTTAATTTTAATTGTTTAAACCTAGACGTTTTGAGAGTAAAATAAAGAGTGTGCTACGTAACGGAAAAGAAATCTGTAGTAAATTAGACGAAAAGAACATAAAACTAACAACTAAAAATGCAGCAAGCTAACCCAAGAAGGCGGGTCTCTCAAAACTAGTTTATAAGAGGGGAAAAACTAGGCGAAGCACGCTAAAAAGAGGCCAATAGAACGAAGGTCTGGAGGGACTGGGATCTAAAGGGTAAATCTGCTGAAAAGTGGTGCAGAGAACAGCAAATAAGCAGAGGCAAGGTTGCTGCTAAAAAGGAGGAGATCAGCTAAAAATAGATGCGACAAGGCAGTGGCCTTAGAAATGAACCCAAACAAAACAGTATGAGGTGGTTTTGAGAGGGAGAAGAGCTGATCTAAAGGGATCTGAAAAGGAGGTATCAGATCGGATAAAAAGAGGGCTGAAACTCTGGAAATTCATACTTCTGAAACAGTAAAGACTCGTCCACAAAAAGTGGAGGGTACTAGAGCCCTAAGGGGCAAGATTCCCTCTTAGTTGAGTGAAGCAGATCAGAAACAGGTCCAAATGGGTAGAGACAGAAGCTTCAGACAAACCCAGAAAAAGTGCTGAAAAATTTGCAGAAAAATTGCAGGTCGCAGGTTCTGACCTGTTTTTAGTCCAGGTCGCAGGTTTTGGGTAGAAAAGTGCGACCTGCAGATCCGGCTCTCTCGGCGGCAGATTTCAGAAAAATTTGTCGTCTCAGCTGCAGCTGATGTCTGTCACCTGTGCAATAAGGCCAGAAACACACTGAAGTTAAAAATTTGACTATTTAAGGGTTTTAGGGGTGAAAATCACCTTTAAAATAGGAAAAACAGAAAATGGGAGAGAAACCCTAGGGTCTGAAATAGCTGGATATGCAGGAATATATAAAACGACAGCGGTCACAAAAGAAAACCTGTGTGGAGTCGCCAATTGTTAGTATAAATATTTCGTCGTAAAATATCCCTTTAGATACGCATAACAAATAGCCCTAACATCGATTACGGCTGCAAAATATCTTTAAGTCTGCTGCATAAATTCATATCTAAGCACAAAAAGACATTAAGCAGATAAAATATAGTATGGCTCCATGCATCAATAGACAAGGCAAGAACAAAATGTTTTAAAAGAATGATTTGTATTATATTAAAGAATGGGGCACCTGAGAGGAAAACAAGAAAGATGTTTTCCTGTTCTCCTCAGTGGGATGGGTTCTTGGAAGTCCTCAGTGTTTCAGATCTGGAATTTCTCTCTCTTATGGGTGTAGAACAACAAACATAGAACTCAATGGGAGTTCATAGAACAAAATGGAAAATGGTGACCAAGAATAGATCCAGAGTGATCTAATGCAATGAAGGTGACTAATGAATGGAGAAAACCCCCCTATTTATAACAAAATATTGGGGCGTTCTAGAACTCGGTGCATGAATAAAATATTATTAATCGAATTCTAGAAGCACCCTTTAGGAATATTTTATTATATTTGTTGGAAGGAAAAGGGTTCTTGACTTGGGTCAATTCCTTTATTTATAAATAATAAATAAATAAATGGTTTATTTATCATCTTAGGGAAGTGATGGGAATATAATTAAATAAATAATGGTTTATTTAATTATTTATGGATGATTTAGTCAAATTTAACTAAGAATATTATTTAAATAACTTATTCTTAGGGAATAATTAAATAAATAAGGATTTATTTAATTAAGTTCCTTATTTTGGGTTAAATATGACCAGGAAATATAAACAAATAAGTTATTTTATGTGGTGAAAGCAATTTTACTTAGGGTAAAATTGGTCTTACACGGTGTACTTGGGTTCATCTAATAATAACAGGTTAGATGACCAAAAATTTGTGTAACAGGCATATATTTACATTATTGATTTCATTTTTAAAATTTTATGATTGTTTTCAACACATCTAACAAGACCTAGAATCTTATGATTGTTTTTAGAATCATCATGTGGGAAAATGTTTGGAACACTTGATTGTACTTGAAAGTAATCTTAAGATTTTTTTTTATCTCTATATACTCTTGTTTGAGTGAAAAAATTTCCAATGGGAAGAACATAGCTTTTCAATCCAACTAACCATATCAATTGAGCTCTATTTGAAAAAAAAGTTTAAAAAACCAAAAAGCCAACAAAATAACATCCTTGGTTGTTGTTTTTTATTGGAATAGCTAAATCATATTAAGGATTCTCTTCATTGAAATTGTTTTTGGATGGAGAATCCTTAATATGATTTAGCTATTCCAATAAAAAATGACAACCACGAATGTTATTTTGCTAACATGTTTTGTTGGCATGTTAGTTTTTCTTTACTATTTTTTCAAATAGAGCTCAATTGATATGGTTAGTTTGATTGAAAAGCTATTTTCTTCCCATTGGAATTTTTTTCACTCAAACAAGAGTATGTAGAGATCAATTTAGCAATCTTAATATTACTTGAGTACAATCAAATGTTCCAAACATTTTCTCACATGATTAAAACTCGTATTGGTTGAACCTTCTATGACCTTTTCCATTTCACTAGATACCTTCATTGACCTATAAAAAGTAGTTGATGGGTTATATGTTTTGTCTCTCTTTCCCATGTAAATCCCTTTAATTTTGATTGGAAAGATAAGAAGTACATATATGTTTGTTGATTTTGGGTCAATGTCATCAATGCACTCAACTAGGAAGCCTTAAATTGATGACATTAGTAATCACCTAAATCTACACTTTGGATGAGTGAATTTGTCAAAAGTGTTGGGGTTCCCATGTTTTGGCCAGGTTGACAGAGACCAAAAGATGAGACAACATACAACCACTTTCAGACCTTAGGATCTAGCCCTCCTAGGTCCAAAGAGGGATCTCTCTATACAAGTCAAAGGATATGTCTTTGAAGCTCTAAGTGATGATTTTAGGCTAGTTGTAGGCTCAGGGTTGTTGGTTTGATTGTTTATGTTTGGTTGGAGGGAATCATGAAAAGAAGGACCAAAATAAGACCAGGATGAGTAAAGAGGAAGCTTAGGCAGAGACAAATGACTCAGAGAACATCAAAGTCATTGGGCTATGGAGTCAAGAAAGGGTTTATTTGTAATCAATGTGCAAGCTTTCAGTCGGGCTAGTCATCTAGAGCATTGGATCTTAAAGGAGATATTTGGAATGGGACATTAAGGACAGAAAATGAAAGGAGGAGAACCAACCAACTCTGTCTATAGATCAGACCAGAGGTCATTTAACTCCAGGCCTGCTTGTACATAATTAGAGGTGAAACAAGGGATCTTGGAAAGGTTAGTTGGTCGTGCAAAGATCCTAGTGGACAGGGCTAACACTAATCCCCAGTGTTCCCAAACCTTCCAGCTAAATCCTACCAAGAACATCTAAACATGGACTTCATCAATTCATACATCAGAGAGCAGGCAATATCATCCACTACATTGGTTAAATCAATTGAAACCAACATTCAGATACACATATAAGCAGAAAACATAAAAGGCTGGGAGAGCAGCAACATAAGGTACCTATCAAGGGTAAATCTTATGCCAAACTTCTGTTGCGAGCCTGAAGAAACATGATGAAATGAAAGCAATTCAATCACAAATACAGAGAAAGAGGAAACATCACCAGCTGCTTTAGATCAGGATCCAAAGAAACATGCTTGTCATATTAAAAACAACACCAATCAGGTACATCATAGCCCATAGCTTGAACATTCAGTCTGAATACATCTAATCTCAGCCTATCTTACAATATACACAGAGAACTTGTCTCAAGAGGAGAATACTTGCATTTCACTGATATCTCATCAACAACCATTACAATGTTTCCTTCTGTGCTTTATAGCAAAGGATGAACCTAAGATCGACTGAAGGAGTAGGTGAAAATTAAATGTATCATTAAACACAACAATGAATGCAGGGCCGAAACCCATTCTGCTTGACCTGCTATGAATTTAATCTCTGTCACCTTCCTTGTGAGAGAATGATCTGCTCCAGATTTGATCTTGACATTTTTTGGCTGAAGTACTCCCTGATGATTTGAACAAAAATGAAATAAACTGCTAGGAAGGTCTGTCTCATAAATTCTACGGTGGTTTTGAACTGTTGTCTGGTGGAATTCTTTTCAGGGACACGGTGTGTAAATAAAACAGTATGGGTGCCCTGTACCTAATAAAGAAAAACATTCTGCTGACAAATAACCCAGATGGTACCTTTTTCCTGTGCTCGGGATCCTTTGATCGATCCTCACGGTCTTCAACTGCTACTTTTCCCTCTAAACTTTGGATTAAAAGCTCAAGATCTTCATAAGCTAGCTTTAATCTTCCTTTTTCTGCACTGAAATATTCTGCCGCTCCATTCTCTTCTGACAGGGTAGCTTGGGTTTTAATGGTGATGGGAGATTTGCTGCAGAGTTCGCACTCTGTTCCTTTAATGACCATCTTGTCTCTACCTTCCCGGGCCTTCGTTCATAAATCCAGCCGCTGCAGATGATCTTCCTCGGATCTAGTTGTCTGGGTAGCATAGGAGTTTATCATGGTGGCCATTCTTTCTTTATATCCCTGCAAGAACACGAAAACTGTCAAGAAATCCATGGACGAGGGTGGCGGGTGACATGGATGGATGAAACAGACGCATTTGGTGACATGGCGGAAGAAACTATAGAGGAAACAGTGAAAACTTTCTCTGGTGGAGGTTTGACGACCAGTAGAGTGAAAATGCGTGAAAATCATTAAAAAATGCGAGAATGGGACGTTATATGTGACGGAATGTTTGAAGGGTATGGAACATGCACGTGGGGTGATGTGGCAGAAGGATAGCCGGTGGATGGATGAGGTGGGGTCCCGGGAACAGTGGAGCGGTCAACGATGGAGGGACAGATCGGGACCATCGATTATAGTGGAGATCGACGACAGGGAGCGACGGATGGTGGGCCACCAGACGCGACATGCGGGAGTTAAAAAGCATGCATCTTTGATGAATGAGCGCCGTTGGATGAGGGCTCCAAGATCTGACGGCTCCTAGAAATTCCGCTACCCAGCTTGCGTTCGAAGCTTAATGCGCGAAATGGCGGTTTTCAAAATAGTGCGCTCGGACACGCGTCACCCAGCGTATGGAATCGCTGGGTCCGCGGGAAATACCGCCGGCTATGGATGGGTGGTGCGGAACGAAACCACCGGTCTTCTGAAACTGCGTAGACGGGGTGGGGACCACCATTTTGGGCGCGCTCCGCACCGTTGGATCGACAAATGAATAGACGGAGGAGATCAACTACGGGGGCCAAGGTGTACGGGCACGGGAACTTTGGAGCGACCCCCCATAGTCAAATAACAATCGTTCGATCGAGTTGTCCCAAATCCTGAGGAGTCAACTACGGGGGCTCCGTGGTTTGACTCTACAGACAGAGAAGAGCCCCTGCAAGGAAAAATCCTTGGTCACGGCGCCGGGTCTTATGGAAAAAGGTGCGGAGGCTAACAGAAGAAGGGCTAAGACCCAAAAACATAAAATTTATCATTTTAATTCATTTTTAATGCGTTTTGGGGGCAATCAAAGGGTAATTGTAGGGGAGATGGAGGGGGAAACTAGGGAAATAAGGGAGATGGGGAAATTTAAAGGGGATTTTTGGGGGATTTAGGCATAGAGAGGGGGAATCTTGGGGGGGGGGGGAAGAAAGGGAATTCGGATAAAGGGAAAAGAGGGGAATTGATGTATTTCGCAGGGGTAAAGGAGGGAATAATAGGCCCTTTGAGAAATGGATTAGCAGATAGGATTTATATAAGGCAAAGCACTTAGAGGCTTCAAGGGGAATGGTTTCTCAGGGAAAGGCATCCCTTGAAGGCTCAACAATCATTCAGCCCCCAGCTTGCTTGTCAAGAATTTCATAGGGGGGCTAACAGTGGCTCCACATGGGGATGGCTTCTCCTTGGAGGAGTCAAGAAACCAGATATGATCTTTGGAGTAGGCCAGATGCCTGCTGTCATAAGCCATCTTTCTTCTTCAATTTTAGCTGCCACAGTATGATAGAAACATCAGCAAAAATATTTCCCAACCAATCTACCTACCCAAACTACAGTTCTACAATTTTCCCTTGGGTGCATTTGAACTAGCAGACCCTTTACATTATTTTATTTTGAAAACAAAAACAAACCTACTCTAAATCTACCCTTATTGCTCCATGAGACCAGATTAGACTGTTGGTCTCATATAATTCTCTACCTAGTCTACTACCTGCTGGGATTAAATTGTCCAATAGGTTTCTTCACCTACATTCTAAGACATGAAATTTAAAACAGCCAAGTCAGGATTAGACTGTCTGACTTGCTGGATAGAAACTTGTAAAAGACAAAACTGTGAAGGCATGGAATTCTGCAACTTTGAAACATTCTTCTTTCTTTCTTGTGACTCAGGTTTTGAGCATATTTGAGTCACCTCTTTTCTTTGCTTCAGCTCTAGTTTTGGGCATATTAGAGCTGGTTCTTCTTTCGCTGCTGATCCAGATTTTGAGCTTATTAGGACCAGCTATTCTGCTTCCTTTGGCTCGGATTTTGATCAGGTTTGAGCCATGCTTTTTACTTCAGAGGTTCATGTTTTGAGCATGTCTGAACCTCTCTTTTAATTCTGTTTTTGGAACATTTTCTTTTTTCTGAAAATGAAAACTTGCAATGGTATGTACACTGGAAATGAAACTGGAAATGAAAAATTAGCAGAAATAGTGTTTGAGCATCTTGCCATTGACACGACCCCCAAACAGCTCTGTACCATCAATTTCCTGTAGGAAAAAAGCATTAGGACCCACAGTGGCCTGGATGATGAATGGACCTTGCCACAAGCTGTCGAATTTGCCATGTTTGCCTTTGTCCTCTCTTCTTGAATCCCATCTCAGAACCTTATCTCCAACCTTGAAATCTGAAGCTTTGGTTCTTTTGTCAAACTGTCTCTTTATGCCTTCCTGTACTCTGACAGCTCTGCTATAAACCTGCTCTCTAGTTTGCTGTAAATGGATAGTTTCATTGATTCTCCTTACCATACTATTTTCCTCTGATTGGATCTCTTGGACAAGTTTGATCATTGGAACTCCAAGACTAGTAGGAAAAACTGCTTTTGTCCCATAAACCAGCTGAAAGGGTGACATGCCAATAGATTTCTTTGTAGTGAGCCTGTCTGCCCACAAGGCATGTATCAAATTTTTATGCCATGACCTTTTGTTCTCTTCCAACAGCTTCTTAATGATTGTAACCAGGCTTTTATTTGATGATTCAGCTAGGCCATTACCCTGGGGGTAATAGGCAGTTGAATGTCCAAGTGCTATTCCGTACCTGTGACAGAAATCAACCATTCTTTTGGATCCGAAAGCAGCAGCATTGTCAGTGATTATTTTCCTTGGACAACCAAAACGAGATAAGATGAAGTCTTCTAGGAATCTAATGATGACAGAGTCAGTGGCATTCCTAGTGGGTATAGCTTCTATCCATTTAGTGAAGTAATCTGTAGTAGTTAGGATCCATTTATGTTGTCCAGAGGAAGAAGGGTTAATCTCCCCAATAAAGTCTAGGCCCCATTGCATGAAGGGGCCTTCTATGGTGATGGGCTGTAAAGGGAGGGGGAGGAGTTTTCTTTTACCCTCAAAGATTTGGCATTTGTGGCAGGCAAGAATCATTTTATGGACATCACTAAAGAGTGTAGGCCAATAGTAACCAGCCCTGAGTATCTTATTTGCAGTGGTTTTCCAACTCAGGTGGCCTCCACACTCCCCAGCATGGAATTCCTGTTTGATTCTTTCAGCTTCAGTTTCAGACAAAAATTTCAGCAAAAGGCCATTTGGATTTTTCCAATATAGACTTTCATTCATAATGCAGTAATTTCGAGCTTTGAGTTTTATGAATCTGGCCTTTGTTTTGGACAGTTCTGGAGGGGCATTGAGATTAGTGAGCACATAAAGGATATCAGTATACCAAGGAGAGTTCTGAAACTGCTCCTCAACAGTTGGATGGGGCAATCCTTCCTGCTCATCTAAGGCATTCATCATATTAATGTCAAGGGCCTGCAGGTTTGATTCAGCCATTAATTGGGCCAGGCCTTGACCTTTGATCAGCTTGGTGGGTTTTATTTCAAGGTCGTATTCCAAGATTGTAGCAATCCATTTGCCCCTTTTCCCATCAGGGTCTTGGGACAAGATATCCTTAACCACTATATTTGGCACATAGGCAATGGTGTGAGAATGCAGAATGTACACCCTAAAGTATTTTAAGGCCTTAATCAGAGCATAGGCCTGCTTTTCCATGATGTTGTACTTTAAGGGTGCATATCTTAAGGCTTTGATGAAGAAAGCTATAGGCTGTTCGTTACCTTCTGAATTTTTCTGCAGCAAAACTGCAGCTATTGTGTGTTGGGAAGCAAATGAAAAGATCAGAAAATCTTTTGAGAAGTCAGGGCTGATAAGGACAGGGGCCTGAGTGAGTGCAAGTTTTACTGACTCAAAAGATTTCTTGGCTTCAACAGTCCACTTAATTCCTGCATCTTTCTTTAGCATTTCAGTCATTTTTCTAAGGTGCTCAGCAAGATTAGGAATGAATCTCCTGAGGAAATTGATCTTCCCTATAAAGGACTGCAACTCCTTGATGTTCCTTGGGTGTGTGATTTGAAGTATTCCCTCAACTCTCTGTGGGTCTATCCGGATCCCTTTCTCAGATATAATGTGGCCCAGAAGTTTACCTTCTTGCAACCCAAAAACAGTTTTCTTAGGATTTAGGGACAGACCATACCTTCTACATTTTTCAAAGACTTTCCTCAGATGTTTCAAGTGTTCTTCTTCAGTTTTAGAAAAGACAGTCAAGTCATCCAAGTAGCTAACTATGAAGTGTCCTATCTCCTCTGAGAAAGCTATGTCCATCGCTCTCTGGAAGGTAGCTCCAGCATTCATCAGTCCGAAGGGCATTTTCACATACATGAAGGTGCCCCATGGAGTGGTAAAAGCTGTTTTGAGTTGATCTTCTGGGAGTACCAGAACTTGGTTGTATCCTGAAAAACCATCAAGCAGGGAGACTCTCTTAGAGCCCACCACCTTCTGTAGGATATGTTCCATTCTAGGCAAGGGGTAGTTGTCTTTCAGGGAGGCTCTGTTGAGGTTTCTAAAGTCTATGCATAGTCTGATTTCTCCTGTTTTCTTCCTTAAATCCACTAATTTTGACACCCAATCAGAAAACCTTACAGAGACTATTATGCCTGCATCATACATCTTCCTGATCTCTTTCTCTACTGCAGGCAATTGTTTTGGATTGATTCTTTGAAGTTTTTGTCTAAAAGGCTTCTGATTTTCCTTTAGTGGTATCTTATGTTGTATGATGTTGGTGTCATAGGCCTTTAAGTCTTCATAGCTCCATGCAAACACATCAATGAATTCCTTAAACAGGTCTGTGTATTTCTTTTTCATGTCTGCAGGTATAGGCTTGGCCAGTTTTATCATTTTGGGCTTATCTTCAGTGTCGATGTTGCATTCTTCCACATCAGAATTAGCATGTTCTATTGTGGGATTTTTTGCTATGTCATCAAAATCAAAGAGGTCCTCTAAGGGTGCCAGGCCTCTGGGTATATTCTTGTCTTTGGCGTGCAGCACTTCGACCTCTTCATTTTCTGCGTTTTCACTATTTTCGTTAAAATTTCTAGTTTGCTCGGAGAAAGAATTTATTTCTATGTTACAAGGTGTTTCTTGCTGATCTGGGGGATCCTCGCTTGGGCAGATATCATCAGAAATCGAGTCTAGACCCGAAAATTCAAACTCATTCCTTCCCAGTAAGAAATCTTTGATCTGTTTGTCTCCTTCAAAGACGTTCCAATATTTCTCGTTGTCTGGCACTGCAGGCCTGAATTTGGTCTGAATGATAATTTTTTGGTCAACTGGGGCCTTAGGATATGAACTAGCTAGGAAAGCTAATCCATTTTCTATTGCATTTTGACCCCTAGGAATGAACACTAATTCATATTCAACAAACATTTTCAGCAGATCTAGAGTGTCATTCCTGTATGCCCTAAGCCTAGGATGTTTTGCTAAATACTCACCATTCGCCTGTTTGATCACTAACTCTGAGTCTCCTCTCATAGCTATCCTACGGGCTCCTAATTTTTTCAATAGATTTATGCCCAAGATCAGAGCCTCATATTCTGCAATGTTATTCGTGCATTTAAAACGCAGGTTCACAGCGTCGCTCTCTGCATGATCATCTCCTGTGTTATGTAGCCATACTCCTGCTCCAGCATTTTTCCTAGTACAGGACCCATCAAAGTTCATCTCCCACAGGGGTTCGTTGTTTACTTCGTCCTCATCCCCTCCCCTACAGCTGGATTCGCCGTTATGTTGAGTTGTGAGGTTTGTGCTAGGAGAGGGGTCATTTTGTGGTTCATTATGGGCATGGAGATCAGGGAGGTGGCTAGCTTGCTGTTTTTGTTCTGTTTCTATTTCATTCAGAGTTATATTTTCAGCAGTTTTCCCATGGTCTTCTTCATCGTATTCTTCTAGAGTAGCCATTATGTTGAAATCCATGGGCTCTACGTTTGTATCTCCATTATCTGATCTCGGCTCTTCTGAGGATTGGTCATTGTAGAGAATGAAAGAGTCTAGGTCTGTATGTACAGAGTATAATGGTGAGTTTTTAGGTTTCTCGGGGCTACTGACTAAAAATTTCATCTGAGACTCTCTATACAGTCTTCTAAGTTGGCCAAATATAGGGATAGTGGCATATGAGCCATCCATCTGCATTGTTCCCTGCAGTTTGGCTCCCCATGATCTTGACAATAGCATGCCATACTTTGGTGGCACATCTGCCACCACAACATCCATGACCATACACTTGGCAGGAATCTGGGTCAGACTCACACATAAATCCTTGATCAGTCCTAGGCATTTTAATCTGCTAGAGTCAAATGAGTATAAGTCTTTGTAAGGTCTGGTAATTTCTAGGCCTAGCCTTTCCATCACTACCTTAGGCATTAGATTGTGTGATGCACCAGAGTCATGCATGGCATTATGAAGGATCTTGTCATGAATGTTGAGACTGATATAAAAAGGTGGAACTACCCCTTCCTGAAACTTTCCTTCAATTTTGGGACCAAAGAGTAGGGCTGGTTGATCATCATTCAGATTTACAGAATAATTCATTTCTACCAGATTTAATGCTTTCAAAATTTGGCCTTTATATACATCCTGAGTGGCTAGCTCAGATAATGGTACAGAGATTTTAATTTTTGTAATCTCACTCTCTAGATTGAAATTGGACTGGACCTTTGTAATGCTCAATTCTGTTTTATTAGCTACTGCCTTAGTAGCCGAATCAGATTGTGGTTTATCACTATGTACAAAGTTTGGAATAGTTGTATCAGGAGTACTAACTGAAGTTCTAGTACTGCTGGTTGGTTGAATTCGTTTTTCATTGTTTTGGTTGTCCTTCTCCTTATGTTTACCAGAACTTTCAGCTGTTGTTTTGTTGTCTGCGGCAGATGCTTTAGAGGATTTATCAGGTCTTTTCTTGATGGTTACCTCAGGAGTCTTTGTTTTGGGATCTGCTTGGTTTTTCTTGCTCCTAAGTTCATATTGTTCCCTGACTTGCAACATGGCATTTTCAAATCGTAATATGTAATCCTCAGTTTCTAACCATTCCTCATCCCAATATGAAGGTGAGGGATGATCTTCTTCTGAATCACAGTTAAGGACTGAGTCCTCTGCTTCAAACATATTTATGGTATTCCCTTCAAACTCTTCGATGATTCCCTCGTCTTCATCTAAAAAGTTTTCTTGAAATGAGGGAATGATTTGTTGATCTGACTCTCTTTGCCTGTTGGGGGCAGCATTGTTTCTTCTAATGTTTTGGTTTTGGTTTCTGTTTTGGTTATTGTTTTGGACAACCATCCTCTTTATCATTTGTTGAAGTTCTTCCACATTTTTTGAAAGTCTGTCATATTTGGGATCAGACGTGGAAGCTACGTTGTCATCCCTATATGTTACCCTATTTTCAACTTTTAGTCTTGCCCTTTTTTCCTTCAGGTTTGCTTCTATGGTTATTGCTCCTTTCTGCATGTCTTCCACGGTGGTGTATTCTTTATCTCTAAGCTCATAGGCCATGTCAGCATCAAATCCATCAGGATACTTAGCCAGGGCCATACCTTGAGGAGGCTTCATGTGTGGAGGGAGAGCATTATAAATGCTGTTGAATCTAGTGGTGTAATTGTGAACACTCTCTCCTACATTCCTCTTAAGGGACATGTATTCTGCTAGAAGCTGGCGAGGGTTTGCTCTAACCTCCCATTTGTTTATGAAGGTCTGGTATAATGCAGGGAGATCTTGAATACTGCCAGGAGGTAAACTCTTAAACCATTTTTTCACCTCGCCCCCTAAGCTTTGGGCAAAGATCCTCATTTTGATTGTTTCATCATCAATTTCCATATAATCAAAAGAGTCCTCCATTTTATCTACATGTTGCTGAGCTATTATGGACTCTTTAGCAGTGAAGTGTGGGATTTTTGACTGATAATCATTGGGCAAGGGTAACAAGGGTTGGGGTAGAACTAAAGGTGCATACCAAGCTGCCCTGATGATATTCTGGTGAGGCAAAGGGTTAATCTGAGCAGCCAGTATTTGAATGATAGGGATATTAAGACCAACAGAAGTCTGTAGAGTAGATCTAGGGTGAGAGCGCCCCAAGTTTTGAAGGAATTGAAAATTAGGTGGTGTGGAAGGAGGGGTTTCACTGTCCCTAGGGTCTGGCTGGTCTGAAACACTGAATGACCTAGTTCTAGGTAATCTGTTTTGAAGGTCTAGGTCGAAGAAAGGGTCTAATAGAGCTGCAAGATCTTCTGGTGCAGAATTAGCTCTATGAATGTTGCTGGAAATAGTTGATCTCCTACTTATAGGCGTTCTCTTGAGGATTTTCTCAGGATTACCAACTATTTCAGGTGGGTTTGGATCAGGGCAAGCTCTCGTATGAATTGTTCTGTGAGCCAGAATGCTGCTCTTGAACTAAGCAGCTTAACCCTACTTGTCACTTCTACTGTGGTTAATGTTGTCTCAGGGACTGGTCTCCCAGTGGAGTCTTCATTATGTTTCGGGTCTAGTCCCCCAGTGGATTCTGATGCGAAACCAAGATGATCAGCAGGCCTACTGATCACCAGTGGAGTCTTTTAACGTTTAGGAACAATGGAGTCACCAGGTGGAGGGTTTAGGATGTTTCTAAGGGGTACACTATCCACCACAGTGCTCAAGCACTATCACCTTTCAGGAATCTCCTCTAAAACAACAAGCTCCAACCAGAGATTGACTGGGAGGGAATTTACCAGATATGTCACCTCTGAAAAGAGGATGAGATCTGGAGGCTACCTGGCCCTTTCCAGGCTCTGTCTAAGAGTATGGTGGATATTCAATAATGGAGGTTGATTCAAGAAAGGGGTGACTTACTGTCAACCTAACCAGAGAATTAAGCTTCTGAGTCTTGGAAGTATGTAAGGTGAAATGTACTCAGGTCCCCAGCGGAGTCGCCATTATGTTGGGGTTCCCATGTTTTTGCCAGGTTGACAGAGACCAAAAGATGAGACAACATAGAACCACTTTCAGACCTTAGGATCTAGCCCTCCTAGGTCCAGAGAGGGATCTCTCTATACAAGTCAAAGGATATGTCTTTGAAGCTCTAAGTTATGATTTTAGGCTAGTTGTAGGCTCATGGTTGTTTGTTTGATTGTTTGTGTTTGGTTGGAGGGAATCAAGAAAAGAAGGACCAATATAAGACAAGGATGAGAAAAGGGGAAGCTTAGGAAGAGACAGATAACTCAAAGAACATCAAAGCCATTGGGCTATGGAGTCAAGAAAGGATTTACCTGTAATCAATGTGCAAGCTTTCAATTGGGCTAGTCATCTAGAGCATTGGATCTTAAAGGAGATATTTGGAATGGGACATTAAGGACAGAAAATGAAAGGAGGAGAACCAACCAACTCTGTCTATAGATCAGACCAGAGGTCATTTAACTCCAGGTCTGCTTGGACAAAATTAGAGGTGAAACAAGGGATCTTGGAAAGGTTTAATTGGGATGGAAAGCTCCTAGAGAGACATAGATCAGGTTCTAGACCTCCAGGATTCTCAACACATTCAACTAAATCCTAACAAGAACATCTAAATACAGATTTCATTAATTCAAACATCAGAGAGTAGGAAATAACATCCACTACACTGGTTAAACCAATTGAAATCAACATTCAGATACACATATAAGTAGAAAACATAAAAGGCTGGGAGAGTAGCAACATAAGGTACCTATCAAGGGTAAATCTTATGCAAAAATTCTGATGTGAGCCTGAAGAAACATGATGAAATGAAATCAAGTCAATCACAAATACAGAGAAAGGAAAACATCACCAGCTACTTTAGATCAGGATCCAAAGAAACATGCTTGTCATATTAAAAACAACACCAATCAGGTACATCATAGCCCATAGCTTGAACATTCAGTCTGAATACATCTAGCCTCAGTCTATCTTACAATATACACAGAGAAATTGTCTTAAGAGGAAAATACTTGCATTTCACTGATATCTCATCAACAACCATTACAATGTTTCCTTCTGTGCTTTATAGCAGAAGAGACACAGAAGATCGACTGAGGAGGTAGGTGAATGTTAAATGTTACATTAAACCCAAGAATGACTGCAGGGCCGAAACCCATTCTATTTGACATGCTGTATATTTAATCTATGTCACCTCCCTTGGGAAACAATGATTTTCTCCAGATATGATCTTGACATTTTAGGTTGCGGTACCTCTGGTGATTTGAACCAAAATGAAATAAACTACTAGGAAGGTCTGTTCTAACAAATGTTATGGTGGTTTTGAACTTGTTTAACTTGTTGTTCTAGGGAATAATTCAGGGACACGTGTGTGTAAATAAAACAAGATGGATGCCCGGTACCTTATGAAGAACAAACATTCTCGCTGATGCAAACCCGGATATCACCTTGGTTCTCAGTTCAGATCCTAGTTGCATCCCTTATCTGTAATCATGTCGTCTTCAATATTTGATTAAAAGCTCAAGATCCTCATAAGCTAGGTTTAATCTTCCTTTTTCTCTACGCTGAAACATTCTGCCGCTCCATTTTTTTCTGACAAGGTAGCTCGGGTTTTAATGGTGATGGGAGATTTGCTGCAGAGTTCGCACTCTGTTCCTTTAATGAAAATCTTGTCTCTACCTTCCCGGGCCTTCGTTCATAAATCCAGCCACTGCGGATGATCTTCCTCGGATCTAGTTGTCTGGCAACATGTGTGTTATCACTGTCGTTCTTCTTGGTATCCCCAAAAGAATAACAAACCTGTGGAAGGAAACTGTGGACGGGGTGGCTATGGGCTAAGGAGGGAATGGACGTGCAATCGGTGACATGGTGGAAGAAATCGAAGAGGAATGGCGAAAAACTTCTCTGGTAGGTGGTTGATGGTCTGCGAAGTGATAAATGCATGAAAAATATAAAAAACACGAACCTTGGACGTATATACGCAAGAGAATGAGAGACTGTACGGGGGATGTACGGGACGTGCACATGGAGGTGACGTGGCGAGGCGAGACAATAAGGAATGGTCAACGGAGGAGGGACAGATCGGGACCATCGATTATGATGGAGATCGATGACAGGAAACGACAGACGGTGGGCCACCGGATGCGATGTGCGTGGTTAAAACAACATGCAACTTTGGCAAATGATGACCGTCAGATGGGCGACCAGAGATCCACGATCGAAGACAATTCTCGCACTGATGACTTGTACTGAAGTTAATGCAACGGAATGGCAAATTTTCTGAAGAGGCAGGAGGATACAGAGCCTGGTGGGAATTGTCGGTGTCCAGTAGAAACCACTGGGCTGGCCAACGACAGTTGTAGTCAACCCAGGGTTTTGAAAATCCGTTGAAGAAGAGGGTCAATTATTTGGTGCTGGCCCGCGCCGTTGATCCGGTCTAAAGTCTAATGGCAGGATTAACCACGAGTGGGGCCAAGGTGTACGGACGTGAGGCTGTTGGAGCGACCCCCCACAGTGAATGACAGCCGTTAGATTAGATCATCACACATCCCGAGGAGTGAAATACGGGGCCACCATGGTCTGACCATACGGATAGAAAAAAGCCCCCCGTAGGAGAAACGCCTAGGTCACGGCGCGGGGTTCTATGGAAGGAAAAGGGTGCGGGGCTATCAGAAGAAGGGTTAAGACCCAAAAACATAAAATTTATCATTTTAATTCATTTTTAATGCGTTTTGGGGACAATCAAATGGTAACGGTAGGGGAGATGGAAGGGAAAACTAGGGAAATAAGGGAGATGGGGAAATGTAAAGGGGATTGTTGGGGGATTTAGGCATAGAGAGGGGGAATATTGGGGGGGAAGAAAGGGAATTCGGATAAAGGGAAAAGAGGGGAATTGATGTATTTCGCAGGGGTAAAGGAGGGAATAATAGGCCCTTTGAGAAATGGAATAGCAGATAGGATTTATATAAGGCAAAGCACTCAGAGGCTTCAAGGGGAATGGTTTTTCATGGAAAGGCATCCCTTGAAGGCTCAACAATCATTCAGCCCCACTTTCCCTTGTCAATAATCTGGGGGCAGAACATACGCACTTTATCCTTCTTCTAGTCTTATAATTAAAATAATTGCAAGGATTTATAATAACCAGAGAATATTAGTAAAATGATGTTATATTTATTTTAGAGGACAGATTTCTGTCAAATGACTTATTATCTAGTCTGAGCGAAATTTAGATTTGATTTAACTCAATTAATAGTCTACAATAATTATTTCATAATCTTGGAATATCTGTCTTTGTATCACTATATTGTTTCACAGAAACATAACCTTTTTTGGAATAAACATATAGTCCAATAGAATTAAATACTTTCTTAACTTTGTATTTTCCTAAATTGAATATTTATATCTGCCATATAAATAAATTTACTTGTCATTTCTATTTGGTTAATTCCTCTATGCTGTATAACTTTTCTATCTTACAGATTTATTTTATGCAATAGAAATTATTTCTTTCTCAGCTCAGGTTCCCCTTTAGGCAGAAGATTACAGTTTATATGCATGCACTTCAGCAATTTAACTCTGCAGTGTTTGTACAATATTTAATATTTATCTATCTTTCTAAATTCATAGTTGGTTTATCATCTTATAAATATAAATTTTCTTAGTCCATACATAGACATATATGTACATTTACAAAAATAGATTAAAGTTAAACCTTTAATGATTTATGGGAGTGTTATATATCTCCAGATTTAAACCATTATTAGGTTCAGAGATTCTGGTTGATATGTCCCATAAATCCTATTCCTACAACTATACAGAATTTAGAGGATTAATTTCTTCTAAACAATTATGTTAAATGTCAGGAATAACAATTCTAGAAAAAAACTTAATTCTAAATAATAGCTACAACATTTACCAATATTGTACAATAGCACCTATTTTAACCACTAACAAAATTTGTGTGCATACCACTTCTTTTGATGACCAGTCCTTCCAACCTTAGAGTTCTTATATCTCCAGAACTCACCCCCGAGCTGAAATCCTCCCATCAACAGACCAACCTCAATCTATTATGGAGTAGCTTATTTAAGATATGCTCTCCCCAAAGCCTGTTTCCAATTCTGCGTCCAGAATTTCAGGATGCTTTTATTCCTGTTTGCCCAGGCTTCCGTTATTTAGGGACTTTAAAGCTAGTTTCTACTTTTCTAGCTTCTTACCTCTTCCCAACTACTTTCCTCATCATTGGGGAAATTTATATTTTTCCTCAAAAATCTAAATTAGAAATAAATTCTTTCAAGGCTTTTTGAAAGCTTTTGGGAAAAGTCTTAATCTTTTTCCATATCTCATGGATTTGGCAAGTGATCTCAAAAATCTCATTTGGTCATTTCTCACACAAACCATTTTATTTATTTTTCACAATTAAATAGTTGACTACATACACACCATAATTATCCATTGGCGTCCACTCCCCTTTGGACTTAAGTTCAAATTTCTAACTTGAAAACATAAAACTAGGGGTGTTACATGGTAGTACTAAATTGAAGTCGTTATTAATATATTCAAATTAGATGTTGTGATGCATGAGAATTAAGGTAGAGACAACAATGTGACAAAGTTGGTCACATGTCGTGGCTTGGAAAGAGGGCTAATAGTCCTAAGAATTTGAAGACTTTTTTTTTTTTAAAGCATTTTGTTTAAGTTTAATTTGGGCTAACTCAACCAATGTAATTTGCAGAATAAAAGAATTATTAATTTAGTATTAGTTAAGAATTTAGTTGAATAAGTTGAATAAACTCTTCTAGAAACTGAATGACATTTTCTCAACCATATGGGGATTTTGGGAAAGGATAAAACCAAACCAAATCCACCATTGTGGGGTTCCGGCATCCGTAGAGATAAGGGAGAGATAAAGAAGAGAAAGTGAATGTGAAAACTAGTCGTTAGAGGGATTGGCTTTGTGTTTCCTTTTTCCAGATTATCTAAGAGTTTTGTGTTTTGATCGAGATCTCTGTCTTTTAAACAACATTTCCTTCCCAAATAATGTTTAAGTATTTTGGTTCTTAATCGGGTTCCCTATTGTAGATTAATTCTTCGAGTCCCTATTTAAATTGATGAGACACACAGTGATAATATCAATCGTATTGTAGGTGCAGCGAGGCCTTGAGTTTATATTTTCCTTTGTTAAACTGTGTATTGTGTTAACCATAGAACAAACCCCAATCAGACTTAGAGGTTTAACGAGGACCTTCGATGCGAAACCAATCAATTTTGACAAAGACACATCGGAACTGAACGATCATCACAAAAAGAGATTTTACAAGTTAATTTTCATAACTTGTGACTGGAAATGGTCTGCAGAAGGATTGCGCAGGCCGTCAGATCCAGCAGAAACCTACGGTGGAGATCCAAGGCAATTTTGTGCATTGCAAGACTTAGGGGTTAGCGTTAAGGGTCATCGCAAGGAAGGTTAACAGGTTTGCGATGCGAAGTGCAGGAGGCCACGTGTCAACGTGACGCAACATTTCATCACGCAAAAACTAAGTCTTAGCCCTTAATGTTTCAAAGTTATGCTCTGGGGAATGCAAAGTGCAACTTTCCATTGATTAGTCGGAGATTCGGTGGGACCCTACGATAAAGGACTTCCACATATTCACATTTTTTTTTCTGTTTCTATGTTGGAGTGGATTTTTATTTGATCTGCATATGATATGAAACTTGGTTGTTGATTCAAGAAATGTATGTATGTGGCTAACTCTCGAGTTTAATCTCTGTTACAAATAAAAGGGTTTTGCTGTTAAGTATCAAAAGAATTCCATTCCACGGTGAAATTCTTATATATTGTAGCGGGTCTGCATCAATTAGTATCAGAGAATTTTTCTTCCTAAGGATGGAAGTATGAAGAAGAGTTCGGGGAAGAGCTAAAGCAGGGAGAAAGAGCCGAGGAAGAGCTACAAGAGGAGCAAAAGATGAAGAGCCGTGCAAAGAACTTAGAGTTTTGTCAGCACGATTGGAAACAATGGAAGGAGGAAGGCATAGGGATGTTGAGGGAGGAGATGACAATGATGAGCAGCCAGAGGCACAAATAGATGAGCTAGAGATCAAGCCACCATAAATCATATTACTGAAATCTTTTTTTTATGACTAAAAAAAAGCCAAGACCACAGATCTCCAATTATGACGGAAGTTTATCCACAGAATCACATCAAAACTAGATAAGTGAGTTGGATAAATACTTAGAATATGACGAAATTAGTGAGGACAAGAAAATCAGGTTTTTTGTCACTAACTTGAAAGGACACGCCGAACTATGGTGGGATAGTGTGCAGGAAAAAAGGAGGAGACTGAACAAGCCTTTTATTAGGAGTTGGTAGAGGATGGTTTCAATGATGAAAAGCCAATTCCTACCTAAATATTATCAAATTTCCCTTTACATAGAAGTGCAGAGCCTGAGATATTGAACAATGATTGTAAAGGAATACACAGAAGAGTTCTATAAATTGAACTCGAGGGCTGAGTATATTAGAAATACCCCTGAAAAGAAAAGAAAAATTGTGAATGGTATCTAGATGGAAATCTTGGATGAGATCAATATTCTTTCCCCAAAAAAGATAGAGGAGGCATATCCGTGTGGTTTGAAGGTAGAAGAAAAGATTCCCAGGAAACATAATGCAAGAAGAGGATGTGGATCCGGTAGAGGAAGAGGACGATCATATGGCATAGGTATGACTGTCAATAGTAATGAAGAAGTCAGCAGTTCGAAGACTTCGGTGCAAGTTGAGAAGGAAGGTAACACCAAAGGTGGAAGGCCATAACAGTGAGTAACAGTTAATGGAAGAGGCAGAGGAAATGCCTACCAATGTTACAAGTGTCACAAACGGGGACACAGGTCTTCTGAATGTCTTGAAAATGAACTAGTTGGATAAAGGGGAGCGTATGTTTCTCAAACTAATGAAGCAGAGGTAGTGCCACAAGAAGTGGAGAATGTGCCTGAAACAGGAGAAACCTTGGTGCTAAACATGGTTTTGCTAAAACCAGCCAAGGAGGTGGCTAGCCTGACACAGAGGAAAGAATTGTTCTGGAGTGTGTGTAAGTCACATGGAAAATGCTGCAAATTGATCATGGATAGTGGAAGCACTGATAACCTGGTAGCCACTGAGATGGTGGAGAAATTGGGTTTGAAGAATTCGAAGCATGGGACTCCATATAAGGTGTCTTGGTTGCAGAAAGGACACTAGCTGTTGGTTGATGAGTAGTGTGAGGTGGAGTTTCAAATTGGCAAGTACAAAGACAAGGTAACTTGTGATATTATGCCCATGGACGTGTGCCATATTCTACTGGGAAGACCATGCAAATATGATATAAAGTTTGTCCATGATGGGGAGAAAAATTGTTATAGATTTTTGAAGGATGAGATAAAGCATACGCTAGTTCCCATGAAAGAAGAAGAGACTGCAGAAACTAGTTGTACAAAGACATTGTTGATAGGTGGGAAGGAGTTTCTACAACAGATTGAAGAGAATGAAGTGAATTATATAGTTGTGCTACAATATTTTAGTGATATTGTAGTGGCGGATGATCTACCAAATAAATTACCACCAAAGCAAAGCATTAGTCACCATATTGATTTTATTCAAGGAGCCAATTTACCAAACAAATTTGCTTACTAGATGAGTCCGAAAGACAGTGAGGAGATCAGGAAGCAAGTGGAGGAATTGTTGGATAAAGGACTGGTTCAGGAGAGTTTGAGCCCTTGTGTTGTTCCGACCATTTTAGCTCCCAATAAAGGAGATGAATGGAGGATGTGCACTGATTCTCGGGCGATAAACAAGATCACTATCAGGTATAGGTTTTCTTTACCTCAGATGGATGATATGATGGATTGTCTAAGTGGAGCAGCGTACTTTTCAAAGAGAGATCTCAAAATCGGCTATCACTAGATTAGGATTAGAGAGGGTGACGAGTGGAAGACAACTTTCAAGACAAATGAAGGCTTGTATGAATGGTTGGTCAAGCCGTTTGGGCTGAGAAATGTGCCCAGCACATTCATGCGTCTGATGAATGAGATATTGAAAGAATTTATTGGTAAGTTTGTGATTTTATATCTAGATGATATACTTATTTTCAGCAAGATGAAGGAAGAACATTTACGACATGTCAGGTATGTGCTAGAAAAATTACAACAAAATAAATTGTTAATGAATTTGAAAAAATGTTCTTTTTGCAAGAAAGAATTGATTTATCTAGGCTTTGTAATTTGTGTGAATGAATTGAAGATGGATCCAAAGAAGGTTGCAACAATTGTTAACTAGCCTTCTCCCAAGAGTTTGTCTAAAGTTAGAAGTTTTCATGCATTGGCGAGTTTCTTCCAGAATTTTATTAAGAACTTCAGTGGTATTTTTGAACCTGTGTTGGAATATATCATTAAGTAGGAAACTTAGCCTTTTCATTGCACAAAATCTGCTGAGGGGAGTTTTTGGTTTTTGAAGAAGAATATTATAGGAAAGCCAATCCTAAATTTTCCAGATTTCAACAAACTTTTCCAAGTTCGTTGTGATGCCAGTGGGAAAACCATTATTGTAGTAAACAACCAAGAAGATAAGCCAGTGGCATACTTCAGCGAGAAGTTAAATGAGAGTAGACAGAAGTATACGTCTTATGACAAAGAATTCTATGTATTTGTCTAAGTGTTGAAGCATTGGAGACATTATTTACTAGCTAATGAGTTTGTTTTGTTTTCAGAAAATTCTACGTTGCAATATATTATGCAGAAGCATAAGTTGAATCATAAACACGAAAATTGGGTGGAGTACTTGCATATTTTTACATTTTATTTGAAACACATAAGTGGTCAAGCCAACAAAGTGGCAGATGCATTGAGCAGGAGGAGTCTGATATTTTAAGAAAGTTCAGTGCAAGTATTGGCATTTGAGCTTCTCAAAGACTTGTATGAAGTGGATGCAAATTTTAAGGAAGCTTATGAAGCTTTCCAAAACCCACTATTGAGGGATAATAGTCCATGGTTGGACTATAACATGCAGGAGGGGTTTTTGTTCAAAGAAGGACAATTGTGTATTCCAGAATGTTCTATGTGAGAGAACTTAATCCGGGCAATGCACAATGGAGGTTTGGCCAAACATTTTGGGATAGATAATACCTTGGATCAGTTGAGCCATTTTTATTATTGGCCAAGAATGTGAAGGGATGTAGAGAGGTTCATAATCAGATGTAAAGTGTGTCAACATTCAAAGGGACACAGTCATAATGTAGGGTTGCATACACCCTTACCAATTCTGAAAAAACCATGGGACACAGTCCGCTTGGAATTTGTCTTAGGTCTACCAAAGACACAGAGGGGGTTCAATTCCATCATGGTGGTGGTAGATCATTTTACCAAAATGTCACATTTCATTTCATGCAAAAAAACAAGTGATGCCACACATGTAGCACATTTGTTCTTTACATAGATAGTCATATTACATGGCTTGCCAAAGTCCATCATCTCAGACAGGGATGTAAAATTCACAGGCCATTTCTGGGGAATATTGTGGAAGAAGTTAGACACCAATCTAAATTTCACTTCTTCTTACCATCCATAGTCAGATGGGAAAACTAAAGTTGTAAAGAGGAGTCTAGGAAATCTGTTGAGTAGTCTGGTTGGTGAAAATTCCAGAAAGTAGGATCATGTTCTTGCACAAGCAAAATTTTCTTTCAATGACTCGCCCAACATAAGCATGGGAAGAAGTCCTTTCCAAATCCTATTGTAATGAACTCACGTGGAGTATTTGAGTTGCGAGATTTGGGTTAGTTGGAACGCAGAAGTGCTAATGGCAAATATTTCGCAAAATCAATCAATGATCTACATGAACATGTCAAGTTGAAGCTACAAGACAACAACCAAATGTATAAAAAGCGAGCATATTTGAAAAGGTGTGAGGTTCAATTAAAAGTAGGAGACTTTGTACTGGAACATTTGTGCACGGAGGGGTTTCCTAAAGGTGAATAAAATAAATTAAAGATGAAAAATATTGGGCCTTGCAGAATTCCTTGGAAGTTTTTTGCAAATTCTTATGAGTTGGAGTTGCTTCTGGGTGTATGAATCTCGCCCATGTTTAATCTGGTAGATATGTACCCATACACTACTATTGATGAAGGAAAAAGTTCAGAGAGATGAGCACGGGACACCGAGGATGAAGAGAAAGCATGGATTAAACCAATTCCTCGAGCACAACCTTTGGAGATTGAACAGATTTTGGACACACAGGTGGCCAAGAAGACACGAAACAAAGAATATCTAAAGTATCTAATCAAATGGAAGGACCATCCTCTGGAGGACTGTTCATGGTTGGTTGCTGCTCAAATTCAAAGTATAGGGTATTCTATTGAAGAGCTCATGGACAAGAGCCATGAATTTAATTTACCCTGGGAGCCTGATGCAAGAGTATTAAGGTAGAGCCAGCAATGTGACAAAGTTGGTCACATTTTGTGGCTTGGAAAGAGGGCTATCAATCCTAAGCATTTCAAGACTTTGTTTCTTTATTAAGTATTGTGTTTAAGTTTAATGTGGGCTAGCTCGGCCAATTTAATTTACAGAATAAAAGAATAGTTAATTTAGGATTAGTTAAGAATTCAGTTGAATAAGTTGAATAAACTATTCTGGAAACTGAATGAAAGTTTCCCAACCATATGGGGATTTTTGGAAAGAATAAAACCAAACCAAAGCCACCATTGTGGGGTTCTATCATCTGTAGAGAGAAAGGAGAGATAAAGAAGTGGAAGTGGATGTAAAAACCAGTCGTTAGAGGGCTTTGCTTTGTGTTTCCATTTTCCAGAGTATCTAAGAGTTTTTTGTTTTCATCGGGATCTTTGTCCTTTAAACAACATTTCCTTTCGAGATAATGTATAACCATTTTAGTGCTTAATCGGGTTCCCTATTGTATATTAATTATTTCAATCCCCATTTAAATCGAGTAATTGTATTTGAGATGCACAGTCAAAATATCAATCTAATTATAGGTGCAATGAGGCCTTGAGTTTATATTTTCCTTTGTTAAATTGTGTATTGTGTTAACCACATTATAAACCCCAATCAGACTTGGAGGTTTAATGAGGACCATCGATGCGAAACCAATCAATGGTAAAAAACACACATCGCTAACGAACTATCATTGCATAAAGAGATTTCACAAGTTAAGTTTCATAACTTGCGATGCGAGGTGGTCTGGAAAAGGATTGTACAAGCTGTCGGATCCAGCAGAAGCCTATGGTGGAGATTGAAGGTGATTTCCCACAACGCAAGACTTAGGGGTTAGTGTTAAGGGTCATCACAAGGAAAGATAAGAAGTTCGCAATTCTAAGTGTGGGATGCCACGTGTCTACGCAGCGCAACGTCGCATCGCGCAGAAATTAAGTTTTAGCCCTTAATTTTTCAAAGTTACGTTGCGAGGAAAGCGAAGTGTGACTATTCACTATTTGGTGGGAGATTCACATTTTTGTTTGGGTTTCTGTGTTGGATTTGGTTTTTATTTGATCTGCATATGATATAAAACTTCGTTGTTGATTCGTGAAATGTATATATGTGACTAACTCTCGAGTTTAATCTCTGTTATGAATAAAAGGGTTTTGGTGTTAATTTTGAAAATAACTCCATTCCACAACGAAATTCTGATATTACTTTTCTTTCAAATACTAATACACTAGATTTATTTTCTTTTTAACTTCATCTAATGAAAAATTATAATACTAATATAAAAAACTCATCATTTTTATATTATTACATCATAATGGTGTATCAACATCAAATTTCTAATATAATTATCTAATATTATAATTTTAAAAAATTATCCATATAATGATATAAACATACATATAAATTAATAAATATCACAAAAGTGATGTAACCATAGACCTATTCACCAACAACCCAAAGCTAATGAAAAATTATAATACTAATATAAAAAACTCATCATTTTTATATTATTACATCATAATGGTGTATCAACATCAAATTTCTAATATAATTATCTAATATTATAATTTTAAAAAATTATCCATATAATGATATAAACATACATATAAATTAATAAATATCACAAAAGTGATGTAACCATAGACCTATTCACCAACAACCCAAAGCTAATAGAATAAACATATATAGATATAATAAATTATAAAAATAATATAATAACTTGTATACACATCTAACATTTTTTATTATACACATACATAAGAGTAGTTTTCTCAGCTATATTTAAGTTGCGGTGGTCATGTCTTAAAGAATGTGCGCAACAATGTAGGGATGAACCAATAATAATTAAGATGTACTTGCTTAAATTTGATACTTACAAGTTCCATGAGTATGATTTTCATTTACTTCAAAAAGAAGATTGTAAGTAGGCAATCTTGATTGTGATGCACATTTTGTTTCATAGGGTATATCATAGTTATAATTTAAAATAAACCATAGTTATTATTAAAAATAGAAAAAAATTTATATTAATCAAATTTAAAATTTAGAATAACTCATAGTTATAATTAAAAATAAAAATAAAAATATTTTTCATATTTTATTAATCAGTTTTAAATAATTTATAATGACATGATTTGACGTCATTTTAATTATTTTTTTCCCTAAGTGAAAATCAATAATACCAATTCAAGAGAACATCATTAAACTAACATTTGCACAAGGGTGAAAGGGGAATAACTATAGGGTTAAAAGGATTGCTTGTGACTCGAGCTAAAATGGAGGGTGGGAGCATTTAACGTGGTGCAACAGGAATTAAAATTGAGAGTGGGAGCATTAATTTTAAACATGCTATTAATAATAAATCTCTACAGTATTGACCTATGGATGTCTACAATGTCACCTCATAGAAACTCATAATAAGAATGCCTTAGACGTAATTAAACCAAAAAACTAAACAACGTTGGAGACATAAAAATATATGAAATTTTCATTTTCCAACTTTTATTAATCAATTTTAAATAACTTCCAATCATACGATTTGACATCACCTTTTTTTTTTTTTTCAAGTGAAAATCATTAATACCAATGTAAGAGAACATCCTTAAATTAAATCAGAAAACCAAACAACATTGGAGTCAAGGCAAACTCACGACTTAATATCCTATTTATATTCCTTCTTACCTAATTTCAAAATGCTAGTTGCCTATTTTCAAAATCTTAGCTAAAGTATATGTCAACCTCCTTCCAAAAGCTAAATCCATATCAACCATTAAAATATGAATAGAATATTAAGCTCAAAGAATTGGAAAAACCCTTGTAGAGTATATTTGAAAGATAGAGAAGTGATTGGCATATCCAAAACAATATGATTCATGGTTTATAATTTACTCCAATAAAACATAAAAGTTCTCAAGTCATTTAAATAATTCTTTCATGTAATTAACTGAAATCAAATCATAAAACTCAAAAGAGAGAAAAATATATAGCTAAATAAAACTAGTAAGGATTATGTTTCTTGCTAATATAACTAGCACAATGATGCAGGAGAATCCAACTGAAGAGCCACAACGAGAAGCTGGCTACTTTTTGCTAGGCAAAAATTGAATTTCTTATTTAGTTTTTCTTTTATGTTTTTGTTTTTTTTTTTAAAGTCAAAAGCAAGTTAACACATCTATTGTAACTTTCAAATTAAAAATAGTTAGGGTAAATTAGTTAAGGAGCAAGAATTTTTTTTGCATAAACAGTTGGAAATTGAATGGTAGTTTCTTAGTGACATGAGGGATTCAGAAAAGGTATAAACCTACCCAAACCGCACCAAAAGAGGGTCTTCCATTCGTAGAGAGAAGGAGAGAATTATGAAAGTGAATTTGTATGTGTGTGAACAAATAAAGAAAATTTTATTCAACTTCTAATTTAAAGAACAATTATTTCTCTGAATTATTAATTTTGACTGAGTATTGAAATGTGCCGAAGGTATTTCCGCATCAAATAACATAAATTGCAAGACATAGAAATATACAAGTAGGACAACTGTATCAAACAACAGAAATTTCAGGACCCATAAATATACAAGCAGGATACAGCCATATGCTAGAAACAAAGAAGTGCAGGTATATATCAAAAATACATTGATAACATATTTTAATACTATATATTTATTATTTTCCTTTAAAATTCTGCCGTTGAAATTCATAGTCGAATAAGCCTTATTTCAAGAGTCTGTAAACTAAATTTACAAATTCAGGTAAGCAATACTGTAATAGATTATACAAATTAAAGAAACTATCGAATATTGAACCTATAAGGGTTTCAAAACAAATTTATATAATCATTAGGGTTTATACCCTGCTTAAAAATTAAAGTGTATCCAAAATACAACAAATGATACCAGACAATAGTTTCAAAGAAGATAGTGGAAAGAAATTGTAGATTACATTTTATAGCAACTACAAGTTTCAAAATCCCTTTGAGGGTTTAGGAAATTCCTAGCCGCCTAAAAAAAAAAAAAAACCTAGGTGCACATCAGAAGGGTCCTACCTTGTTTCATGAGAGAGATTTCGAATTGCGACGGCAGTAGAAGACAGCCCATGCCAACAACTGAAGACACAAGCAGATACATAGAAGATTTACAAGGCAGAAAGTGACAAACATAAAATGGAAAACGAAGATGAACTGAGAAGTAGTGTGAGGAATAGGCCTACCTAAAGTGACGAGGACCAACACAGAGGCAAAACAACCAAAAAAAGGAAGTGCCATTTTTGCAAACCACTTAAGACATCACTTGTTGACCAAGGCGCAGGCAGATTATCAAGGGAACAAATAAATTCGATAATTGAAACTAGAACGGAAACTTACCTCGGGTTGCCAAAGTTGAGCCACCTTGGAGAAGAAGCCAACACCTGTTGGTTGCACAAACGACTATTTCAAATTTTTGAAGATAGAAAACAAGAACTAAGAAGGGAAAAATAGAAACAAAAACCCCAGCAATTACCAACTATAACAACTACAAGTTTCAAAATCCCTTTGAGGGTTTACGAAATTCCTAGCTGACTAAAAAAAAACAATACCTAGGTGCACATCGAAAGGGTCCTACCTTGTTTCATCAGGGAGATTCTGAACCATGACGGAAACATAAGATATCCTAGGCCAACACTTGCAAGCACAAGAAGACACAAAAATATTTAGAAGGCGGCAAGTGATAATTAGAAAAATGGAAAGCGAAGATGAATTGAGAAGCAGTGTGAGGAATAGGCCTACCTGAAGTGATGAGGACCAACAAAGAGGTAGAACGACCACAAAAGGGAAGTACCATTTCTACAAACCACTTAAGACATCACTTGTTGACCAAGGTGTAGGTAGATTAGCAAGGGAATGAAGAAATTCAAGAACTGAAACTAGAATGAAAACTTACCTCGTCTTGCTGAAGTCGAGCCACCTTGGAGAAGAAGCCAACACCTGTTGGTTGCACAAATGACCGTTTGAAATTTCTTAAGCTATAAAAGAAGAACTAAGAAGGGACAAATAGAAACAAAAACCCCATAAATTACCAAAAGGGTGGATGCATACATTTGATGGTTGCATCAATTTGCAGGCGGCCATAGTAGGGTCGTAAGCCCTTTCATAATCACAGAGGTTGTGCAGGTTTGTAGGCCATAATAGTAGGTTTGTAAGCCCCCCATATTCTCATAGGATTGTGCAGGTTTGGAGGTGGCAGCAGGGTAGAAACCCTCACCCATGTTTCCCTCTCCAATAAACCCTCCTGAAAAAGAAATGAAATGAGGGATAAACCCTAATTTTCTGATGTTTAAATGTGTGGAGTTAAGCCCCTAGTCCATACCCATGATCGTATGGGTTAAGCACATTGTAAAGGCGCAAACTTGAAGCCTCTTATTATTTAATAATTTTTTTTCTATTGGGTTGTATTGGATACAATTCTAAAGTTTGATATTTAATTAACTTACCTCGTGTCCCCACCATAGAACCCCATTTACCAATGTGGTTGATATACACTGATAGGTGTATATGTAGCACATATATAACCACATTAGTAAATGTGGTTGATATAAGCCAATAATAATTTATCAATCACATTTATGATTATTATACATATAGTGTTAATGTGGATATTAGATATTGATACACACACACTCACACACACACACACAAACACACATATAACAATAATAAAATTAATATAATGTTATAATAGTACTAATAATAACTATTTATCTCTCACGATCATTAGTATACATTTATTAACCTATTAATTTTATAAATACATTAATTTGATGTTGGTATTAATCACATAAATATAAATATAATATAAATGTAAATGTTTATAATTAATAGTTAATATTAACATTAAAAATTAAAAGTCATAATATTAATAATCTATAATTATAAATTATTAGTAATTAATATCTATTACTTAATAATTATTATTAATTATCAATGATTGTAATTATCGAAAATTATTAGTAATTATTAATAATTAATATTTATTATAATTATTATTCGTAAAAGGGATAAACATTATAAATAAAATGGATTGATACTATAAGCCCAAAGGCTGAATATTATAAACCCCAAGGAATATTTATATTAAAATCCAAATAGATTAAGAAACCAAGGGATTAATATTAAAATTCTATGGGATTAGTAAACCCAAACGATTAACATTAAAAACCCCAGGGATTAATAAACTAAAAGGAATTATGAATATTCTAATCGCTAAAATAAACATTAGACCCTAAGATTAATATTATAAACCTTAGTATCAACATTATAAGATTATATTATTAATAAACCCAAAGGATTATTATTAAGAACCTAAGGAAATATAATTAAGCCTTAATACTAATAATAAATCCAAGGAACATAAATCCTAACATTAATATTATAAATCATGGTTTTAATATTAAAACGTAGGAATAAAAACTCTATGATTAATATTAGAAACCTTAAGAAAAATATTCTAAAACCAAGAGATTACTAAACCCATTGGATTAATATAAAAAACGAGAGAGAATATAACCCTAAGGGAATAAAATTAGATCCTAAGTTTAGTATTAAAATCTAGGAATATAAACCCTAATATTAATGTTACGAACCTTAAGATTAATATTATAAACCCAAGAGATTAATCCTATAAATCCAAGGAATTAATAAACGTAAGGGATTAATATTATAAAATAAATGGATTATAAACTAAGGGGAATAATTTTAAACCCAACGGATTATTATTATAGACCTAAAGGACTGATAAACCGAAAGGATTAATATTAAAAACCCAATGGATTAATACATCCAAGGGATTCATATTAAACCCTAAAACTAATATTATAAACCCTAGTGCTACAATTTATAAATCCAATATTAAACTTTAATATTTTAAATTGAATATTAAAAGGCTCCAACGTTATAAACCTTGTATTAAAACCAAGTTTCGTAATGTTACAATGCAACATTGAATAAATTACAATGTAATGTGACATTGTGATAATGATTGTTAGACTTTTTTTCATATTTTGACAATGTTTGTCACAATGTGATGTTAGATATAGTTTTGTACCATTCCAATGTTACAATATTAAATCATTTATATTATAATTCCAGGGGACTAATAAACCTAATGTATTAATACTAAAAACAAAAACAATTATAAACCCAATGAATTAATGTTATAAACCCAAGGGATATTGACCCTATGATAAATATTATAAACCATAAAATAAACATTATACCCTAAGATTCATATCATGAACCTTACGTTTAATATTATAAATGAAATTGATTAATATTAAAAACCCATGGAAATAACATTAAACCCTAGGGTGAATATTAAAGCCTAGGAATATAAACCCTAAAATTAATAAACCCAAGGGATCAATATTGTAAACACTAGGCTTAATATTAAACCCTATGATTATGAACCGTACGATTAATATTATAATCGCAATGGACTATAAACCTAAGGAATATATATAAAACCCTAGGTTTAATATTATAAACCCTATAAATAATATTATACCCTATGAATATGAACCCTTAGATTAGTAAAGCAAAGGGATTGATATTATAAACAAAATTCACTAACAAAAACATGGAATTAATACAAAAAGCATAAAAAACCAAAAGGATTAATATTGTAAACCAAAGTTCTATAAACCCTAAGATACATGTTATAAACCCTAATAAAAATATGGTTGACCATGGTTCACCATGGTTGATTTTCATATTGAGACAATATTTGTCACAATTTGATGTTGGACCATGGTTGACCATGATTGCTTTTCATATTGAGAGAACCTTTGTCACAATGTGACATTAGACCATAGTTAACCATGGTTGACCCAAGGGATTAATAAACCCAAGGGATTATAAACCCAAGAGATTGCTATACCCTTTGGATTAATATTGAAACTTCGATGGAATATAAACCTAACAGAATAACATTAGACCCTAAGATTAATATTAAACCCTAGGAATATAAACCCTAATATTAATATTATGAACCCTAGGATTAATATTATAAACCCAAGTGATTAATGTAATAATTCCAAGGAAGTAATAAACGTAAGGGATTAATATTATAGACTAAATGGATAATAAACCATATTATATTATTATACATATTAGGTATTAATATCATAAACCCAAGGTTTCTGTGGGGTCTTCATTAAACGGTGATGATGAGGGTTGTTATAACACTCATCACAGTTCTCTTCCCCGATCGGGGTGATGTATCTCAACATGTTGATGAAAATAGAGTAAAAAAAAAAAAGAGAGAGAGAGAAAAGTGAAAAATGAAAGGAACTACCAAGCTTACAATATATACATATATATATATATATATATATCATAAACCCAAGGTATTATTAAACCCAAGAGACTACAAACTTCATACTATAAATACTAAATACTAATATTAAATCCACTATAAATATTATGTCACGAGATATGTGATATTATAAATATACTATATTATAAACTACACTATATTAATAGTTTTAGTTCCCTACACATCATAAACTATACTATACTAATATTGTTAACCCTTGGGTCGATAATATTGTTAACCATAATGTTAACAATATTATACTATACTATATTATAAATATTATTATAAATCCAATACTATAAATACATATATTAAACCCATTAAATTATAAACACTAAAATAAAACCAAATATTTTGAGCCCAAATATTATAATACCCAATGTTATAAAACCCATATATTAACACAATATTATAAACCCTAATATTAAACTCAAATATTATAAACCAAAATATTAAACCCTACTTATAAATCCTATATATTGCAACCTATATTATAACCATACATATTAAGCCATAATATAAATCATAATATTAAAACCAAATATTATAAACCTATATATTAAACAGAATATTATAAACTCCAATATTAAACCCTAATATTATACCCAAATATTTAAAACCCTCATCTTATAAAGTGCAAATATTATAGCCGCAAATGTTATAAACCTTACAACAACCACATTAGTAAATGTTGTTAATATATGTTGATTAGTGTATATTAAGAACATACATAACCATGACAATCAATGTTCTTTCATAATTTTATAGTAAATACTATATTAAATCCAATAACCCAAAATATTAGTAAACCTAAGGGATTATACAATAAAATATAATACAATTGACATATTAATATTATAAAACCAAGGTATTAATAAACACAAGGCATTAACATTATAAACCCAATATATTAATAATGTTATAAACCCATAGGATTAACATTATAAACCTAAGGGAATAATATTATAAACCATTGGAATTAATATTACAAACCAAAGGATTATTAATATTATAATGTGAAAGGATTAATATTATAAATCCAAGGCACTAATATTAAAAAACCAAGCGATTGATAATATAAAACCTTGAGATTAATATTATAAACTCAATGGATGAATAAACCTAAGGGATAATAATATTATAAAGTCAAGGATTAATAAACCTGGGGATTATAAACATTATAATCCCAATGGATTAATAAACAACCAAGATCAGTGTTATAAACCCAAAAAATTAATAAACCCAATGGATTCTTGATATTATAAACCGAAAGGATCAATAAACCCAAGAGATTAATATTAAATACTAGGATTAATATTATAAACCCAATAATTAATATTGAACCTAAAAACCCAAGAAACTAATATTAAAACGACAGGGATTGATATTATAAAACCAACGATTAATAAATCCATGGGATTAAAAATATTACAAACCCAAATATTAAACCCAAATACTATAAACCCAAATACTAAACTCAAATAATAAACCCAAATATTATAAAACCAACGATTAATAAATCCACACGATTAAGAATATCACAAACCCAAATATTAGACCCAATGTAACACCCCTAGTTTTATGTTTCTTTCAAAATTAGACAATTGAACTTTAATCCAAAGGGGAGTGGACCCCAATGGATAAGTATTTGTGGATGTAATTAAGTAATTTATTATGAAAATTAAATTAAATAAATTTGTGCAGATTCACCAAATGAGAATTATGAGATCACTAGCCAAATCCATGAGGATGGAAAGAGGAAAATACTTTCCCCAAAAATCTTTCAAAAATCCTTGAAAGAATTTATTTCTAATTTAGATTTTGAGGAAAAATCTAGATTTTCCACAATGAGGTGGAGAGTAGTTGGGAAGAGGTAAAGAGCTGGAAAATCAGAAAGCAACTTTAAAAGTCGCTAAATAAGGGAAGCCTAGGAAAACAGGAATAAAAGCATTCTGTAATTCTGGACACAGAATTAGAAATAGGCTTTGGGGAGCAAAAGCTTAAATAATCTATTCCTGAACAAATTAGAGGTTGGTCCGTTCTAGGAGAGGATCTCAGCTCAGGGGTGAGTTCTGGGAAGACAGAAGAACTCTAAGGTTGGGAGGTTGGTCAATTGCAACAGTGGTATGTCTCTAAGTTCTGAATGGTTTTTAGTACATATTTCTGTACAAACAGTTATACATAATTATTGATTAAAGTATTGGATTTTTTAGTTCCTACATTTAACAAAATTGTTTAGAAGGAATTAACCCTCTTAATTTTGTAGAGTTGTAGGAATATAAATCTGTGGGGAGAATCCAGGAGAGTCTCTAAACCACTATTGGTTGAAATCTGAATATGCATGTTACTCCACAGATAAATTAGTGACTTAACTTTAATCTGCTTATGAGATTAAAAAAATACCTGTTGCATATAGGAAGAGAAAGTGTGATAATCTCATAGGCAATAGGTATGACAGAAACTAAACATACTCTGAAATTTATTCCCTGGGGGAACTGCATTAATCAAATAAGTGTATACCAGTGCAATTATAAATTTGATTATAGTATGTAGAACATTAACACCAAATCAGTAATAATATGACTAGGGTTATTATGAGAAAGCAGAATGCAAAGTGAGAAAACAAGTATAGCATTCCTCTATAAATCTGCATACAAATGGCTGTATTTAATAAAAATCTACCAGTTACTTATAAATAGATATATTTTGATCTGCATTATGGATAGCAATAGTGAGAAAAGAAAACTATCATTTACTACTGTGTTACTATTATACATATGCATGATAAGCATTTTGACATTAAAGATAAAACTCATTTAGAGACTGCCAGCTAATAGATCAAAATCATGTGTCAGGAAGCTGAAATGTAACATGCAACTTAAATAGGTGACAAGACAGACACTCTTGTGTTATTATAATAAATGTTAACGAAATAATTTATTGAAAAAAATTGATTTCCTATAATTATGTCAGTGATAATACATCCTGTTAGAATTTCAATAATGGAGGTACAAGCCTGAAAAAATGTGAAGAACCCCATCTAGTACACATAAAATTTTATCTCTATACTCTGGTTAATACATGAGGGGTATTTGAGACACTGCATGAGTAGGTTATAGAGTAAACAAACAGGAGTGAAGGAAATTATGTAAACTGAAATTAGACTCTGTAATAAACATAGGATCAGCTAACTATTAAAAGTAATAATTATCATAGGACGCCACGCTCTTACGAAACTGTGCATCATCTAGTGGAAATAAAAAATAATTAAGGGAGAATTAGTAAACTGTTATGGAAAGAACAATATTATCACAAAGAATTTATATATGGCACATATACACAGTATGTGTAATTAGTGGCATCATTCTGTAGTCATAAAGAAATACGTCACCATAGTCCCAAGAATAATCATATGAATCAATACTAAAATCAGCACTCCAAACATGGAGACCCATGCGAACTCGTCCTCAATATACAATACATCTGAAATGACTTTGCAAGTCAAAGAAATAACACCATAATTTAACTTATCAGGCCACTATCGTAACGACATCAGCAAGCCCTCGCGTAAACGAGCATACTAGCCCTAAAAACAATACTATGAAAAACTCATAAAAATTTCCAATAAATCACAGGTGAGGTCTGAATACGAATTGTAAACTCCAAAACCCTCTCTTGACCTCAAGGAAGGCCGAGGACCTGGTATGCCAAAGAAACAAAATATAACTCAGTTCACCTGCCCGGAGATGGCGAATAGTCGAGAAAAACAAGTGCGTGAACGGAGTCACAACGTGACAATACCTATATAAGTCACAAGCATGAAAACTAAAATTAAATCATGTATTATGCCATCTTCCAAGCGGAACCAAGAAATATCCTGAATGTGAGAGTAATTAGTTACCTGGTCCGGTCAAATCCTACGCCGAGGTAAACCGAGGCCTGAGCCAATAAAAAGGGATGATTCTGCGTTAAACCTTGAGCAAAATTGTTGATATCCAATGCATCTATAGAAAAAGGAACCAAAGAGAAATTACATATGAATAGGAATCCTTCGCCACACCAACGATGGAAATGCCGAGTCCAAAGAATTTGAACGATTGCCTTAATCAAGACGAGAAGGTAGAAGCAGAAGGAAATTGGTTAAATCAACGAACCGATCTAGTATGACAAACGCAGAACATAGATAAAGCTAACGAACGATAGGGAGGAAGTATATGAACTTTGAAACCATAGAAACGTTCGAATGTGGATTTCAATGCAAAATCTTCTACCTAGTTATAGAAGAAAAAAAAACAACCATATAAACTCAAATGCATTCAACACAAAGAGAAATAGGTATATAGTTAGCTTAGAGCTCGGCTCTTCAAGAACATATACACACTATGACGAAAACCATTATATATCGGAGGAAAAACTTACCACGAGAATAAGAATTCGTGTATGTTTGCGTCGTGGGAGAGCTCATGAAGAGTTCCATGGACGCCCGATGAACAACCTCGAAACATACGACCAAAGAAAACACCACGCAGCAGAAGAGCAAATGAATCTTGTGCAAAAGTATGTAAAAAACAAGAACCATAAGTCGAAGCGAAACCCTCGTGCATCTTGACCCTACAGATGTCACGCATCAAGACAACGTTCAACGGATCGATGAGTCACAGTGAGGAAACCGAAACAATATCAAATGTAGGCCGACGAAGAGTTACACCAGGGAATAAATACCATAAATGAGGAGGATAGAAACGTAGGTAAAACTGACTACAAAGGACAATCATCAACACGGAAACGTAAAAGTGGAGAAGGGAATCCGGAAGATGAATCCACACCAACGATACGAGTGTACTACCAAATTAATGTAGCGAATTCAAATGTACCAACAAAATCTATACACAATCAACTCATACGACGAGTGCCATTACGACGATATATTATTTAATAACACCAAGATGCCTAAGGTCATGTAAGACCAAGAGGCAATTGAGAAAGCCCATTTCACATTACCAATTGACAATGTAATGACTATAAGGCTATAACGAAGATTCCTTATATGGTTTAGACCATACTCACCTATGACTTCTAATGTATATAAAATCATATACACATAAGAAATATCGTAGTAGAAACGAGGAAAGGAAAAAGTTAGGTTAAAGAGAAACAAAGTATATAGTCCTTCTATAAATATGAGGAATATTATATGAGAACATGGTAGGAAATTTTAGCATTGTGTGAAATAAGTTCGTATGAAAAAAAAAAAAAATTGTGAAGTGGGAGACATGAAAAATGGTATTAGAGCCAGGTTACATAAAACTAGGCTGTTGTTGTTGTGCTCACTATTTTTGTGTACTCACCGTATAAATTAATTCTTGATGAATTTTTTTTTTTTACTGATATGTGTTGTTTAGTGTATAGTGTTGTTGAAAAAGTAAAGTCAAATGGCTAGAACTGACGAGATTTATGTTGATCTACATGATGAAGATAATACACCAAATCCTAATGCTCCGGTGATGGCTATGTTGCGCAGTCTGCAACGAGAGATGGCTGAGCTGGGAAGCGAGAATGACAGACTGTCATTAGCCAGTGAGGAGCAGGAAAAGCTCATCAGAGAATTAACTTCACGGAACAGCCAAGAAGGTGAAGGTTTCGAAAAGAGGAAGAAGGGCATGTTCTCTGATGATTCTGAGGACGATGATGCTACTAGGCATCAGTATAAGCAGAAAAAGGAATTACAGGGGGAATTCCGAAAGATCAAACCTCCCTCCTATGATGGGGAAACAGAGGAAGATGCTGAAGCCTAGTTGTTGAACATGATTAAATATTTATAGGTCTATGAATATGAAAGAAATCTGAAGGCCAGATTAGCTGTCTACCAGCTCCAAGGTAAGGCTACCTTGTGGTGGGAGGAGACAAAAATGATCCATGCCATTGATGAAAAAATAGTGACTTGGGAATATTTCCAGGTCAAGTTTAATAATCTCTATTTGAACGAACGTTATTATGATGATAAAGCAAAGGAATTCCATGAACTTAGATTGGGACAACTCACTATTGATGAGTTTGTTACCAAGTTTACAAATCTGTTGAGATATGTCCCTTACATTCGAGAAGAGAAGGAAAAGGTGCAAAGGTTTTTGAACTTTTTTCTTGTTGTGTACAAAGAGAAAATCGAGTTTGACAACCCAAAAACGATGGACGAAGTAGTAAGGAAAGCTAGATTATGCTACTAGTAGTTTAAAGGAAAGGGTGAGCATGGAAAAGGCTGGATAAACAAAGGTGAAATCAAGGGAAAGAAACAGAAACCAGCTTACTTAAAGAATTTTCATAGGGATCATCAGCGGAAAAAGTTTAATAAACCAAAAGAAAGTCAAACTGCTCAGTCCCAAGTTGGTTCCAAACAACTAGATGGAGAAAATAAGAAGGAAGGCACAGTTAAAATGAGGGAGCCGTTGAAATAGTGGGGTTGTGGAGAACCTCATATGTTGACGGATTGACCCCACCAAAACATTCAGATGATTATGAGGGATCGAGAAGCTACCACAGTGAATGACATAACAAGAAATATACCCACTATCAGTGCAGCCTTGGAGAATTGACAAGCAGAACACCAAGCTACCATGGTTGAAATAAAAGGTAAGATTGCTGACCAATCTGTTACAATTTTAATTGATCTAGGTGCTTCTTTGAGTTATATTAGTCCAAAAGTTGTAGAGAAATGAAATCTAAAATATGAAAAATTTCAGTAGTCTTGGTTGGTCCAGCTAGCCATTGGCACCAAGCGAAAAGTAACTCATAATTTACCTCAAACAACAATTAAATTGAATGATGTTCAGACAGAAGTAAACTTAAACATTCTGCCCTTAGGTTCATATGACATGTTGATAGGAATGGACTGGTTAGAAAAGAGAAAGGTTATGATGAAATGTTGGTATAAAACTCTGCAAGGCATAGATGAGGAAGGGAGACCCTTTATACTCAAAGGAAAACCAAAACCAATTTCTGTAAGACAAATATCAGCTCTGCAATTAAAGAGGACAGCTAGGAAGGGATATCAAGTATATGCTATCCACGTTGAAGAATTAGGACAACAACCTAAAGAAAATCTGTTGGACACGCTGCCAGTGGTAAGAGAGTCTAAGGAAGTCTTTCCTGATGAGATTCCTCATCTTCCCCCTAGAAGAGAGATTGACTTTTCGATCGATTTGGTGCCTGGAGCAACACCTGTTTCCAGAGCCCCATATCGGATGAGCCCCCCTGAACTCATGGAACTGAAAATTCAGTTGAAAGATTTGTTGGATAAAGGGTATATCAGACCCAATGTGTCACCTTGGGGAGCACCTGTGTTGTTCATGAAAAAGAAGGATGGAACTTTTAGAATGTGCATTGACTACCGTCAACTGAATAAGTTGACAATTAAGAACAGATACCCATTGCCCAAAATTGATGATCTTTTTTATCAAGTACGAGGAGCCTCAGTATTTTCTAAGATTGATTTAAGGACTGGTTATCACTAGCTTAGAATTGAGGAAGAAGACATTAGTAAAATAGCTTTTCGAACCAGGTATGGTCACTACGAATTTTTCGTCCTACCTTTCTGTTTGAAAAATGCCCCTACCACCTTTATGTGCTTAATGAACAGTGTTTTAAATAAGTACTTGGATAAATTTGTACTAGTGTTCATAGACGATATTTTAGTTTATTGAAAAAGTGAGGAGGAGAAAAAAGAGGACTTGAGAATAGTGTTGCAAACTTTGAAAGAAAACCAGTTATATGCCAAGTTCAGTAAATGTGAATTCTATAAGGACAAGATACAATACTTGGGTCATATTATTTCTGAACAAGGGTTGGTTGTTGACCCTGAAAAGATAAAGGCTATTAGAGAATGGCTGGTGCCAACTGATGTTTCAGCAGTAAGATCATTCATAGGGATTGCAGGTTATGATCGCATATTTGTGGAAAGATTTTCTGCAATAGCATATCCCATAACTTCCCTACAAAGAAAAGGTGTCAAATTTGAGTGGACTAAAAAATGCCAAAACAGTTTTGAACAATTAAAATTAAAACTCACTATAGCCCCTATACTGAAGATTGCAGATTCGGATAAGGAATTTGTGGTGTGTACCGATGCCTGTAGAGAACGGTTGGGAGGAGTGTTGTTGCAAGAAAACTCTGTTATTTCATATGAGTCTAGGAAACTTAAGACACATGAACAGAACTATAGTGCTTATGATTTGGAATTGGCTGTTGTAATCCATGCCTTGAAGATGTGGCGACACTATCTTCTTGGAAAGAGATTTACATTGATGGCTGATCACATTAGTCTTAAATATTTTTTTTCACAGATTGATTTGAATGCTCGACAAGCCAGATGGATGTCTTTTCTAAGTGAATTTGATATGGACATAAAACATATCAGAGGGAAAGAATATAAAATTGTTGATGTACTGAGCAGAAATGCTTGCCAAAACATAAAAAACATTGGAAGCAGTGCTAGTTTTGATTTAGAAGAACTGGTGAAAAAGGTAACAGACGAGGATCCAAATTATGAAAATTTTCAGATAAAAATACTAAAGAAGGAAATGGCTGAATTTACTCAAAACTAGAAGGGGCTGATTTGCTATAAAAACAGATTGTATATCCCCAATGTAAAGTCTTTGAAGAGAGAGATCCTAGATGAATACTATAAACAGCCATATGCAGGACATCTAGGATATCAGAAAATGCTTACAGCCTTGAAAACGAAGTTGTTTTGGCTAGGAATGAAAAAGGATGTAGCAGAATATTTAGCTAGGTGCATGGAATGCCAACTAGTCAAAGTTGAACATCAACACCCAGCTGGTCTATTAAGTCCCTTGCCAGTTGGAGAATGGAAATGGGATACCATTTCGATAGATTTCATAACAGGGTTACCTAGAACCAAGTACCAGCATGACTCAGTTATGGTAGTAGTAGACACCTTAATAAAAGCTGCACACTTTATACCTGTAAAATCTACTTTCAGGACAGCCCAAGTAGCAGATGTGTTCCTAAAAGAGATAGTAAGGTTACATGGGGTCCCAAAGATGATTGTTTTGAGATAGAGATGCTAAATTCACAGCAGCTTTTTGGAAAGGGCTATTTGGGGGCATGGGCACTAAGCTAAATTTTAGCGCTGCCTATCACCCTCAAACCGACGGTCAGATAGAAAGAACAAATAATATTTTGGAGGATATGTTGAGAATGTATGTGATGGATAGGCCATCAAAATGGGAAGACTACTTGCATTTAGCGGAATTTGCCTACAATAACAGCTATCAATCCTCCATCAGAATGAGTCCCTTCGAAGCACTCTATGGAAGGAAGTGTCGTACTCCTTTGAGTTGAAGTCAACCTAAGGATAAGCTAATGTTGGGACCAGATGCTTTAAAAGAGATGGAAAGAATTGTTAAACAAATACAAAGAAACATAAAGACTGCACAAGATCGATAGAAAAACCATGCTGATAAGAATAGGGTACACCGAGAATTCAAAGTGGGGGAGCATGTGTATTTGCATATTAAACCCAAAAAGAGCACACTTTATGCTGGAAGTTGTGAAAAATTGGCTCCTAGATATTGTGGGCCTTTTGAAGTGTTGGAAAGGGTGTGACTAGTGGCTTATAAGCTGGCCTTATCACCCCATGTTAAATTTCATGATGTGTTTCATGTTTCGTTATTAAAAATATATATACAGGATGCTTCTCACATTGTTGATTGGAATGTGATACAAGTGGATCCAGAAGGGGAGTTCCTTCCATAGCCGCTTCAAATATTGGAGGGGGAAGAAATTGAATTGAGGAATCGAACCGTAGCAAGAGTAAAGGTGCAGTGGAATCACTTTATTGCGGAAGAAGCTACCTGGGAAAGAGAAGCTGAGATGATGGAAAAATATCCATCTTTGTTTGGAAAATGAACTCTAGTAACTAGTTATCAACACCGAGGACGATGTTTGCTTTCAGAGGGGGAATATGTAACACCCCTAGTTTTATGTTTCTTTCAAAATTAGATAGTTGAACTTTAATCCAAAGGGGAGTGGACCCCAATGGATAAGTATTTGTGGATGTAATTAAGTAATTGATTATGAAAATTAAATAAAATAAATTTGTGCATATTGACCAAATGAGAATTATGAGCTCACTGGCCAAATCCATGAGGATAGAAAGAGGCAAATACTTTCCCCAAAAATCTTTCAAAAATCCTTGAAATAATTTATTTCTAATTTAGATTTTGAGGAAAAATCTAGATTTTCCCCAATGAGGTGGAGAGTAGTTGGGAAGAGGTAAAAAGCTGGAAAAGCAGAAAGCAACTTTAAAAGTCCCTAAATAAGGGAAGCCTAGGCAAATAGGAATAAAAACATCCTGTAATTCTGGACGCAGAATTATAAACAGGCTTTGGGGAGAAAAAGCTTAAATAAGCTATTCCTGAACATATTAGAGGTTGGTCTGTTCTAGGAGAGGATCTCAGCTCGGGGGTGAGTTCTAGGAAGACAGAAGAACTCTAAGGTTGGGAGGTTGGTCAATTGCAACAGTGGTATGTCTCTAAGTTCTGAATGGTTTTTAGTACATATTTCTGTACAAACAATTATACATAATTATTGATTAAAGTATTGTATTTTTTAGTTCCTACATTCAACAGAATTGTTTAGAAGGAATTAACCCTCTTAATTTTGTAGAGTTGTAGGAATAGAAATCTATGGGCAGAATCCAACAGAGTCTCTAAACCACTGTTGGTTTAAATCTAAAGATGCATGTTACTCCACAGATAAATTAGTGGCTTAACTTTAATATTCTTCTGAGATTAATAAAATACCTGTTGCATATAGGAAGAGAAAGTGTGATAATCTCATAGGAAATAAGTATGACTAAAACTAAACATACTATGAAATTTATTCCCTGGGGAACTGCTTTAATAAAATAAGTGTATACCAGTGCAATTATAAATTTGATTACAGTATGCAGAACATTAACACCAAATCAGTAATAATACGACTAGGGTTATTATGAGAAAGCAGAATGCATAGTGAGAAAACAAGTAGAGCATTCCTCTATAAATCTGCATACAAATGGGTGTATTTCATAAAAATCTACCAGTTACTTGTAAATAAATATATTTTGATCTGCATTATGGATAGCAATAGTGAGAAAAGAAAACTGTCATTTACTACTATGTTACTGTTATACATATGCATGATAAGCATTTTGACATTAAAGATAAAAGTCATTTAGAGACTGCCAGCTAATAGACCAAAATCCTGTGTCAGGAAGCTGAAATGTAACATGCAACTTAAATAGGTTACAAGACATACACTCTTATGTTATTATAATAGATGTTAATGAAAGAATTTATTGAAAAAACTTGATTTCCTATAATTATGTCATTGATAATACATCCTATCAGAATTTCAATAATGGAGGCACAAGCCTAGAAAAATGTGAAGACCCCCATCCAGTACACATAAACTTTTATCTCTATACTCTGGTTAATACATGAGGGGTATTTGAGACACTGCATGAGTAGGTTATAGAGTAAACAAACATGAGTGAAGGAAATTATGTAAACTGAAAGTAGACTCTGTAATAAACATAGGATCAGCTAACTATTAAAAGTAATAATTATTACAGGACGCCAAGCTCTTACGAAACTGTGCATCATCTAGTGGAAAAGAAAAAGAATTAAGGGAGCATTAGTAAACTGTTATGGAAAGAATAGTATTATCACACAGAATTTATATATGGCACGTATACACAGTATGTGTAATTAGTGGCATCATTTTGTAGTCATAAATAAATACGTCACCACAGTCCCAAGAATAATCATATGAATCAATACTAAAGTCAACACTCCTGGCACAGAGACCCATGCGAACTCATCCTCAATATACAATACATCTGAAACGACTTTGGAAGTCAAAGAAATAACACCATAAGTTAACTTATCAGGCCACTATCGTAACGACATCACCAAGCCCTCGCGTAAACGAGCATACTAGCCCTAAAAACAATATTATGACAAACTCATAAAAATTTCCAATAAATCACAGGCGAGGTCTGAATATGAATTGTAAACTCCAAAAACCTCGCTTGACCTCAGGGAAGGCCGAGGACCTGGTATGCTAAAGAAAAAATATATAACTCAGTTCACCTACCCGGAGATGGTAAATAGTCGAGAAAAACAAGTGCGTGAACGGAGTCACAACGTGACAATACCTATATAAGTCACAAGCACGAAAACTAAAATTAAATCATGTATTATGCCAGCTTCCAAGCGGAACCAAGAAAAATACTGAACGTGAGAGAAATTAGTTACCTGGTCCGGTCAAATCCTATGCTGAGGTAAACTGAGGCCTGAGACAATCAAAAGGGATGATTTTGCATTAAACCTTGAGGAAAATTGTTGATATCCAATGCATCTATAAAAAAATGAACCAAAGAGAAATTACATATGAATAGGAATCCTTCGCCACGCCGACAATGGAAATACCGAGTCTAGAGAATTCGAACGATAGCCTTAATCAAGACGAGAAGGTAGAAGCACAAGGAAATTGGTTAAATCAACGAATCGATCTAGTATGACAAACGCAGAACATAGATAAAGCTAATGAACGATAGGGAGGAAGTATATGAACTTTGAAACCATAGAAACGTTCGAATGTGGATTTCAATGCAAATTATTCTACCTAGTTATAGAAGAAAAAAAATAACCATATAAACTCAAATGCATTCAACGCAAAGAGAAATAGGTATACAGTTATCTTAGAGCTCGGATCTTCAAGAACATATATGCCCTATGACGAAAACCATTATATATCGGAGGAAAAACTTAGCACGAGAATACGAAGCCATGTAAGTCTACGTCGTGGGAGAGCTCATGAATAGTTCCATGGATGCCCGATGAACAACCTCGGAGCATACGACCAGAGAAAACACCACGCAGCAGAAGAGAAAATGAATCTTGCGCAAAATTATGTAAACAACAACAACCATAAGTCGGAGCAAAACCCTCGTGCATCTTGACCCTATAGATGTCATGCATCGAGACAACGTTCAACGGATTAATGATTCACAGTGAGGAAATCGAAACAATATCAAATGTAGGCCGACGAAGAGTTACACTAGGGAATAAATACCATAAATGAGGAGGATAGAAACGTAGGTAAAACCGACTACAGAGGAAAATCATCAACACGGAAATGTAAAAGTGAAGGTGGGAATCCGGAAGATGAATCCACGCCAACAATATGAGTGTACTACCAAATTAATGTAGCGAATTCAAATGTACCAACAAAATCTGTTCACAATCAACTCATACGATGAGTGCCATTACGATGGTATATTATTTAATAACACCAAGATTCCTAAGGTCGTGTAAGACCAAGAGGCAAGTGAGAACGCCCATTTCACATTACCAATTGACAACGTAATAGCTATAAGGCTATAACGAAGATTACTTATATGGTTTAGACCATACTCACCTATGACTTCTAATGTATATAAAATCATATACACATAAGAAACCTTGTAGTAGAAACGAGGAAAGGAAAAAGTTAGGTTAAAGAGAAACAAAGTATATATTCCTTCTATAAATATGAGGAATATTATATGAGAGCATGTTAGGAAATTTTAGCATTGTGTGAAATAAGTTCGTATGAAAAAAAAAAAAATTTCTGAAGTGGGAGACATGACAAATGGTATCAGAGCCAGGTTACATAAAACTGGGTTGTTGTTGTTGTGCTCACTATTGTTGTGTACTCACCATATAAATTAATTCTTGATGAATTTTTTTTTTTTTTACTGATATGTGTTGTTCAGTGTACAGTGTCGCTAAAACAGTAAAGTCAAATGGCTGGAAGTGACGAGATTTATGTTGATCTGTGTGATGAAGATAATACACCAGATCCTAATGCTCCGGTGATGTCTATGTTGCACAGTCTGCAACGAGAGATGTCTGAGCTGAGAAGCCAGAATGACAGACTGTCATTAGCCAGTGAGGAGTAGGAAAAACTCATTAGAGAATCAACTTCACGGAACAGCCAAGAAGGTGAAGGTTCTGAAAAGAGGAAGAAGGCCAAGTTCTCTGATGATTCTGCGGATGATGATGCTACTAGGCATCAGTATAAGCAGAAAAAACAATTACAGGGGGAATTCCGAAAGATCAAACCTCCCTCCTATGATGGGGAAAAGGAGGAATATGTTGAAGCCTGGTTGTTGAACATGATTAAATATTTCTACGTCTATGAATATGAAAGAAATATGAAGGCCAGATTAGCTGTCTACCAGGTCCAGGGTAAGGCTACCTTGTGGTGGGAGGAGACGAAAATGATCCATGCCATTGATGAAAAAACAATGACTTGGGAAGATTTCCAAGTCAAGTTTAATAATCACTATTTGAACGAATGTTATTATGATGATAAAGCGAAGGAATTCCATGAACTTAGATTGGGACAACTCACTATTGATGAGTTTTTTACCAAGTTTACAAATCTGTTGAGATATGTCCCTTACATTCGAGAAGAAAAGGTAAAGGTGCAAAGGTTTTTTAACTGTTTTCCTGTTGTGTACAAAGAGAAAATCGAGTTTGACAACACAAAAACGATGGATGAAGCAGTGAGGAAAGCTAGATTATGCTACCAGCAGTTTAAAGGAAAGGGTGAGCATGGAAAAGGCTGGATAAACAAAGGTGAAATCAAGGGAAAGAAACAGAAACCAGCTTACTTAAAGAATTTTCGTAGGGATCATTAGCGGAAAAAGTTTAATAAACCAAAAGAAAGCCAAATTGCTCAGTCCCAAGTTGGTTCCAAACAACTATATGGAGAAAATAAGAAGGAAGGCACAGTTAAAATGAGGGAGCCGTTGAAATGTTGGGGTTGTGGAGAACCTCATCTGTTAAGGGATTGTCCCCACCGAAACATTCAGATGATTATGAGGGATCGAGAAGCTACCACAGTGAATGACATAGCATGAAATATACCCACTATCAGTGCAACCTTGGAGAATCGACAAGCAGAACACCAAGCTACCATGCTTGAAATAGAAGGTAAGATTGCAGACCAATCTGTTACAATTTTAATTGATCTGGGTGCTTCTTTGAGTTACATTAGTCCACAAGTTGTAGAGAAATGCAATCTCAAAACTGAAAAATTTCAGCAGTCTTGGTTGGTCCAGCTAGCCACTGGCACCAAGCGAAAAGTAACTCATAAGTTACCTCAAACAACAATTAAATTGAATGATGTTCAGACAAAAGTAAACTTAAACATTCTACCCTTATTTTCATATGACATGTTGATAGGAATGGACTGGTTAGAAAAGAGAAAGGTTATGATGAACTGTTGGGATAAAACTTTGCAAGGCATAGATGAGGAAGGGAGACCCTTTATACTCTAAGGAAAACCAAAACCAGTTTCTGTAAGACAAATATCAGCTCTGCAATTAAAGAGGACAGCTAGGAAGGGATATCAAGTATATGTTGTCCATGTTGAAGAATTAGGACATCAACTTGAAGAAAATATATTCGACACGCTGCCAGTGGTAAGAGAGTTTGAGGAAGTCTTTCCAAATGAGATTCCTCATCTTCCCCCTAGAAGAGAGATTGAATTTCCGATCGATTTGGTGCCTGGAGCAACACCTGTTTCTAGAGCCGCATATCGGATGAACCCCCCCGAACTCATGGAACTGAAAATGCAATTGAAAAAGTTGTTGGATAAAGGGTATATTAGACCCAGTGTGTCACCTTGGGGAGCACCTGTGTTGTTCATGAAAAAGAAGGATGGAACTTTTAGAATGTGCATTGACTACCGTCAACTGAATAAGTTGACAATTAAGAATAGATACCCATTGCCCAGAATTGATGATCTTTTTGATCAAGTACGAGGAGCCTCATTATTTTCTAAGATTGATTTAAGGACTGGTTATCACCAGCTTAGAATTAAGGAAGAATACATTAGTAAAACAGCTTTGCGAACCAGGTATGGTCACTACGAATTTGTAGTCGTACCTTTCGGCTTGACAAATTCCCCTGCCACCTTTATGTGCTTAATGAACAATGTTTTAAATAAACACTTGGATAAATTTGTACTAGTGTTCATAGACGATATTTTAGTTTATTCAAAAAGTGAGGAGGAGCACAAAGAGCACTTGAGAATAGTGTTGAAAAGTTTGAAAGAAAACCAGTTATATGCCAAGTTCAGTAAATGTGAATTCTATAAGGACAAGATACAATACTTGGGTCATATTATTTCTAAACAAGGGTTGGTTGTTGACCCTAAAAGGATAAAGGCTATTAGAGAATGGCTGGTGCCAACTGATGTTTCAGCAGTAAGCTCATTCATGGGGATTGCAAGTTATTATCGCAGATTTGTGGAAAGATATTCTACAATAGCATATCCCATAACTTCCCTACAAAGAAAAGGTGTCAAATTTGAGTGGACTGAAAAATGCCAAAAACAGTTTTGAACAATTAAAATTAAAACTCACTACAACCCCTATACTGAAGATTGTAGATCCGGATAAGGAATTTGTGGTGTGTATCGATGCCTGTAGAGAAGGGTTGGGAGGAATATTGTTGCAAGAAAACTCTGTTATTGCATATGATTCTAGGAAACTTAAGACACATGAACAGAACTATAGTGCTTATGATTTCGAATTGGCTGCTGTAATCCATGCCTTGAAGATGTGGCGACACTATCTTCTTGGAAAGAAATTTACAATGATGACTCATCACATTAGTCTTAAATATTTCTTTTCACAGACTGATTTGAATGCCTGACAAGCTAGATGGATGTCTTTTCTGAGTGAATTTGATAGGGACATAAAACATATCAGAGGGAAAGAAGATAAAATTGTTGATGCACTGAGCAGAGATGCTTGCCAAAACATAAACAACATTGGAAGCAGTGCTAGTTTTGATTTAGAAGAACTAGTGAAAAAGGTGACAGACCAGGATCCAAATTATGAAAATTTGCAGATAAAAATAATAAAGAATGAAATGGCTGAATTTACTCAAAACCAGAAGGGGCTAATTTGCTATAAAAATAGATTGTATATCCCCAATGTAGAGTCTTTGAAGAGAGAGATCCTAGATGAATACCATAAAAAGCCATATGTAGGACATCCAGGATATCAGAAAATTCTTACAGCATTGGAAAGGAAGTTGTTTTGGCCAGGAATGAAAAAGGATGTAGCAGAATATTTAGCTAGGTGCATGGAATGCCAACTAGTCAAAGTTGAATATCAACACCTAGCTGGTCTATTAAATCCCTTGCCAGTTGCAGAATGGAAATGGGATACCGTTTCTATAGATTTCATAACAGGGTTACCTAGAACCAAGTACCAACATGACTCAGTTATGGTAGTAGTAGACACCTAACAAAAGATGCACACTTTATACCTGTAAAATCTACTTTCGGGACAGCCCAAGTAGCAGATGTGTTCCTAAAAGAGATAGTAAGGTTACATGGGGTCCCAAAGATGGTTGTTTCAGATAGAGATGCTAAATTCACAGCAGCATTTTGGAAAGGGCTATTTGGGGGCATGGGCACTAAGCTAAATTTCAGCACTTCCTATCACCCTCAAATCGACGGTCAGATAGAAAGAACAAATCAGATTTTGGAGGATATGTTGAGAATGTATGTGATGGATAGGCCATCAAAAAGGGAAGAATACTTGCATTTAGCGGAATTTTCCTACAATAACAACTATCAATCCTCCATCAGAATGAGTCCCTTCGAAGCACTCTATGGAAGGAAGTGTCGTACTCCTTTGAGTTGGAGTCAACCTGAGGATAAGCTAATCTTGGGACCAGATGATTTACAAGAGATGGAAAGAATTGTTAAACAAATACAAAGAAACATCAAGACCACACAAGATCGACAGAAAAACTATGCTGATAAGAAGAGGGTACACCGAGAATTAAAAGTGGGGGAACATGTGTATTTGTGTATTAAACCCAAAAAGAGCACAATTTATGCTGGTAGTTGTGCAAAATTGGCTCCTAGATATTGTGGGCCTTTTGAGGTGTAGGAAAAGGTGGGACCAGTGGCTTATAAGCTGGCCTTACCGCCCCATGTTAAATTTCATGATATGTTTCATGTTTCATTATTAAAAATATAAATACATGATGCTTCTCACATTTTTGATTGGAATGTGATACAGGTGGAGCGAAAAGGGGAGTTCCTTCCATAGCCGCTTCAAATATTGGAGCGGGAATAAATTGAATTGAGGAATCAAACCGTAGCAAGAGTAAAGGTGCAGTGGAAGCACTTTACTACTGAAGAAGCTACCTGGGAAAGAGAAGCTGAGATGATGGGAAAATATCTATCTTTGTTTGGAAAATGAACTCTAGTAACTAGCTATCAACACCGAGGACGGTGTTTGCTTTCAGAGGGGGAATATGTAACACCCCTAGTTTTATGTTTCTTTCAAAATTAGATAGTTGAACTTTAATTCAAATGGGAGTGGACCCCAATGGATAAGTATTTGTGGATGTAATTAAGTAATTGATTATGAAAATTAAATTAAATAAATTTGTGCAGATTGACCAAATGAGAATTATGAGATCACTGGCCAAATCCATGAGGATGGAAAGAGGCAAATACTTTCCCCAAAAATCTTTCAAAAATCCTTGAAATAATTTATTTCTAATTTAGATTTTGAGGAAAGATCTAGATTTTCCCCAATGAGGTGGAGAGTAGTTAGGAAGAGGTAAAAAGCTGGAAAAGTAGAAAGCAGCTTTAAAAGTCCCTAAATAAGGGAAGCCTAGGAAAACAGGAATAAAAGCATCCTGTAATTTTGGACGCAGAATTAGAAACAGGCTTTGGTGAGAAAAAGCTTAAATAAGCTATTCCTGAACAGATTAAAGGTTGGTCTATTCGAGGAGAGGATCTCAGCTCGGGGGTGAGTTCTGGGAAGACAAAAGAACTCTAAGGTTGGGAGGTTGGTCAATTGCAACAATGGTATGTCTCTAAGTTCTGAATGGTTTTTAGTACATATTTCTGTACAAACAGTTATACATAATTATTGATTAAAGTATTGGATTTGTTAGTTCCTACATTTAACAGAATTTTTTAGAAGGAATTAACCCTCTTAATTCTGTAGAGTTGTAGGAATAGAAATCTGTGGGGAGAATCGAGCAGAGTCTCTAAACCACTATTGGTTTAAATATGAAGATGCATGTCACTCCACAGATAAATTAGTGACTTAACTTTAATCTGCTTCTGAGATTAATAAAATACCCCTTGCATATAGGAAGAGAAAGTGTGATAATATCATAGGCAATAGGTATGACTGAAACTAAACAGACTCTGAAATTTATTCCCTGGGGGAACTGCGTTAATCAAATAGGTGTATACCAATGAAATTATAAAGTTTATTATAGTATGCAGAACATTAACACCAAATCAGTAATAATATGACTAGGGTTATTATGAGAAAGCAGAATGCACAGTGAGAAAACAAGTAGAGCATTCCTCTATAATTCTGCATACAAATGGGTTTATTTAATAAAAATCTACCAGCTACTTGTAAATAGATATATTTTGATCTACATTATGGATAGCAATAGTGAGAAAAGAAAACTATCATTTACTACTGTGTTACTGTTATACATATGCATGATAAGCATTTTGACATTAAAGATAAAACTCATTTAAAGACTGCCAGCTAATAGACCAAAATCTTGTGTCAGGAAGCTGAAATGTAACATGCAACTTAAATATGTGACAATACAGACACTCTTGTGTTATTATAATAGATGTTAATGAGAGACTTTATTGAAAAAACTTGATTTCCTATAATTATGTTAGTGATAATACATCCTGTCAGAATTTCAATAATGGAGGCACAAGCCTGAAAAAATGTGAAGACCCCCATCCAGTACACGTAAAATTTTATCTCTATACTCTGGTTAATACATGAGGGGTATTTGAGACACTGCATGAGTAGGTTATAGAGTAAACTAACAGGAGTGAAGGAAATTACGTAAACTGAAAGTAGACTCTATAATAAACATAGGATCAGCTAACTGTTAAAAGTAATAATTATTACAGGACGCCAAGCTCTTACGAAACTGTGCATCATCTAGTGGAAATAAAAAAGAATTAAGGGAGCATTAGTAAACTATTATGTAAAGAACAGTGTTATCACACAGAATTTATATATGGCACGTATACACAGTATGTGTAATTAGTGGCATCATTTTGTAGTCATAAAGAAATACGTCACCACAGTCCAAAGAATAATCATATGAATCAATACTAAAATCAACACTCCTAGCACGGAGACCCGTGCGAACTCATCCTCAATATACAATACATCTAAAATGACTTTGCAAGTAAAAGCAATAACACAATAAGTTAACTTATCAGACCACTATCGCAACGACATCGCCAAGCCCTCGCGTAAACGAGCATACTAGCCCTAAAAACAATATTATGAAAAACTCATAAAATTTTCCAATAAATCACAGGCGAGGTCTGAATACGAATTGTAAACTCCAAAACCCTTGCTTGACCTCAGGGAAGGCCGAGGACCTAGTATGCCAAAGAAACAAAATATAACTCAGTTCACCTACCCGGAGATGGCGAATAGTCGAGAAAAACAATTGTGTGAACGGAGTCACAACGTGACAATACCTGTATAAGTCACAAGCACAAAAAATAAAATTAAATCATGTATTATGCCAGCTTCCAAGCGGAACCTAGAAATATCTTGAACGTGAGAGCAATTAGTTACCTGGTCCGGTCAAATCCTATGCCGAGGTAAACCGAGGCCTGAGACAATCAAAAGGGATGATTCTACGTTAAACCTTGAGGAAAAGTGTTGATATCCAATGCATCTATAGAAAAAGGAACCAGAGAGAAATTACATATGAATAGGAATCCTTCACCATGCCGAGGATGGAAATGCCGAGTCCAGAGAATTCGAACGATTGCCTTAATCAAGACGAGAAGGTAGAAGCACAAGGAAATTGGTTAAATCAATGAATCGATCTGGTATGACAAACACAGAACATAGATAAAGCTAACGAATGATAGGGAGGAAGTATATGAACTTTGAAACCATAGAAACGTTCGAATGTGGATTTCAATGCAAAATATTCTACCTAGTTATAGAAGAAAAAAAAACAACCATATAAACTCAAATGCATTCAGCGCAAATAGAAATAGGTATACAGTCAGCTTAGAGCTCGTCTCTTCAAGAACATATACACCCTATGACGAAAACCATTATATATCGGAGGAAAAACTTACCATGAGAATAAGAAGCCGTGTAAGTCTGTGTCGTGGGAGAGCTCATGAAGATTTCCATGGATGCCCGATGAACAACCTCGGAGCATACAACCAGAGAAAACACCACGCAGCAGAAGAGCAAATGAATCTTGCGCAAAATTATGTAAAAAACAAGAACCATAAGTCGGAGCGAAACCCTCTTGCATCTTGACCCTACAGATGTCACGCATTGAGACAATGTTCAACGAATCGATGATTCACAGTGTGGAAATCGAAACAATATCAAATGTAGGCCGATGAAGAGTTACACCAGGGAATAAATACCGTAAATGAGGAGGATAGAAACATAGGTAAAACCGACTACAAAGGACAATCATCAACACGGAAACGTAAAAGTGGAGGCGGGAACCCGGAAGATGAATCGACGCCAACGATACGAGCGTACTACCAAATTAATGTAGCGAATTCAAATGTACCAACAAAATATGTACACAATCAACTCATACGACGAGTGCCATTACGATGGTATATTATTTAATGACACCAAGATGCCTAAGGTCGTGTAAGACCAAGAGGCAAGTGAGAACGCCCATTTCACATTACCAATTGACAACGTAATGGCTATAAGGCTATAGCGAAGATTCGTTATATGGTTTAGACCATACTCACCTATGACTTCTAATATATATATAATCATATACACATAAGAAACCTCATAGTAGAAACGAGGAAAGGAAAAAGTTAGGTTAAAGAGAAACAAAGTATATATTCCTTCTATAAATATGAGGAATATTATATGAGAGCATGTTAGGAAATTTTACCATTGTGTGAAATAAGTTCGTATGAAAGAAAAAAAAAATTGTGAAGTGGGAGACATGACACCCAAATATTATAAACCCAAATATGAAACCCAGATATTACAAACCCAAATAGTATAAACCCAATATTAAACCTAATTATAAAGTCTATATATTAGAACCTATATTATAACCCAACATATTACACCATAATGTAAATCATAATATTAAACCCAAATATTATAAGCCCTATATATATTAAACACTCAATATTATAAACTGTAATATTGAACCAAATATTATAAACCTTATTTTTAAGCCCAATAATATAAACCTAAATAATATAAACCTTAATATTATACCCATACATTAGAAACCCCCATCTTATAAACCACAATTAATATAGACCCAAATGTTATAAACGTTACAACACCCACATTAGTAAATGTGTTTCATACATGTTGATTAGTGTATATTAAGCACACTCATAACCACAATAGTCAATGTTGTTGCATAATTTTATACTAAATAATATATTATAAATCTAATAACCAAGAGGATTAGTAAACTAAGGGATTATATATGAAACACTAATAATATTAACATATTAATATTATAAAACCATGGAATTAACATTATAAACCCAAGGTATTAAATTATTATAAAATGAAGGGATTAACAAACTCAAGGGATTATATATACTATAAACTCAAATGATTAATGAACCCAATGAAATAATATTATAAACCATTGGGATTAAAAAAACCCAAGGGATTAATAAACCGAGTGGGTGTCATAAACACAAGGTAGAATAATAAGCTCAAGATATATTATAATACTATAAACGAATTACAACATTAAAAAAAAAAATCATGTTGATTATGGTTGATCATGGTTGATCATGGTTGACCACTTTCAACCATTATCATGTTGATTATGGTTGACTTTGGTTAGTCATGGTTGACGATATTCAACCATAGAGGCATTGATCATGGTTGACCATGGTTGATCATGGTTGAATATGGTTCACCATTTTTATCATTTTTGATAGTCGTTGACCATGGTTGACCATGAAAACATTGATTTACCATAATGACCATGGTTGATGATGCTTCACCATGGTTGAACATGGTTGACGATGGTTCACACTAAATGACCATGGTTGATCATGGTCTAAAATCATTGTTTACGACATTCAAGAATGGTTGACCAAGTTCAATGAGAGAGACCTTAACCATGGTCAATAATCGTTGAAAAAATTTAACCACAGGTAATCATGGCACTGAAAATGGTTGAATATGGATGATCATCATTGAATTTATCAATTTGATAGATCGTGATTGACAGTAGAGACATTGTCCATGGTTGACTAAATTTATCCATGATTAACCATGATTTACCATGGTTGACTATAGAAATATGGATTAACCATGAATAGATAATTGTACCATATTCAACCACAAATGTTTGGATTGACCACAATGGATGACCATAATCAAGCATAGAGACCTTGGCTAACCATGTTTGACCATTATAACAATCATTGACTATGGTTGTCGATGAGGAGTCTATAGAACATGAAATGTTCTTGGTTAACCATGGTTGACCAAAGATGACCATGTTGATCATGGTTGACCACAGTTGATCATGGTTAACCATATTCAGCCATATCGACCTTCATCTTGGCTGACCATAGTTGATCATGGTTACCGATATTCAACCATGTATGATCATGGTTGACCATAATAAACCATATTGATGTCGATCTTGGTTGACCATAGTTGATCATTGTTATAGATATTCAACCATGCATGATCATAGTTGACCATAATCAACCATGATCGACCACGATTGACCATGGTTGATCATGGTTGACTATTTTTTATCATGGTCGACCATGGTTGGCCATGATTAAATTTATTTAAACACGGCTAATCATGGTTGACTATAGAAATATTGGTTGACCATTATATCGATGGATGATGTTTCTTGACCATGGTTGATGGTGGTTCAACATTGTTTTTCATCGTTGACAATGGTTCATATTAAATGACCATGACTTATCATGGTTGATCATGGTTAACCATGGTTGACAAAATTCAACCAGAAAGAGCTTAATCATAGTTTATGAAATTAAATCATGATTAATCATGGTTGACCATGGTTTCCCTTGGTTGATCATGGTTGATCATAGTTCACAATAGAGTCATTTTCCATGGTTGATCATGGTTGGTCATAGAGACACTGATTAACCATTAATAGGGAACTGTGTTTGACTTGAATTGAGAAGTGATGACTACCAAGCATACTCCAAAATATTCAACTATATTAGTGAATGTCTTTGACAAATGTAGTAATTTTTCATTGTGATGTTGAATAAATTGCAATGTGTAACATTGCGACAATGTTTCTCACATTGCAACGTCTAATAGATTTATTTATCATTCAAGCATCACAACATATTTAACTATAAATATTAATCAATAATACTAATACGGATTTTTTTCTCACTAAATTTAAAGATTGTTGATTTTTAAACACAGTCAAACATAGTCAAGGAGTGACCCACATTCTGAAATGCGATTGACCAAATGTTGTAATGTTCAAATTGCGATGTTAGAAACATTTGTTTACAATTCTGATTCTATTAAATTTATATTAATATATTTATTTAAACATTTTTAAATTATTGGTTCATGTTAAATATATATATCTGTGTGTGTGTGTGTGTGTGTGTGTGTGTGTGTGATCCTGTAGACTTGAGGAGCCACGATCGAGGGACATCTAAGTCGTCAAAGTCCCCTCGGGGTCACACCTGCATAGGCCACAAGAGTCCTTAGTTGACTTGATTTTTTAGCATGTCCCCTCCACCTAGTACATGACATAACCACCCCTCGTGAGGTTTCATGTTCGGTCACCTTGCTCACAAAGCCCATCCTCAACTCATTGTACTAGTGAGCATGACTTTTATATAATATTTAATTAAGTATTTTAATTAATTTTATCAAATATTTCAACTAACTTAATATTACTATTAATTAATATAAAATTATTAATTTAATAATTTAACAATTAATGTTTATTGTAATTGAACCTTTTTATATAAATGTTTAAATTAATATATTGCCAAATGTTTTAATATATGTTCTTCAACATTTTAATAGTTTTATCAATGTTATCAATGTTATCAATGTTTTATGTAATGCTAAAAATTAATTAATTAAATTTAAAATTAATTAATGTTAATGTTTTAATTAATTAATATTAATGTTGATTATTTTTTTAATTATTTAATCAATTAATTTTGTATTAATTGAGGACTACTTTGATGATTGATTATTATCTAATACAATTAAGATATTGTTGATCTATATGTGGTCATATTTGACTATGTTTGAATAATGTCATTACCTATTATAATTATGTATTAATTATTATTTTTTTAATTATGTATTAGTGCTTTAATTACTGTATGAATATATTAATGATAATAAATTGGTAAATTAATATTAGTATTAATTAATATTAATTCATAATGTATTTGAGAACTTCTGGAATACACTTTACCCATCTTCAGCATGGAAAATTTTTGGGGCTAATATTTGCACCTGGGCTAATTTTCCATGGATTTTCCAAAAAAAATATTCTCCAATTTCCATTTTTTATAACAATTATTAGCCTAAATTTTACAATACAAAATAAGCTTACCTTAATAATCACCAACATTATATAGAGATCATATATAAAATCATTATAAATTTCAATAATTTTACAAATACAACAATAAAAATTTTATATTTTTCATATTATGGATTAGTGAGATTAGTCGATGTTTCTAAACTTGAAGATAATTTTCCATCCTTAAAATTTTCCCTGTTCAGTCTTGTTGACTGAGATCCCTCACTACACAATACTCTAGCCTAGCTTTCTCCATACTCCACATTGCATATTTCAAATCAATAGTGAAGCCTTCCTCAGTCCCTAATATGCCCAACTGAAAAATATGTGTCTCCTTCTTATTGGGAAATCCTCACTATAGATAATTAGTTATCAAGATTAGTACCTTTCATCCTGAACTCCCTCACTACACAAGAATATTTTTCAATCCATATTGTACTTCAAAATTTCGTAATGCAAATTAGCAGTGTGTCCTCCTTGAGTTTCCAAATATCTCATCTACACAATCTCCAATCTCTTGCCCTTAAAACCCTTACATGTTTCCTCATCTCAACTACTATATTATGAGTAAGAAGAAGTAGAATATATGGTTTTTGGTCTGATGTTGGTTTGGTATGGGTTGTCTCCATATATAGGTATCACCATTACAACATGACATGGTAATTCTAAGGAGAGGCCACCAAGGAGAGGTTATAGGAGAGAAATTTCAAAGTGGGAGCAGAGGAGGAAACCATTGTGAAGAACAGAAAGGAACCATGTATACTGAAAAGGAAGTTGTCTTTCAAGGTTCCACATTTCGAAGGTTAAACATGAAGACAAAGAAAATATCTATCATGAAAAGGTCAAAGTAAAAGCAACAAAGAAAGAAAATTGTCATTGCCATGTTAACATGAAGTCCCATGTAACCATTTCCAAGTTGTGGCTTGTACAAGAGTCATCAAAATGTTATATGTGTCAATGCTTCTTTCCACATGATGTCGAATGTAATTTATTTTCAAGAAAATGAAAAAATGTAAAACGAGTGGAAGAGTAAGAGTCCCACATGGAATATAAAGAGTCACTAGAATGTCCTAGATTCAATTGAAGCTCAAAGGTCATATAGGAATTCGAAATCTCATATTAGAAGCTCAAGAGTCATGAGGGAAGGTAAGAGTCACATGGAACGTGGAGAGTCACCTCATTTTCTACAAATCTACAATCATAGGTCAAGCAATAGGACTTTAAAACTTGGCTTCTCTAAATTAACGTTAGAGAGAATATCTTTCTTTAAAGAAACAAGTATTGACTTAATATTCCACTATTAAAATTAGTGTTGCAAAACACACTAAAGTTAAAATCAAATATACAAATTGTAGTAATATCTAAGAACAAATCAAGCCATGAAGGAATTAGTGAACATAAATCAAGAATCATTGAAATGGCCAGATCAATAACATCGATATAAGATATGCACATAAATTTTTCCTTTGAATATTTTGACTCATTTACCAAACAAATTTGTGTTCATAATAAAACCACAAAACATGGTGTGTGCATGAACTAACGGATGGTTATTGTCAACTATAGGCACTTCTAAGGGATTCTATAACCCGACATGAAAATTTTGTGCCCATATCTATGCGATAGTCAGAGTACTTGACTTGAGTGAATCCAATACCATGGATTTTAGTGTTTAGTTTCACTTACGTGATTCCATCATTTAGAGACTGATGATTGAATCCCATTATATGCTAACAATGTAATGAATAGTCACTTATAAATAAGTCCACATTTTTGTATCTTATCCGAGAAGAAGGTTTTTCTCCAAATATTTTACACCAACATTACATCAGCTCATCCAAACTATGTGAAAAAAAGTATACAAAATATTGTGTCTTTATTCTTTGAAGGAGATGCAGACATATAAAAGATACTAAGATCCAAATTGTTGACCATTTGGAGGATGAAACCAAAGGTATCACCAACTTCCTATGATCTAGTCAAGATGTTGGTTAGAAAAAACATAATTTTTTTCTAAAGGGTGCTGAGTGGGAAGGAGTTGAAAAGGATCGATGGAGGAAGAAATGACGAGCTCTACAACAATAATGAACTAAGGAGGAGAGGACTATGCTTTATCTGCAATGGACGTTGGATCCTTAACCATTCATGTCCAGGTGATAATAAGGAAATAAGGGTAGAATAGTTAGATACTTCTTCAAATTATGGGGTTTAATCTATAGTTGGGTTCACTATTTTTCAGAAGAGAACTTGTGAAGAATCCAAGCAGTCACGTAAAAATGGTGAGCAACAACACCATACTTTCCAGAGAAACTTGTAGGACAAGATGATCATAATTAGTTAGATTGGAAAAACACATGGCGAAAGGAAGGAAGTAATTCCTCCTAATGTGTGGTAGTTGAGTATATATAGATGTTTTGAGGAACATCCATAATGTGTATGGGAAATTAGGTGTAGATAAAAAACTACTAGTCCTTCCATGCTTGACGATGAGGGAGGGTCGAAAACTTATCCCCACATGTGGAGAAGGCTAGGAAGAATACATTCAAGAAGAATCAAATGAGGAGTCAATAGTAATAAACAAATATGATGATCAGCATGATCATGTAGATCATCATGACAAATATAGGATGCACGATGAGCCATTTATGGAGGGTTAGTCAAAGGTTCAAGTTGAAATTGTGGTCATGGGGCATCCAGTGCAGGAAGATACAAAGATATTCATAAAATGGTTCAATATTTTTCTTACGGTCATGTATGAAGAAATGCTTTATATTATTTGAGTTACATGCTCATTTCATGCTTGTTTTAGAGGATTATTAATCACCAAAGGATTTTCACCTCCAACTGTCTATTTCAATATTTGTAACAAAATTTGTATATATGTGAATAGATTATGGTGGTTTACTTATATGTATATCTATGACAGTTTGGTGATAGAGGATGATTAATCCATTTGAACTGCCTCTTCTGTGCATCTTCCCAACATTTTTGGGGTGTCTACCCGTTGATCATTCTTATCATCAATATCTTTAAAAACTCCACAACCTCGTTCCATGGAAGTAGAAGTTTCCTTTTATTCCATCATGATGGCTCCTTCTTTGCAAGATATTCTTCTTCTCTACAACATCTTCTTTCTTCTACCCTACTCTTTCCTATGATATTGATTTAAGACATTGCTTTTGAAAAATGTGGTGCAATTGCTAGTTTAAACCGTATTTATTGTTGATTAATGATTGGAGAATTGTTTGTGGAGGATAATTTATAGAAATAATTTGAAATGGTTGGAAGTTGTCCAACCATTTTGAAATTTGTATAGTTTACATAGTCACAACATCATAAGCTATATTCATAACACAAAATCAATTTATCAAATACTCAATCAAATTTGTAAATAACATAAGAATTATGTAAAATGCTTCTTAGAATGGATAATGGCTACCCCAATTTGATTTTATTTTCTCCTAAACCTTTAAAGGAACCTCTTGCTTTATTTCTTGGTTCGAAACACTCTTTTTCTCCCACTGGTTATGCATGGGAAAAAAATTTATCTCTCGCACACAAATCCATTTCATGACGTTTATCTTGAGTTGACATTTATATTTTTTTCTTCTTGTAGTCTATTTCTTCCAAATTCTTGTGAATAATAGAAAAAGAAAAATTTTCTTCTTTTTAGTGCCATTTTCCTTGGAACAACTAATTCTAATTGTTTCTCTAAATTTATGACAAAATTTCCTTATGAAAACCCTTAACATATTACTAGAAATGTTAGAAAATTAAAAAAAATATTTCTTTTTCATAAATTTTTACATTAAGAGTCATTTTTTTCCAACCATAATAAAGAAAAATCATAAATGATTATCCAAAAATATTATACTAGAAACAATTTAAAACTCATATATATAAAACAAAAATGAGATCACCATATACATATTCACCATTTGAAAGCTCATGGACTATAATAATATATAATTATAATCAATTATAAAAATATCATAATAATTTTTTATAAAAGATATTAATTTCCCAAAAAAATGTTTTATCACCTTTTTAATTAAATAACTTTAATTTTAATAAATAATCTTTCTCTTTCTTAATAAAATAAAATAAATAGCTTTATTAATAAATAAATAACCTATTAAAGAAACCAAATCAATCTAATTAAAGAAAATAATAAAAATTAAAACATAAGTTTTCTTACCAAACAACATTTATTAAGTTACATGAGCATGAACTTGAATATTAAAAGTTTTATAAAGCAATATACATGTATACATGGTTTATTTTACATCTACGTTCCGGTACCTTTCTCGTGTCAATTTTAGTGGAGGTGATCATTCATAAAAGATGTGCAAGAATGTCGAGATGAACGAATAATAATAGTTAATATGTAAAATTTAATCTGTTTTTTTGTTTTTTTTTACCAGTTCCATGAGCATGATTTTCTTTAGATCCAGCTGATTCCCTATCTTCTTCATACAAATTCGAAGTAGGTAATCTTACTTGTGATGCACATCATGTTAGAAGAATATTTTTCATAGCGCGTGTAAAGGGGTGATATAAGAAAGAATAGTTTTCATTAATTTTTTTAAACATAACTCGTTATACTTATTATTTGAAGTTGTTATTTTAAAATAGATATATTAGGAATTTTAATTTTTGGAATGTATTCTTTAAATACCGTCCAATCACATGATTTAATATCACTAAACGGTTTTGTATACAGAGACGAAAGCTGGGAAGATGGTCAAATTTTTGCCAAAGGAGGGTGAAATTTTTGCCCGAATTAAATAGAATTGAAATTCTTTTTAATGTTTGAAATGGTAAATAGAATTGAATACTTTTTTAATGGTTGAAATTGAGAGAATTGAAATTTTTTTAATATTTGAAATAGTAAATAGAATTGAATAATTTTTTAATGGTTGAAATTAATGTAGTATTATTAAAATTTTTGAAGAATTAAAACGAAAACTAAAACTTAAGAGTTATAATTAGATTTTCAAAAAAATTTAACAATTTATTTCAAAAATCTGCTAAAATTTCCATTAGTTTCTCGAAAAAATGTAGCTGGGTTAAACTACTACAAATAATAATACCATTCTAATATTTTTCAAGATTATTTCCAGGAGCATTAAATTAGATCACAAAACCAAACAACATTGGAGCCACCGCAAACTTCAAATTTTCGTTTCTTTGCCAGCTCGGTGTTAGGATATGTCCAGGTGAAGTATTTTCATTTATTCGGATAGGAATAATTTTCCACTGATAATCCTTCTGGCCCAGTTTGAAAATATACTACGTCAACATCCTTCCAAAAGCTAAAGCCTAATCTAATCATTTAAATATGAACAGAGGATTAACCTTAAAGAATGGGCAAAATCGTAGCAGAGTATATTTCAAACATAGAGAAGTCATTGGCATAACCCCAAGGAAATTATTCATTGTTTATAATTTACTGAAATCAAACGTAAAAGCTCGCAAGTCATTGCCAGAACCAGATTTAAATCATTCTGTCACGTGTATAATAGCAGAATCTCGGTGTAATGTGTTAGGTTTTCGTATTTGTTTAAAGAATATTTTCAAGAACCATTAAATTAAATCACAAAGCCAAACAACATTGGAGACACTGCAAACTTCAAATTTTCATTCGTTTCGATGCAAACAGCTGGGTGCCAGTTAATTTTCTATTTATATTCCTTCATACCTATTTTCAAAATCTTAACCGAAGTATATGTCAACATCCTTCCAAAAGCTAAAGCCATATGGAATCACTTAAATATGAATAGAGGAGTAGGTTTAAAGAATTGGAAAAACCGTAGCAGAGTATATCTGAAAGCTAGAGAAGTCATTGGCATATCCCAAGAAAATCATTCATTGTTTATAATTTAATCAAATCAAACATTAAAGTTCGCAAGTCATTTGCAGAACCAAATTTAGATCATTCTGTCATGGCATCAATTGAAATCCAATGAGAAAACTTGCAACAGAAACAAATGAATTTAGATGTAGCTAAACAAAACTAATAAGGATTATGTTTCCTGTAGAGAGAATCTCAAGCATATATAATTATTTGCAGTCACTTATAAGAATTGAATATCTTGTGAAGATCCCAACCATCTGCACTATCAAAGAAACATAAAACTAGCTGACCTTGTTCATTATCGTAAGTGCCATGAAGCTAAAATACAGCATACAACCGTTTAATAGAACGCTGGTTCAGAATTGTGACACGAAGCAAGAAGTTGAACTATTATTATAATATATGATTGTTCAATCAAAGAAGCTTATTGAATACATTTAAATATGTAAAGAAACATCCGAAGCAAATGCAGTTTTACTATTGAAATGAATTTCAACATCCGTCATCCACGAACTCTGATTTTTGTTTTTACCAGGATGAAAAGTAGACCGTTGAATTTCTAACATTATGCAGACTGTTGAATTTCGAAGAAGAATTTCTGACATTAAGAATCATCGATTCTTACTGGCTCAAGCAAGCTTGCTCCATACACATTTTTACGACGATCTCCAGGATGAATGTCGAATTCTAGAAAGACACAGTAGAAGGTTAATAAATTTCTAAAATTTCTAAAATAAATTAAATAATGGAATGATAAATTCATCAATTAATATTTCGTTGAAAACGATCTTGAAGCATAGAAACGTTACCTTGTTCAATTATCGTTGCAATGGGAAACCGGGATTGCCACATAAGCTTAGCCCTAACAGTTGTCCGAAGCCTCTGATTGATACGAAAGATTGAAAAACTTATATAATTTTGCTCATACATGTGATATATGACCAGATTTCCATTCATGGACATGAACTGTGATCTATGCGCATTTTCGTGAAAACTCCTGTCAATACCTTCTAACATACGCCAAACGTCCTCATCTGGATCATAAGCCCGAATGGATCTTTGAATTATTTCATGTTCAACATACTCAAAGTGGCATGTAATTAACATGTTTTGCACAACAGCTGCTTTACTGAAATTCCACCAAGATTTGATCAAATTATCTGAAACGTGGGTCCAAGAATTAGACGCTACGTCAAATGCAATTCCAGTACGAGATCCTCGCAGAATTATTTTCGTTCCCAAAACAGCAGATGCCCATAATGGGGAAAGACCTTTCTGGAGAGCTTCCAATAGGACTCGAGAGCCAGGTATTCGCGTCCATCTCCTTGTAAACGGGTTGTACACTTCACCCCAATTACGGATTCCTCTTTTGCACCCTCCAAATAAATAGACTTGTCCAGCGATAGAGACAGCAACGGCCCCCGTCCTGTGCTTCGTGGTGGGATTCGTATCATACCAGTCATTCAAGACTGGAGAAAACAAATGAACACTGCTAGAGAGAGATCCACCTCGTCTACTACCTATAACATATAGCTGACAATCCAAGACTGAACTCACATTGTTCAAGCAGGTGTTTATAGGATGATTTGGCAGGAGCAGATATATTTTCTCTTTTATGTCAAGAGCACAAAAGGATTGGGTCATAATATTATGTTGGTCTGAAAAAATTGCGTACACCCAGTAGCGTGAACGATCGCGCAGCGTTACGGCAAATTCTGTCTGGGTGACCATTGCTGGTCTGGAATTTGAACGAGATAGGAATGCAGGTCTTGTAAGGCAGATCAAACCTCGCGAACCAGCAACATCATCGTTTTCATCATCGTTGTCATTTATGATTGGACGGGCAACATCATCGTTGTCATTTATGATTAGACGGGAGATGCAGGTTCCCATGATAGACACCAAAGAACAATCACATATCGAACTGTGGACGAGGGTCTCCAGCTAAGAGTATAATGTTATCGGCTGCAAATTGCTTGGCCGTTGCAAATTTCTTAGCCGTTTACAAAATACCCGTTTGGAGCTGTTAAAGATTTAAATTAGCACAACCGCATATATAAAGTGGTTGAAATTCCTCTTTTTTGATGGCGGTGACAGGTGTATGTGAGGAGCAAATGAGGTGTATATATATATTACTGCTGTTATGGTAGTGTTGGAAATTATTTCCAACCACGGAGAGAAGCATGACGACATGCTTAATGGTGATGGGAGCTCTTGAAGGACGACGGCAGAAGTTACCTGTTCAAACTTGCACTCAACGCAACCAGTCTTATCCGTAGTCAAACTTTTCATCAATCGTATTATACACTACACCAACCACACTGAATAGGCAGTCAGCAACATTCCGGCGGCCGAAAGTACGAGGAGCGAAAAAGAAAAGTGACCCACATGATATTTGAAGTCCACAGAATATGGAAAATGTTTTTTTTATTTAGTTTTTATTGGTTGGAATGCATAGTCTTTTTTATTTAGTTTTTATTGGTTGCATCATAGGGTAGCTTTGACATATGTATTATAAACATGTAATGTTTATAATACATATATATTTTGTAATAAGTTTGTTATGTTTTATTTTTAAAATATTTTAATACATGGTTATCGTAAAAATGTAATCATATATATATATGTTGCAAAATAGACAAAAATGTAATATGTAGAGAGCATTTTGAGTGTGTAATTTATGTCCGAATGTGAAAAAGACAAAGACTATGTATTTTGAAAGACAAAGACAAAGACTATGTATTTTGAAAGACAAAGACAAAGACTATGTATTTTGAAAAACAATGTGTGCAAAACACTATCTCAAAGACAATGAGCGCAGTTAAACCATTTTAGAAGAACGTTGTGTGAGTAACAGCGTATGCCAGAAGAGGAGGGTAGTGTTTATTAGCAGCAGAAGTTTTTTTTGTGAATCCGTTTAGAAGAACGTTGTGTGAGTAACAGCGTATGCCAGAAGAGGAGGGTAGTGTTTATTAGCAGCAGAAGTTTTTTTTGTGAATCCAGAACACCATAGTTCTGAAAAAAATATCATTTTGTAATAGTTTGGTATGCTTAATGAAATATATTGTTTTTTCCATCTTTGTCCAATATTTTTATTAAATCTCTGTGTTGAGTTGAGGAATTTTGTTTCCTCTATGTGTTCGGAATATTCAGAAATTCGAACATGGTATCAGAGCTAGTCCAGGTTCTCTGCATTTGCCAAAGAAGCTAAAGGAATAAAGAGTTGTTGCATCTTTTGACCAGTAGTGTGAAGGCTCAGCAAAACAAGGTATTTATCAAAACAGAGTTATGTTTTCTTAAATATTGCAGTCATCAAAGGCAAAGTTTATTCATGAGCAGTGAGAAGGTTTATTTGAAAAACACAGTCAAATTTTATTGCATAGTTCAGAAAGCTAGCTTTGACAGGAGCCAACACAAGCACAAGTATGAAAAATACTCAACTTGTCACGTCTCCCAGACCCAGTTTTTTTTTTTTTTTTTTTTTTTTTTTTTATAATATAACTCAAATACTCTCTGAGTCATGCACCAGACAACATTCAAAAGTTTTCTATCGAATTCAATATATATAGATATTTTAGTTTGTATTTCGCAGGTCAGTTTTTCAGAGTTTCGTCCAACTCTAGCTGATCACTAGGCCCTGCATCAACTTTCCAGTTTGCAAGCCTTATAGACTTTTCAGCGTCCATAATCATAAAGTTTCAGAGATCAAGGTATAGATGTATGCATCCATATATACATCTATCTATATTCGGCTACCTCTTCGTTGCTCCAACTACCTTTTCAAATAGCTTATATGGCCTTTAAATAGATGCTCTTTTCTTAGTATTTTTAAATATGCTTACCAACTTCCTTTACACATACTTTTATCACAGATAACTGTAGGGCTCTTCCCTTATATTCTTGTTATGATTATTCAACATACTTGCAATTCTGATGCTTCTTAACTCTTCCCTTGGAAATATAGGATTTAGAGATTTTTCTTCAATCAAATAGAAGTAAGGAAACCGAAGTTGATATTTTATCCTCTCTAGATTTAGTTCCTCGTTCTTAGTTAGGAGTTAATTTTTGGTTTCACATAATTAAACTTTCATGACCTAAACAATACAATTCTGAGTTCTACAATCCTTGTCATTGTAGTATGACCATTCTACTGCCAGCAATACTGTTATGACAGGTTTTTCCTTTGCTGTTCCTGGATTACTGTTTTGCTAACATTTTCTGTTTATACACACAGCAACTAAATATTCATTTAAAAGACAGCAAGCTACACCTGTACATTGTTATTAGCTTAGATATTCAAACAATCTATCATCTCTACTTCATTACTACAAGGTAATTATCCCTATAATCCAACCATTTGTCTCTGCTATCCATAGCTCTAGTTTGCAATTGCATGAGTTACTGAACCAATAATCAATCTAAAATTTGCATAATGAACCATAACATCACAATTCATAAATTGCATAATGAGCCATAACACCACAATTCATAAAACATAAAACATTGATATATTTAATACAGACTTAAAAAAACCTCCAAATTTGTGCATGCATACCGCTACTATGACCAGTCCTCCCAACCGTAGAGTTCGTTTATCTCCAGAACTCACCCCCGAGCTGAGATCCTCCAAGAACAGACTAACCTCAATCTGTTCTGGAGTAGCTTATTTAAGCTATGCTTTCCCCAAAGCCTGTTTCCAATTCTATGTCCAGAATTTCAAGATGCTTTATTCCTGTTTAGCCTAGGCTTCCCATTTTGGGACTCTTTAAAGCTGCTTTAAGTTTTTCCTCAGCTTTTCCAGCTTTTTCTCACCTCTTCCCAACTACTCCTCTTCATTGGGGAAATTTAGATTTTTCCTCAAAAATCTAAATTAGAAATAATTTCTTTCAAGGATTTTTGAAAGATTTTGGGGAAAGTCTTTTCCTTTTCCATCACCTCATGGATTAGGCATGTGATCTCACTTGCTTATCTGGTCATAGTGCATACACAATTTTTTATTTATTTTTCATAAATAAATAGTTAACCACATCCACACAATAATTATCCATTGGGGTCCACTCCCCTTTGGATTTATGTTCAAATGTCTTATTTGAAAAGCATAGAACTTGGGGGTGTTACATATTCCCCCTCTGAAAATAAAAACCGTCCTCGGTGTTGACAACTATCTACTTAGTTGATTTTGCACATAATTATGAATGCTTTTCCATTATCTCAGCTTCACTGTTCCATGTAGCTTTTCAGCAGTAAAGTGCTCCACTGCACCTTTACTCTAGCTACTGTTCGATTTCGCAATTCAATTTCTTCCCGCTTTCAGATTTGAAGCGGCTCTGGAAGGAATTCCTCTTCTGGTTCCACCTGGACCACATTCCAATCAATAATGTGAGAAGCATCGTGTACAAAAATTATATTTTTCTAACAAGGAGATATGAAACACATCATGAAATTAAATATGCAAGGGTAAGGCTAGTTTATAAGCCATTAGTTCGCCCCCTTTCCAACACCCTCCTCGGTGTTACACTTTAACGTTGACTTTTTCAACTTTGACGAAGAGTTCTTCTTCGTTCTTGCTTAGTTTCCAGCAGAGTACTCTCCTGCTTTATGCAGTTGATGTTTTTCCTACTTCTTTGCAAGAAGTCTATCTAGAAACTCTTTTATTCTGTTTTCTCTGTCCACAATTCATACCAATGTAAGTAATGTCAGTTACATACAATTGATAATCCACAACAACATTCTGCATTTCAATAAACTTAAGAAATTCAGTTATTAGTCAAACCGTTCAGGTTCATAATAGTTTAGTGTACTTTTAGTACACTACTCATCCTTTCTTGTTTTTCAGGGAGATTCTTTCCTCACTCAGCTTGGTCCAGTTCAGCTTTTCTTGATTTTCTAGGTGATTTATCTTCACCTTTTTCCTCCTTGTTTCCAGAGTGTACAATTCCCTGTTACACACTTGGCTAAAATTTTTTTTACAAATTTTCATTAGTACTCATACATGAATGAAAACAATTGTATCATATGCATGATTATGCTTGCCCTTTTTCAGTTCATAGCTCTACTTCCAGTACCTTTTTTTTTCTTTTCTTTTGGTAGCTGTATGATTGCACAATATTTCCCCTATCTCTGAATTTAAGACTCAGGGAAATTACCTAAATTTTACACCAACAAAATTTTATAGTGTGAATGCATGTAATTACTATCATTCATCCCATTCACAAGTATTACTACTTGATAATGTCAAAATGGAATTTGACACAATTTCCCCTTTTTCCAAAGAATTACCATAATTTATACATTTACTTGCAGCTTTTAAGGTGAATTCACTTTTAATATTCCCTAGTGAATTATTTCTTCTCCCTTAATCTATCATGTATGAAGATATTATATTCATACAACTCAACAAAGTTAATCATTATAACATATAACAAGATCACCTATATTTATAATGTTAATTGTAGATTTAACTTATGTCCCACGTGCAATTTGTTTCATTTTAATCTATCATTTCTCATGATAATTATTATTATTTTATATATATATATATATATATATTTAATAGGAATTTAAGAATTTACAATTTATATTTAATATACCGCTATTAAATATAATTTGTCATTTTTCTATTATCCACCTTTCTCTATATGTTCCACTATAAGCTTTCCTTCTTCTTTTGTTCCAATAACTATGGTAACACATAGTATTATATACATATTAGGAACATATATCACCCCACAATTATTCATTTATATCCTTTCATGCTTCTAATCAACTTATTGAATATTAATAAAATTCTAATTTAGTTGTCTTACACTCCCAACTTTTAACTTCAGTTTTAACTACATATATCCATTTCTTAACCTTATCCTGAAGGTTAATTTCCCTATAGATATATATATTTTTGCCCACATAATTATTTATACTCAATTCCACCACACTCTAATGGGGTTTATAGGTGTATTAATTTTTCTTTTAAAATTCCTTAACAACCATTCCATATATATACTAAATCTAAATTTCATAGGTCACCTATGGAATTATGTGTTAATTCAAAGCCATTATAATAATTATATATGATTTTCATCCCAACCTTTGACCTTGAATATTTATTGGTTACGTTGACTTATACTTACATAAGTGCTTGTAATCTTTCTCCTTTCACCTCTTCTCTTAATTCATGATTGTAACACCTCCAGTTTAGACACACATTTTTTTTTTTCCAAATATTATATTTTCCTCTTATTACCTCAATTTCTTCATTAAATTTTAATATCTTTTTTTTCCACCCCCTTTTTATAACATTCCATATTTTTCATGTGTCATAAAATATCAAGCCCCTCTTAAGGCCCATATATACAACCATTTTCTTTCAATCACACATATGCCACCTATGTGTCAATATATAACACCTATATATAATTATAACATACAGGTATAAAGCTGCAAACCACGTATGGTTATCATTTGATAGAATTAATTTAAATTTGGCATGACTCTATGCATACCCTTTATATATATAAGTACCCCATATATATTTTAGTATCCTTTGATAAGACTATGGGCCGATGCACATCGATATATAATCACCTATTCCATACACATGTCTTAAGGTCACCTATATCCATACATATAACCTTTATTAATTTTCTTGCATGCGCATGTGTGGGTGTATGATTCGTCTATATATATATCCCACCTACATTTACCATCGTTGTAATATATTTTAACGCACACATAACCATATATATATAAGCGGCATATATAAAGGTTTTGACATTATTTGTTTGGCGATTGCGTCTATGGATGTATATATCACACGTATTAACAAGACACACCTACTAACATAATTTCAATGAATCGGCAAAATTTTGTAATGACAATATAATCATATTACGCCTCATGTTTACACTATACATATTATGCAGATGCGTTTACACGTACGAGAATGACGTGGCTACAGGTATAGCGTATACCTATGATCCGTTCCGCCGAGGAATGATTTCGATGCATGCTCAACTTGTCATAGGTGGACTGCGAGTCATTATAGCAGTGATTCATTATTGGTCTTGGAGCGCCGAACCTTACCAGAGCAGGTATAACCCCAACCCTGGTCCTGAATTTTTGTCGACGTCGATTTGATTAATCAACCCTGAATTTAGTTTAATCGTGGCAGGTTTTATAATTTGAGGCCATTACAGTGCGTCATGATATTGACCGCCTTATACTTATATACCTATATCTATAGGAGGTTAATCTCCCCACCATTAAAATCTTTACCTTCCATACGATTTATAACCCATCGCTCAATGTTGGATTTAAATCACTCTTCTATTTTTTTTTCAAGTGACATAACATAGCATGATTTTATTTTATTTTTTTATCACTCGTATCTTAGGGTTTGCGGTATTATTGTTTTACGCTCCATACAGGAGTCATTGCTCTGGCGTGTGCAATTATTATGTATATCTTACACAATACGCGTGTGTTTCGGTGGCCTGAGGATGCGTTTAACGTCGGCAAGCTACCACTGCTGGTTAACCTCCGCTCTGCAGGTACCATAACAGTGATACGCAACCTACCCGAGATCTTGCCGAGATATTTGCGTGTAACTGCCAGAGGTAGAGTTGCACATCTGCTTGCCACGTAATGTTTTCTCTGAGATCGATTTTATGCCGCAGAGTTCAGGTAGTGCATCCAGGACGGAGGCGGCTGCATTTTTCTCTGTCTTCTGTACATCACATATCACTTCGGATCAATCCTCAGGGACAGAAGAATACACGCGTTCCACTCAGAGGCAGAACGCACAACTTTGCAGAAGGCACCGTCCTTCAGTAGGGTTACTTCAGCAGACTTTCCATCATCTCGAGGTGTGCATTTAGAGTGGAGAAAAGCTCTGGTTATGAGATGGTGCTGGTTTTACCTACCCATACTGATCGCTACAACCCTTCCGTGCTACTAGAGATCGACGTGGATTTGGGTTGAGTCTCGGCTCAGTACGCCCCACCTGCAGCGCACTTTCGTGTGTGACATGGTAAATTAGGGTTAGGGTTTGGGTTCCTATTTTTCTACCCTCCCCTGTTCATTATTATTACACTTCCTGGGTTCAGCTCTTAACTATTCTCTGTGAAATAGCAACACCGGAGTTTAATAGTCGAGTGCCTGCGTGTTCTCCCTGATGCAGGATTCAATGCGTGCCCGGTTTTTCTTCTGGTGCAACTACCCTGCTCTTCCAACTTCGTAAAATTCGGGTAGCTATGTATTATAAATTTCTCATGAATCAAAGAGTATGTTTATACTACTAATTTAGGGGAAATGTGTATATTATGCACCCGCTTCGCTGTTGACATGCAGGTTACAGCTCATCTCGCACAACCGTGTCCGCAGCGTTACACTCAGCATATTTATAGTGGTAAGGTCTTTGTGTGGTTGATGGATGAAACCTTATAGTGTGACGGCACTTCTAATGCTGTCGTGTCAATTCGTTTATTTAACCGTGCGGCTTTTGTTCTGAAATTCCGGAAAGGCATCAATTATATTTTTGGAATTTTCTATTTTTCGCTCCAATGGATAACCAAAGCAGGTCTGTTCAACTTTGGCAATATTGTGGATGGCATGTCGTTTTTGTTTCCATCATTATTGTTTAGTTTTTCTTCGTCGGATTATCCCGTGTTGCTCATTTCTAACTATCGATTCCTGTACTAACAACCATGTAATAGATTTTCCTGATTTCATTCGGCATAATTTTAGGTATCAAAAATTCTTTTTCCTGACCGATTTGTCCACGCAGGCGTGGAGCTCGAGGTCGCCCCGGTCACCTCTGAGAGGAGCCGAACGGATCTCGGTCCTGGAAGCAAAGAATGGTTATCATTTTTTTTTTCGTTAGCCGACCCTTCTGCGTTAAAATCATTTCTCTACCCGCATGGCTTCGTTATGTTTTGATTTACTCGGCACTACAGAATGCCTCACCTAAAAATCGTTTGATTGTTATACAGGCAGAGTTAACAGTATCACGCCTTCGTTCTCACAGTTAGTAAATCGTATTATTGCTATTACCTAAACGCCGAAGTCCCTTCACGTTTTGGTTTTCCTTTTTGATTTAGTTGCATATATATATATTGTGTCTCACCACTCGAAGTTTCGATGTGTGCCTTACCTGTAAGCTTCACACATATTTAACTTCCTCTTGTATTTGTTTGCCTATATACCTGTGTTTTTCGTTTCGGCATTTCCTATTGCTCATATATAACTCATATATATGACTTGTGGTTATAATTTCTTTTTGATTTATATGAGTTCATATATCTATTTAATGTTGGTATCTCCCCTTTTACATACCGGGTTCATACATATATATATATATAGCTCATATATAGTCTATATTACAAAGGCCGATTGGTATGTGGGCTTAATACTTCTATATATGATGTTGTTAATAGTCTATACAAGAAATCTATAGTTTATTTGACAATATTCATAAAACATGAATTTAATCTATAGCCATGCGATTTATTCTAGAGGGTTGGATGAATTTTTTTTTTTTTTTTTTTAAATGCCATACACCTTATGGTCGCTATAATCGTTATTTCAAAGGTTAAAAATAGATATACCCATGATGTATGCATGCAAGAGGTTATAATAGCTATAAGGCTCTTATATTCTCTCTCTTTTTTTTTTTATATATATATAGAGATTCGATAGTGATTAGATAAGGTGCCTTAACTATAATTTAAATCTTTAGCTCTGGTACTTTATTCAATGACTAGAGGTAGATTTAGAATTAAAATCTAGACAACTGTAATTATTATAGACTCTTATAAGGTAAAGTTATTCTTCCTCTAGCACAATTTCGATTGTCGTATTCTAATGTTCTTTACTTTCTTCTTTTAGATTTGCAACCTATAACTTTAGTTCTGCTATAATATTTCTCTAGCATACACATGAGTAAATAAATTCCCCCTAGTATCTACAGGTAACAAAGCAATATTTAATTTTCTATAGAGTCTAAGTAATTCCAGATTTAAACCGACCCTGGTTTAGAGCTTCTGGGGTTTCTACTCTATGGATTTATGGTCTACAACTATACAAAAATCTGAAAGTGTTTTTAATCTGAAATTTGTGGCGGAGGATGTCGATTGTCTGATATGTGATAATCAGAGTGAAGATGACTTCTTTAGACAGTATTATTCTCCCTCTGTTGGAGAACCAACAGAACATGACGGGCGGTTTGATATGAATCTTACAAGCGGAGAACTCCCCAATGTCTCAGCAACTGATTTCCCACCCTCAAGAAGATCTTTTTAGGCCTCCACTTTAACATATTTGTATCATTAAATTTTTCATAATATATTATAGCATGTAGACTTGTAATTCCTGAAACATCTGCTACTTTTATACCGTTCTTAGAAGTTTTTATTGAAGATTATGTTCATTAAAAATGCTGGAAGATACCTATCCTCAGCTTAAATCCATCACAGATTTAGAGATTTTTGGGAGATGGTTCTTCCCAGCCTTCTCTCATGCAACTCTAGCACTCAAAATTTTCTACTAGACCAGTTTGTTAAATGCATGGACTACATACTTCATTAAAACTTCAAATCTGGAAATTAATTAATCAGTTTTAACTTCCATTTCTCACCTACACCAGTCTGAAATAAATTTTTCTTCGCTGTCTTCAGCCTTAAATGAGAACTGCCTATAGTTAATTTTGTAAATATCTTAGGAGTTTTTCATTAATATTTCATTAACCCAGATCTACCTACAGCTTGTTCTCTTTAATCATGGTTTGTAAGCTGTATCCCTTAGTATTGTTCAATGTTCAGTGACTGAACATTTTTTTTTTGAGTGAGCACATAACTTGCCCAGTTTTCTCAACTTGGGCTCCGATACCATTTGTCACGTCTCCCAGACCCAGTTTTTTTTTTCCACATAATATAACTCAAATACTCGAGTCATGCACCAGACAACATTCAAAAGTTTTCTATCTAATTCAATATATATAGATATTTTAGTTTGTATTTCGGAGGTCAGTTTTTCAGAGTTTCGTCCAACTCTAGCTGATCACTAGGCCCTGCCTCAAACTTTCCAGTTTGCAAGCCTTATAGACTTTTCAGCATCCATAATCATAAAGTTTCAGCATCAAGGTATAGATGTATGCATCCATATATATACATCTCTCTATATTCAGTTAACCTTCGTTGCTCCAACTACTTTTTCAGCAGTTTATATGGAAGGTAAATAGATGCTCTTTTCTTAGTATTTTTACATATGCTTACCAACTTCCTTTACACATACTTTTATCACAGATAACTGTAGGGATATTCCCTTATATTCTTGTTATGATTATTCAACATACTTGCAATTCTGATGCTTCTTAACTCTTCCCTTGGAAATATAGGATTTAGAAATTTTTCTTCAATCAAATAGAAGTAAGGAAACCGAAGTTGATATTTTATCCTCTCTAGATTTAGTTCCTCGTTCTTAGTTAGGAGTTAATTTTTTGTTTCACATAATTAAACTTCCATGACCTAAACAATACAATTCTGAGTTCTACAATCCTTGTCATTGCAGTATGACCATTCTACTGCCAGCAATACTGTTATGACAGGTTTAGTGGTTTTGCCCTTGCTGTTCCTGGTTACTGTTTTGCTAACATTTTCTGTTTATACACATAGCAACTAAATATTCATTTAAAAGACAGAAAGCTACACCTGTATATTGTTATTAGATTAGATATTCAAACAATCTATCATCTCTACTTCATTACTACAAGGTAATCATCCCTATAATCCAACCATTTGTCTCTGCTATCCATAGCCCCATTTTGCAATTGCATGAGTTACTGAACAAATAATCAATCTAAAATTTGCATAATGAACCATAACATGACAATTCATAAATTGCATAATGAGCCATAACATCACAATTCATAAAACATTGATATATTTAATACAGACTTAAATAAATCTCCAAATTTGTGCATGCATACCGATACTATGACCAGTCCTCCCAACCGTAGAGATCGTTTATCTCCAAAACTCACCCCCGAGCTGAGATCCTCCAAGAACAGACTAACCTCAATCTGTTCTGGAGTAGCTTATTTAAGCTATGCTTTCCCCAAAGCCTGTTTCCAATTCTGCGTCCAGAATTTCAGGATGCTTTATTCCTGTTTAGCCTAGGCTTCCCATTTTGGGACTCTTTAAAGCCGCTTTAAGCTTTTCCTCAGCTTTTCCAGCTTTTTCTCACCTCTTCCCAACTACTCCTCTTCATTGGGGAAATTTAGATTTTTCCTCAAAAATCTAAATTAGAAATAATTTCTTTCAAGGATTTTTGAAAGATTTTGGGAAAGTCTTTTCCTTTTCCATCACCTCATGGATTAGGCATGTGATCTCACTTTCTCATCTGGTCATAGTGCATACACCATATTTTATTTATTTTTCATAAATAAATAGTTAACCACATCCACACAATAATTATCCATTGGGGTCCACTCCCCTTTGGATTTATGTTCAAATGTCTTATTTGAAAAGCATAGAACTTGGGGGTGTTACACAACTCCCATAGTTCAATGGGAAGAACTATGACTATTGGGAAATCACAATGAGAGCCCTATTTTCCTCTCAAGATTTATGAGAGCTAGTTGAATATGGTTTAGAAGAACTAGCAGATGAACAAGCTTTTAATGCATTAACACAGGCAGAGAAGGATTCGTTGAAGAGTAATAGGAAGAAGGACTCAAAAGCCCTATTTTATCTCTATCAAGAAGTACATGAAAGTGTATTTCCAAGGATTGCAGTAGCCAAGAGGTCCAAGGATGCATGGGATACCCTCTAGACAACCTACCAAGGTATGGAGAAGCTAAAGACAACAAAGCTTCAATTGATGAGAAGAGATTTTGAAGTCATTCGCATGAAAGAGTCTAATACAATAAACTCATTCTTCATAGTATTGATTGGATTGGTTATCCAAAAGAAAATTCATGGAGAGATAGTTGAAAAAATAAGAATAGTGGAGAAAGTGCTGAGGAGCTTACCCTCAAGTTTTCGATGTGATTGTCACAACCATTGAAGAGACAAAGGATCTCTCAAAGTTTACTGTTGATGAGCTTCCCGCATCATTGATGACACATGAAGAAATATTAGGTAGAACATAAAACTCATCTTTGGAACATGCCTTCAAAACCCAAATTTCCTTCGGAAGAGGAAGAGGTCAAGGCAGAGAAAACTATAGAGAAAAAAGAAGAGGCAAAAGCCAAAGTAGAGGAAGAAGCAGCCCAACAAATACAATTGGAAGGGGCAGCAATCAAAGTCATAATCAAAGCCAAGACAACAACCAACAAGGTGGACAAAATCAAGCACATGGACAAAGGTATGATAAATCCCAAGTCCAATCTCATTACTATAAGAAGTATGGCCATTATGCCAATGAATGTAGGAAGAAACAGAGTGACATGGGTAGTAGACCTAGTGCTAATTTTACTAAGGAAAATATGAGTCAAGAAAATTTATTTTTAGCATGTAATTTGGATAAAGAAAAGAATGAAGATATATGGTTTCTAGATTCAGGATATAGCTACCATATGATTGGAAACATTTATATGTTTTCTATGATTGATAAAAATGTAAAGTCTCAAGTAACATTGGGGAAAGAAAGTAAGGTCTTTGTCATGGTAAAAGGCAGAGTAAGTGTTTTGACAAAAGAATGGAGAAAGAAAAACCATACCAGAAGTTTATTATGTGCCTGGTATGAAGTGTAACCTTTTGAGCATTGGACAATTTATTCAGAAAGGCTACAATGTATTTTTTGAAGATGATGTATGCACCATCATGGATGAACCACCAAGAAAACAATGCATTGCACAAGTGAAGATGACAAGGAACAAAATGTTCCCTCTCAAGATGAGAGAAGATTTGAAAAAAATGAGTTGCAATGGCAGCAGTGACACAAGAGACATTCCAAAGAGAAACAAAAGATGAAAATTGGTTATGGAATTTGAAATTTCGGACATCTCAACTTTGGAGGTCTGAATTTGTTGCATATAAAAGGTATGGTAAAGGAATTACCATTGATAGAAAAACTAGACAACCTATGTGAAGGCTGCATCTTGGGCAAAGAACAAATAGAAAGCTTTCCATCAGGAAAGAACATAAGGGAAAAAACACCCTTAGAAATAGTCCATTATGATTTTTGTGGACCAATGCAAACACCATCATTAGTAGGAAGCCACTATATGCTGACCTTTATTGATGATTACACAAGAAAAACTTGGGTTTATTTCTTGAAGTTCAAGAGTGAAGTGTTTGAGAAGTTCTTCCACTTTAAGGCTCTTGTTGAGAATCAAGATGGGCAGTGTATTAAATTCTTAAGAACAGACAAAGGAGGGGAATACATCTCCAAATAATTTCTGTGTTTTTGTAAAGAAAATGAGATACACAAGCAATTTATAACAAGGTATAAAGCACGAAAAAATGGATTTGCTGAAAGGAAAAACCAAACCATCATGGACATGGTAAGAAGTATGTTGAATATTGGGTTGAAGCTGTACATTGTGCAGCGTATGTGCTGAATAGATGCCCAACAAATAGCGTAATCAACAGAGTTCCTGAAGAAGCATGGAGTGACATAAAGCAGTTTGTCACCCACATGAGAGTATTTGGTTGTGTGGCTTATGCACACATTCTGGATCAACTAAGGAAGAAGTTGGATAGTAAGGGGGAGAGGTTCATATTTTTTGGATACAGTGATGAATCCAAAGCATACAGATTATATTACCCATCCACCAAGAAGTTTATGATAAACAGAGATGTGCAGTTTATTGAGGAAGAAGCTTGGCATGGAAGCATTAAGAAAACAGTGAATGTCAAATTCTGTTTGTCTCATGATGATGATGAGGAAGAGATGGTTGAAATACATCCCTCATTAGAAACACCACCTCCACCAACACAAGGAAAGAAAGGGACACGATAAGCAGGTATGAGAACACCCTTGAGAAGTGATGATAGTGTTTCCCCAAGCACATCACAAAGAGCAGATTTGAGTGCTTCTGCAAGCACAAGTTCAGCAAGTGAAAGAGGAACTATATTCAGAAGTCTGAATGAAATTTATGAGAAAGAAGAAGGTATGACCTCTTTATTTTCATTATATTTTCACATAGAAGATCCTATTCATTTGAAAAAGCAATAAAATATAAGAAATGGATAGATGCTATGGATGAAGAGATAAGTGCCATAGGGAAAAACAAGACATGGGAATTAGTTGATCTCCCAATAGGCAAAAAAGTATTTCGAGTAAAATGGGTTTATAAAACCAAAAGAAATGTTGAAGGTAAGATTGAAAATCACAAGGCCAGACTTGTTGTTAAAGGCTCCAAGCAGCAACAAGGAAGAGATTATGAGGAAAATTTTGCACCAATTGTAAGAATGGAAATAGTAAGAGCAGTGTTTTCCATAGTAGCACAACACAAGTAGAAATTTTACCAAATGGATGTGAAATCAACATTTCTAAATGAAGTAATTGATGGGAGAGGTATATGTTGAACAACATATGGGATATGAGAAAGCAAGCCAAGAGCACAAGGTATGAAGATTGAAGAAAGCTTTGTATGGGATGAAACAAGAACCAAGACCATTGTATAGTAGGATAGATGCATGTCTACTGGAAAATAGGTTTGAGAAATCTGAAGGAGAACCCACATTATACATCAAAGAAAAATATAGTAAGATGTAGATTGTTGTTTTATATGTTGATGATGTTATATTCACAGGTAATGATGCTTACCCTATTGAGAATTTTAAAACATTCATGAAATATGAATTTGAAATGAGTGATATGGGATTGCTGAGATATTTCTTAGAAATAGAAGTAGAGAAAAATGAAAATAAATTTTTTATTTCTCAAGCAAAGTATTTGAAAGAAATTTTGGAAAGATTTAATATGCAGGATTGCAAGGAAGTCATTACTCCTATAGTGATGGGATTGAAGTTAATAAAATAAGACAACAACAAGGATGTTGATCCAAGTTTGTATAAGAGCATAGTTGTCAGCCTTATGTATTTGAATGCAACTAGGCTAGATATTATGCATGCTGTAAGTTTAATTTCTAGATTTATGGAAAGGCCAAACGAGGCAAATAGGAAAGCATAAAAAATAATTCTGAGGTATGTGAAAGGAACAAAAATGTATGGTATTGAATACACCACGTCAGAAAATTTTGAATTGATTGCATATACTAACAGTGATTGGGCTGGAAGTATATATGGCAGGAAAAGCACCTCTAGATATGTTTTTCATATGGGATTAGGAGCCATCTCATGGGCTTCTAAGAAAAAACCAATTGTGGCTTTATCAATAGAAGAGGGAGAATATGTGGGAGCAACAACAACAACATGTCAAGCAGTCTGGATGAGAAGAACGTTGAGAAGTTTGTGTCATGAACAAGTAAAAAGCACAATAGTTTATTGCGATAATAGCTCAACTTTAGCTTTATCAAAGAATTCAGTGTTTCATAAGAGAACAAAACACATTGCTGCCAAGTTTCACTACAGGAGATAATTAGTGAACAATGGAGAAACTGTTTCACAACATTGTAGAACAGAAGAGCAGTTTGCTGATATATTAACAAAACCGTTAGGGAAAAAAAGTTTTAATAATCTAGGGAAATGTTGGATTCTAATTCCAACTGCCACATAGACAGAAGCAGGACAACATGTTTAATGGTGATGGGAGCTCTTGAAGGACGATGACAAAAGCTACCTATTCGACCTTGCAGTTCAAGCAACCCTGGTCTTATCAGCATTCAAACCTTTCATCAACCACATTAAACACTATACCAACCACACTGAATACACAGCCAGCAAAATTCTGGTGAAAGAAGCTATGAGGAGCGAAGAAGTTAAGTGACCCACTGGAGAAGGTGATGTCACCTTCCTCCAGAGCAATGAAAGAAGCTCTGTGGTGTAAGGTAACAGGCTCCCACATGATATTTGATGTCCAAGGAATATGAAATGCATAAAGGTTTAATGTTTTTTTACTTATTTTTTATTGGCTGCGACATATGTTAGTTTTGACATATGTATTATAAACATGTAATGTTTATAATACATATATATTGTAATAAGTTTGCTATGTTTTATTTTTAAAATAATTTAATACATGGCCCATTGTAAAACGCAACCATATATATATATATATATATGTTGCAAAAAAAAGACAAAAATGTAATATGTAGAGAGCATTTTGACTCTGTGTGTAATTTATGCCTGAAGTTGAAAAAGATAGAGACTATGTATTTTGAAAGACAGTGTGCGCAAAACACTATGTGAAAGATAGAGAGGGAAGTTAAACCATTTTAGAAGAACGTTGTGTGAGTAGTAGCATATGCCAGAAGAGGAGGGTTGTGTTTTATAGCAGCAGAAGTTTTTTTGTGAATCCAGAACACCACAGTTTCGAATAAAATATCATTTTATAATAGTTTAGTGTGTTTAATGAAATATATTATATCCTCTATCTCTGTCCAATATTTTTATTAAATCTCTATGTTGAGTTGAGGAATTTTTTTTCCTTTGTGTGCTCGGGAATATTCAAAAATTCCAACAAGTACTAGATCGAATGGTTATTATGTTTCTTACATAGGTTCAAATCTAGGTTATTACTACTAACTTCTCTTGATATATGTTTCATAACAAGTTGGTTTTCTATATCAGACTACTCAAGGTATGTGAAGCACGTACGCAACGACATTCAAACTCTCGAGCTATACATCAGATTTTACAGGAACAACGATTTTGAGGAACAAGTTTCTTCTCTGCGACAAACTAGGGTTATACTCTAAGAAACATGCTTCTTCTCTACGGAAAACTAGGGATATACTCTAACAAATAGGCTTCTTCTCCACGAGCTTCTTTTCTGCTACCTTGGGCGCCATTTCTGGATTTCGAATCACACGAGGGTAAAACTATTTACGATCCTCTATAGAGAGTGTGTTGCGTCACTACTGTGTGGGGAGGGATTCGAATGTGTGACCTTCCGGAGGCCGGTTTGTAGATTTGTGAAATTTCTTCAAAGAACGACGATTTTGAGTGGTTTCAGCCATGGATGTTTAAAATTAAATTCTAGGAGCTGTCCTATCTATCTTTCCAAGCAAGATAGATGTTGGAAATATTAATTCCAACTACAACTGAAACTGAAGAAGGAGGACAATGAAGGCTTAATTCTCATGGGATTGTGAAGGACAGGTTCAGAGACTTAATTTTGTTTTTACTTGCACTCTACCATGCATTAAACTCATGTGTTCAAATCCCTGCAAGTTCAATATTTGATAATGGCTATAACAATACTCCTCTTCAATGAAATCTACCTTTTGACCATGTCATCCCTTCTTAACTTCTGCACCTGTTTTCGCATTTAACATCCTACCCTACCCGCCTTTAAGAACACCCACCAACCAACTCTTTACCTTCACTTTGTATCTATTTTGAATGGGCCACGTAGATGGTTATGGAGCCCATGTATCCATGTCCTCACCACATGGACCAATAAATGCACTATCATGCAGTTTTGAGCCTTGTCACCACAATTCTTTACCTGTGCGATAGACGATGGACCCACACGCTATGTCAAAACTGCATGGACCAATCAAATAGCTATCGAAAATCTTAAAACTGACGTCACACCAGCCTGAAATGGACGCAATAAGCATCTAAGAAATGTGGTTGAATTTTTTTGAAGCTCGTCGTGGGGTCCACCATCTGCTAATAGCAAGTCAATCACATGGTTTAAAGGTCCAGTCAGCATGGCCTAAATTGGATGCGATAAATCCATTAACCTGATTGCATAAGAACATTTAAAATTCACGAAAATGATTTTTGTAAATGTTTTAGAACATTGGCTATCTTTTTATGTTTAATGCTGCAACATGTTTTATTGTAAAGTCTTTTGACTTAGGGTATATATATATATATATACGTTTTAATATATAAATTATAACCTTGTAAAGTTTATTATATATATATATATATATATATATATATATATATATATATATATATATAAAGTAAATTATGCCATATAAATATATGAACACATCAACAGAGTGAATATTTGACTATTTGTGTGTATTTTTTTTTGTAAGCCGGAAGGCAGAAAAACATGAAAAAGACAAAGAGAAAAATTTTATCACTGCGTGTGAAGCAGTTAGTTTTTTTTTTTTTTTTTGAAAAGCCAGAACAATAGTTCTATGGGAACATTTTAATAGATTTTCAAGTTTAATGAAATAGAAGTGACTTTATTGCATCTCTGTCCATATATTTTGAGCTAAATCTCTGTGTTGAGTTGAGGAATTTTTATTCCTCTATGTGTTAGGAATTGTTCAGAAATTTCAACAATAGAAAATATTGGAAGGGAAATGGCACTACATTGTTCGCAGGTTTTCTTCTGAACATTGTGTTAGTAGCTTGTTCTTGAGTAAAAGTGTGCCGAGGATGCAACTCTTCACCATGGCGCGTAGATCCCCAGGTACCCAACCATAGCAACATGATCAACCGTAGGTGACGACACCGTCAGGACATCCTACCGACATAGACATAAGTGTTTAAGACTTCTTTCAAATCTTGTTGGAACCGTCAACTTTTTCCGATTATGGATCTTGATGTGACAATAGGGCTTTTCAGGAAGTATTTAGGATATTGGAAACACTTGAATCCTCTAACCAGGCACTAAAAAGAGAGGTCGATGAACTCAAGAACATAGTAGTTGTAATGGAATGCAATAATGATTCACTGAAGGAGATGTTGAAGGAAAACAAGGAGAAATTACTTCACCACCACCCCTCTAATTACACTCTACACCCTGACCTTCTCGATGAGAAAAACAAATAGGAGTATATCAAAGCTCAGAAATAAGCCTTTACACAAGAAACATAAACACATATAAAGTCATGGGCATAGGTTTCTAGAGGGATGGATACACCCCTCGCTCCCCCCTAGCTGCAGTTGAGGAGCTGGTACAATATAAACTCATTGAAGAATGCACTAAAGAAGCGTGAGAATTGAACCTCAAAGTGAGAGGGCTTCCTTTGCCTCTCACATCCTCAGAACCCATGGTGGTTGGGACCTTGTTCCTCAATGAAAAACTAGATCTACAGGATGTGACCCTTGATAGAGCTTGGTTTGGGTACGATTCCACTTTCTTTCTCCAGTTCAGGTCGACAGTGGATCGCCTTCGGGCTCTTAGAGCTAAGTGAAATATATTCTCACTTCCTAGTAAGATATTCCTTGATGAAGATCTCACTAAAACACAGGTTGCAAAGCTCAAAATTTCTAGGGATTTGGTTACAATAGAAAAGTTATGGTAAAGGGATTACCATTGATTGAAAAACCAAACAGTATATGTGAAGGCTACATAATGAGCAAACAACATAGAGAAAGCTTTCCATCAGGAAAGAGCATAAGGGAAAAAGAACCCTTAGAAATAGTCCATTATGATTTGTGTGGACCAATGCAAACACCATCATTAGCAGGAAGCCACTATATGTTGACCTTTATTGTTGATTACACAAGAAAATATTAGGTTTATTTCTTGAATTTGAAGAGTGAAGTGTTTTAGAAGTTCTTCCACTTTCAGACTCTTGTTGAGATTCAAGGTGGGTAGCATATTAAAGTCTTAAGAATAGACAAAGGAGGAGAATACATCTCTAAATAAATTCTGTGTTTTTGCAAAGAAAATGGGATACAAAAGAAATTTACAACAATGTATACAACACAGCAAAATGGAGTTGCTGAAAGGAAAAACCAAACCATCATGGACATGGTAAGAAGTATGTTGAATATTGGGTTGAAGTTGTACATTGTGCAACATATGTGCTGAATAGATGCCCAACAAAAAGCCTAAGAAAGAGAGTTCCTAAAGAAGCGTGGAGTGACATAAAACAGTTTGTCACCCACATGAGAGTATTTGGTTGTGTGGCTTATGCACAGATTCTGGATCAACTAAGGAAGAAGTTAGATAGTAAGGGGCAGAAGTGAATATTTTTTGGATACTGTGATTAATACAAAGCATACAGATTATATAACCCATCCACCAAAAAGTTTATGATAAGAAGAGATGTGCAGTTTATTAAGGAAGAAGCTTGGGATGAAAGCATTAAGAAAATAGTGAATGTCAAAATCTGTTTGTCTCATGATGATGATGAGGAAGAGATGGATGAAATACATCCCTCATTAGCAGAACCACCTCCACCAACACAAGGAAAGCAAGGGACACGATAAGAAGGTATGAGAACACCCTTGAGAAGTCATGACAGTGTTTCCCCAAGCACATCAGAAGGAGAAGATTTGAGTGCTTCTTCAAGCACAAGTTCAACAAGTGAAAGAGAAACCAGATTCAGAGGTTTGAATGAAATTTATGAGAAAGAAGAAGGTACGAACTCTTTATTTGCATTGCATTTTCACGTAGAAGATCCTATTCATTTTGAGGAAGTAGTAAAATATAAGAAATGGATAGATGCTATGGATGAAGAGATAAATTCCATAGGGAAAAAAAGGACATGAGAACTAGTTTACCTCCCAATAAGCAAATAAGTATTTAGAGTGAAATGGGTTTATAAAACAAAAAGCATTTTTGAAGGTAATATTTAAAGGCATAAGGCCAGACTTGTTGTCAAAGGCTACAAGCAACAACAAGGAAGAGATTATGAGGAAAATTTTGCACCAATTGCAAGAATGGAAAAAGTAAGAGTATTGTTGTCCATAACAGCACAACACAAGTGGAAAGTTTACCAAATGGATGTGAAATCAACATTTCTAAATGGAGTATTGATGGAAGAGGTATATGTTGAACAGCCTTTGGGATATGAGAAAGAAAGCCAAGAGCACATGGTATGCAGATTGAAGAAAGCTCTGTATGGGCTGAAACAAGTACTAAAAGCATGGTGCGATAGGATAGATGTCTATCTACTAGAAAATGGGTTTCAAAAATCTGAAGGAGAACCCACATTATATATCAAAGAAAAATATGGTAAGATGTAGATTGTTGTTTTATATGTTGATGATGTTATATTCACAGGTAATGATGCTTACCTTATTGAGAATTTTGAAACAATCATGAAAGATGAATTTGAAATGAGTGATATGGGATTGCTGAGATATTTATTAGGAATAGAGGTAGAGAAAAATGAAAATAAAATTTTTATTTCTCAAGAAAAGTATTTGAAAGAAATTTTGGAAAGATTTAATATGTAGGATTGCAAGGAAGAAATTACTCTTACAGTGATGGGATTGAAGTTAAGCAAATAAGACAACAGCAAGGATGTTGATCCAAGTTTGCATAAGAGCATAATTGTCATCCTTATGTATTTGAATGCAACTAGGCTAGATATTATGCATACTGTAAGTTTAATTTCCAAATTTATGGAAACGCTAAAGGAGGCACATGGGAAAGTATCAAAAACAATTCTGAGGTATGTGAAAGGAAAAAAAATGTATGGTATTGAATACACCAATTCAGAAAATTTTGAATTGATTGGATATACTGACAACGATTGGGCTGGAAGTATAGATGACAGGAAAAGAACCTCTGGAATTTTTTTTCATATGAGATCAAAAGCCATCTCATGGGCTTCTAAGAAACAACCAATTGTGGCTTTATCAATAGAAAAGGCAGAATATGTGGGAGCAACAGAAACAACATGTCAAGAAGTATGGATGAGAAGAATGTTGAGAAGTTTGTTTCATGAACAAGTAAAACGCACAATAGTTTATTGTGATAATAGCTTAGCTATATCTTTATCAAATAATTTAGTGTTTCATAAGAGAAAAAAACACTTTGATGCCAAGTTTCACTACAGGAGAGAATTAGTGAACAATGGAGAAATTGTTTTACAACATTGTAGAATAGAAGAGCAGTTTTCTGATATATTAACAAAACCATTGGGGCAAAAAAGTTTTAATTATTTGGGGAAGTGTTTGGGTATGCAAGAAAATATAGAAGTTGAAATTAAGGGGGAGGGTTGGAAATTAATTCCAACTTCTGCACAGACAGAAGCTAGACGACATGTTTAATGGTAATGGGAGCTCTTGAAGGACGGTGGAAAAAGCTACCTGTTTGAACTTGCATTCCATGCAACCACAGTCTTATCAGCATTCAAACCTTTCATCAACCGCATTAAACATTGTACCAACCACACTGAATACACAGCCAACAAATTTCCGATGACAAAATGTATGAGGGGCAAAGAAGTTAAGTGACCCACCAGAGAAGGTGATGTCACATTCCTCTCGACGAATGAAAGAAGCTCTATGGGGTAAGTTAATAGGCTACCACATGATATTTGAAGTCCAAGGAATATGGAATGCATAAAGGTTTAATATTTATTTATTTATTTTTTATTGGCTGTGACATATGTTAGTTTTGACATATGTATTATAAACATGTAATGTTTATAATAGATATATATTTTGTAATAAGTTTGTTATGTTTTATTTTAAAAATATTTTAATACATGGCCCATTGTAAAATGCACACACACACACACACACACACACACACACATATATATATATATATGTTGCGAAAAAAGATGAAAATGTAATATGTAGAGAGCATTTTGACTGTGTGTGTAATTTACGCCTGAAGGCGAAAAAGATAGAGACTGTGTATTTTGAAAGACAGTGTGTGAAAAACACTATGTGAAAGATAGAGAGGGAAGTTAAACCATTTTTAAAGAACGTTGTGTGAGTAGCTGCATATGCCAGAAGAGGAGGGTTTTGTTTCATAGCAGTAGGAGTATTTTTTGTGAATCCATAACACCATAGTTCTGAAGAAAATATCATTTTGTAATAGTTTAGGGTGTTTAATGAAATATATTATATCCTCCATCTCTGTCCAATATTTTTATTAAATCTCTATGTTGAGTTGAGGAATTTTGTTTCCTCTGTGTGTTTGAAATATTCAGAAATTCCAACAGGTAGTAAATGGAATGGTTATTATGTTTCTTACATAGGTTCAAATCTAGGTTATTACTACTAACTTCTTTCGATCTACGTTTCATAGCATGTTGGTTTTCTATATCAGCCCGCTCAAGGTACACGAAGCACGTACGTAATGACATTCAAACTCTCGACCTGTACATCAAATTTTACAGGAACAACAATTTTAAGGAACAAGCTTATTCTCTACGAAAAACTAGGGTTATACTCTAAGAAACATGCTTCTTCTCTGTGGCAAACTAGGGATATGCTCTAACAAGCAGGCTTCTTCTCTGTGAGCTTATTATCTGCTACCATGGGCACCATTGCTGGATTTCGAATCACACGAGGGTAAAACTACTTACGATCCTCTATAGAGAGCGTGCTGCGTTGCTGCTATGCGGGGAGGGATTCGAACGTGGGACCTTCTAGAGGCCCGTTTGTTGATCTACAAAATTGCTTCGAGGAATGACGATTTTGATAAGTGGTTTCAGCCATGGCTGTTTAAAAATAAATTCTAGGAGCTGTCGTATCTATCTTTCCAAGCAATATAGATGTTGAAAATATTAATTCCAACTGCAACTGAAACTGAAGGAGGAAAATGAAGGCTTAATTTCGATGGGATCGTGAAGGACAGGTTCAGAGACTTAATTTTGTTTTTACTTGCACTCTACCATGAATTAAACTCCTGTGTTCAAATCCCTGCAAGTTCAATCTTTGATAATTCCCGTAACCATACACCTCTTCAACAAAATCCACCTTTTGACCATGCCATCCCTTCTTCTCTTCTGCACCTATTTTCACATTTAATGTCCTACCCTACATGCCTTTAAGAACACCCACCAACCAACTCTTTACGTACACTTTGTATTTGTTTTGAATGGGTCACGTAGATGGCTATGGAGCCCATGTATCCATGTCCTCACCACATGGACCAATAAACGCACTATCGCGAAGTTTTGAGCCTTGTCACCACAGCCCTTTACTTATGCGATAGATGGTGGACCCACACGCTATGTCAAAACTGTGTGGACCAATCAAATTGCTATAAAAAATCCTGAAGCTGACCTCACACCAACCTGAAATGGATGTAATAAGCATTTATGAAATGCAGTTGAATTTGTTTGAAGTCCGCCATGGGGTCCACCATCAGCCAATAGCGAGTCGATCACATGGTTTAAAGGTCAAGTCAGCATGGCCTAAATTAACTGTGATAAATCCATTAACCAAATTTCATAATAAGGTTTAAAATTCGTGAAAATGATTTTTGTAAAGGTTTTAGAACTTTGGTTATCTTTTTATGTTTAATGTTGCAACATGTTTTATTGTAAAGTCTTTTGAATTAGGGTATATATATATTTTTTAATATATATATTATAAAATTGTAAAGTTTATAATATATATAAAGTAAATTATGTCATATAAATATATGAACACATCAACAGAGTTAGTAGTTGACTATTTGTGTGTATTTTTTTTTGTAAGCCCGAAGGTATAAAAACAAGAAAAAGATAAAGAGAAAAATTTTATCACTGCGTGTGAAGCAGTTAGTTTTTTTCTTTTTTATTTTGAAAAGCCAGAACAACAGTTCTATGGGAACACTGTAATAGCTTTTCATGTTTAATGAAATAGAAGTGACTCTATCGCATCTCTGTCCAGATATTTTGAGCTAAATATATGTGTGGAGTTGAGGAATTTGTATTCCTCTATGTGTTAGGAATTGTTCAGAAATTTCAACAATAGAAAATATTGGAAGGGAAATGGCACTGCGTTGTTCGCAAGTTTTCTTCTGGTCATTGTGTTAGTAGCTTGTTTTTGAGTAAAAGTGTGTCGAGGATGCAACTCTTCACCATGATGCGTAGATCCCCAAGTACCCAACCACAGCAATAGGATCAACTGCACGTGACGACGCCGTCAGGACCTCTTATCGACATAGACATAGGAGTTGAAGACTTATTTCAAATCTTGTTGGAACCATCACCTTTCCCTGATTATGGATCTTGATGCGGCAACAGGGATTTTCAAGAAGTATTTAGGAGATTGGAAACCCTTGAATCCTCTAACCAGGCACTAAAAAGAGAGGTCGATGAACTTAAGAACATAGTATTTGTAATGGAATGCAAGAATGGTTCAGTGAAGGAGTTGAGGGACAACAAGGAGCAAGTACTTCACCACCACCCCTCTAATTACACTCTACACCTTGAAATTCTTGATCGGAAAAACAAACAGGACGATATCAAAGCTTAGAAAGTAGCCTTTAAACAAGAAACAAAAACACATATAAAGTCATGGGCATAGGTTACTAGAGGGATGGATACACCCCTTACTCCCCCCTAGCTGTAGTTGAGGAGGTGGCACAATCTAAACTCATTTAATAATGCACTAGAGAAGCACGAGAATTGAACCTCAAAGTGAGAGGGCTTCCTTTGCCTCTCACATCCTCAGAACCCATGGTGGTTGGGACCCTGTTCCTCAATCGAAAACTAGATCTCTAGGATGTGACCCTTGATAGAGCTTGGTTTGGGTACGATTCCACTTTCTTTCTCCATTTCAGGTTGGCAGTGGATCGCCTTTGGGCTCTTAGAGCTAAGTGAAATCTATTCTCACTTCCTAGTAAGATATTCCTTGATGAAGATCTCACTAAAACATAGGTTGCGAAGCTCAAATGCTCTAGGGATTTGGTTACAATAGCACGCCAAGTGGGGAAATGGGCAGTTATCATGAACCTCAAAGCAATGATTTGGGACACTTTTCCACCTGGGTGGAAGCCCCGTTCTGAGTCCTCCAAATGATAGGCTCTTGCGAGAGGCAATAAGGCCATCCATTTTTATTAGTTGTTGGAATGGGAATGGTTATTGTTTTACATCGATGGGTCTATTATATGATGCTCCTAGACTTTCAGATATCTTATTCATCGCCGAGACGCATGAAAGCCATGCTCGGCCTCTCCTAGACATTACAGGTTACCATAAGCTCTCAACTTGTAGGAAGGAGATGAGGAGTGCTAGCGGTATCATAGGTTCTGGGGGAGTTGCTTGCTTCATCAAAGATTCCTTTAAGAGAAAGATATTTTTGGTGGGTGTGGATGAGTTTGCAAGGTTTATGTGAGGTTGGGTTCGAGGGGTCTCTCATCTTCCTAGGGACATTTACATTGTTGTTTGTTACTTTCCTCCTGCTTCTTAATAATATGCCATTCATAATGGGCCTGACAGGGACCCCTTTTTCGATTTGTATCTTAGCATAGCCCAGTATTCAATAGTTGGGGAGTTTATTTTTCTAGGTGACTTCAACTCCCACACTAGAGCCCTCCAAATCCCTCTTCATAATCAGTTTGAGGACGTGTACTACATCGAGGAGATCAATCCAGAGTCAGTAGGATTTCACAAGATGTATGATGATGCGTTGGGGCCCATTACTGCCTATGGTCGGCATCTTTTACACTTGGGCGAATCTCAAGAGCTGTTGATTCTTTATAGCCTCCCGCGTTTTCCAAACACCCACATTTTCACATGTCAGCCTCATGGGGGAGGAGAAATCATTGTTGATTATGTCCTCTCTAGCCAAAACCTCCTCCCCTTCATTCATCACTTTTTTTTTCCCCAATCCCCTTAGCCGACCATGCTCTTCTTTCTATCTCTCTTCATGCTGATAACCCCCCGATTCTCACCCCACCTCCCCCCAAGGGCTCACCACGTACTACTTTTCATTTTGATGAGGGTGACCCAGACATCTTATTTTCCCACCTTTGCTAGATGCTCCCCTCGATGGACCTATTCTCACTATTTGACTTCGCTTCGACCAAGTAAAATTGTCTCTCATCCATCATTTTGGATGTTTTCCTTAAGTCCTACCCCCACTCTCGTTGTCCCACTTTCACCTATCATAAACCCAAATCTTGCCCTATGAATTGATGGTATGATGAGGAATTCAAAGCTCTCCACCGCCAGATTCGACATGCATTCATCCATACTCACCCCTCCTACCCCAAGATCAAAGCCTCATATCATCACCTCCTCCATCACAATAAACATCTCTTTGTCTCCTAGAGAGGACGTAACTTGTGTACCTCTCTTTCTCACCCCCCTAAAGACTTATGGTGTATTTTCCTCCCCCGCCACTCTCGCCTCCCCCCAACCTTAACCCCCAGTCCATGTTCTCCCATGTGTCCACCCTCTATGACATCCCAAGGCAACCCCAGATTTAGGTGACCTCTCTGCCCTCTTTAGGTTTCGTATTCTGTGATAGTGACATCAGAGAGGATATTTGGGTGACGAAAAACAACAAAGCAACAGATGAGGATGGTTTCCATGTAGAGTTATTTAAACATGGTCTTCGTGCTCTGGTTCCCTACTTGGCTGATCTCTTCAACCATGTGGTCTATACAGGTTTCCCATCGACATGGTATCAGCACATCATTCACTCAATACACAAATCGGACCCCAGCTCAAATCCCAATAATTATAAGACTATCATGGGGGGCCACATATTCTCCAAACAATATGCTACATCCCTCCACCTCCAAATCTCCAAGGAGCTTGAGCAGAAACAACTTAGAGCTAGAGGAAAGGCTGGATTTTGACCTGAGCACCAGACTATTGACCACATCCTTACGCTTAGGGCCATCATTGAGAAGGCACGACATCGCTCTTCGAATGTCTATTGTTGTTTTGTATACTTTCGAAAATATTTTGACTCGGTCCCTAGAGGAGCATTATTCCAGAGACTCAGAGATATTGGTGTCTCAGAGTCCCTCTTGTCATCCATCATGCACTTATATGAGTCAGTCCTCAGTCGTCTGCTCACAGTACGTGGGCTATAAAATTTTATCCAGAGCACTATTGGGGTAAAAAAAGGTTGTCCATTGTCCCCCATACTATTTGGGATCTATATTGATGAGATGGATTCCTTCTTGTGTGAACACATCTAGGACAGTGATGGATGCCTTCTACATCATGTCTTGATTTCTATCTGGTTGTTTGCAGACGACATGGTCCTTCTAGCCCCATCCCCTGACGGATTGTAGAGGCAACTAGATGCCCTAACCCTTTTCAGTGATCTTTGACAGTTGGAAGTTAACCTAGGTAAAACCAAGGTTATGATCTTCAACATGTTGTAGAAATTCCTCTGCGACCTCCATTTCCTTTTCAAAGGAGAGGAGATTGAGATCACCAACTCATACACCTATTTGGGGGTACTATTAACAGGACCTTGATTTGGCTTGCAGCCTACACTCTAGCCTCAAATCAACAAGGTCTATGGATCCTTGTCCCTTCTCGAGAGAATGTTTTCGAAATCGTTTTCACGACATATCAGCTAAGATGTCACTAATGCACAGTCTTTTTTGACCCATAGTTCTATATTGTTAGGAGGTTTTGGGTCCTAGCTTACTAGAGTCTAATTGGTCCTCTACAGAGAGAGTGTAGATCAGCTTTCTTCGTCGCAGCATTCGGTGCAAGCATAAATTTCCTCATCCCATCATTCTTGTAGATTTTGGACCTCGCCCCTTTCCCCTTAAGACAGTGTTTGGTATCATCTCTCTTCTTCACCGTTTTCGGGGTTTTGCGGATGCAACAAAGGGGAAAGAGTAATATCCATACTTGGCCTACCTTTGAAAGGAGTCCATTACAGTAGCGAGTCCTTCGGCTCGATCTTGATGTTGGTATGCTAGAGTGTCATATATCCTTGCCTCAGTTGGTATCAAGATAGGCCAACTCCCTCTCTTCAAGTATTCTTTGTGCACATTGAGCCACCTCCTACCAACCAAACAAGAGATGAATAAAATCATCCAAGAGCATATTTACAGGAAATATGTACAGGTTATTTGGATAAACCCTTAGGATGGGTTACATCTGAATATGGATTTCTGTGTCGATCACTTCATGTTGCTGAGAGATGGACTCATTGTTCGGCCCCATTACATGCTTCGCCATTGGATGCACACCCTTCAGATTCCCTTGGGTCAGATCAGAGTAGGTTCTCATAAACTGTGGATTGAGACAGACCATTATATTTCCTAGTTAGATAGGATTTTCCAGTTGTGCCACCTCCGAGAGACCAAGTCGGTGGAGCACTTCATCTTACATTGCCCCATTTACTATGATATTTGTGGGAGATTCCATTTCATTTTCATAGGGATCGAGACCTTATCTAGCTTCATTCTATACCTAGACAAGAGATGTACAGCCTTGTACATATTGGAGGCCACGAGACTTTGCACTCAGATTCTCCAGCTTCCTGCTAGAGCAGATCCTGTGTAGCAGATTATGCCATTTTTTACAGTGCTCCCATGAGAAAGAGGCATGAAGCGACAAGTTAATAACATTTTTTCCTCAGACTCTATATCAGTGTCGGCTAGAGGGGCCATCCCCCTAGCATAGGGACCCTTGATTCATTACCAAACCAGATCTCTTACTATCAGGCAGTTGAGATCGCCAAGCCATCAACGACATATCACTTAATTCTATGCAACAACGTAACAGAGGCTCCACAACCTCCCCTAGCCCTCCTTCGGGACAACACTCCGTCTTGAATTTTTTTGCATTCGCCCTCGAGTGTTAAGAGAGAGATTTAGTGGAGAGAGGTTTTCAAAATATTTTATTTATTTTATATTTGTATTAGTAAAATATTAAATATTTTTTTTAATATACATATATTTTTTTTGAAACGAAATTTTTTATAGAGTAATTATTTTTTCTCTCCAAGGATAAATTATATTTTTTCTTTACATAGTTGAAAATTATGTGTTATATATGCTTTGTGCATATACATCAATATTGTGAAAGTTGCCACATCAAAATATTAACTAACTTACTTAAGATCTGGGATAGAATTTCGGGAGGGGATTCAATATTATCCTTCATAGTTTTTGCGAGATATATACATCAAAATAAATATAATAATACAAAAATAGCACTATTAGGTCTAGTATGACTAAGAGAGAAAAAAGATGACTAATTGTTCCCATCATGTACTTTCCGATGGTAGTAGTTGTAGTGTCCCTATTCATTCTGTTCACCTATGTGCCATTGCCCCCAAGGTTGTTCCTCAGCTCCTTTGATAGCGAGTATGAAAGATGATTGTGTTCCCTGTAAATATGATGACAAGTAATGGAAGCAAAATGAGATAAAAGTTGCAATAAGTCCTCCAAAATACTTTGGAGCAATTATTTTATAAAAATGTAAATTTTGAATACATATATTTATATCAAATGGATTGGTAAAATTTAACTCAAGAGATATATTTTATACTTAGGGGATAAATAGGAGTTTCTTATATTTTGAGATAAGATATGAAACCAAATAATAAGAATAAAGTTTACAACTTTTTACATGATATATTTTAAGCAAAGATCCTAAATATTTAGAGACTAATTATGGTTGGGCACTTAAAAAAATATGATTTCACATTTACTTATAAATTTTGGATTAACCTATGAAAAATTAAAATTCCTTCTTCGAAAAATTGGGTTTTTATTAAAACACACAATTGAATTTGTCTTCCATATTTTGATGCAAAATAATAAACAAAAATATTAAAAGGAAAAAAAATTAGTTCAAGACTAAATCCTTGCTTATAAATGACCAAGCCATCCCATAATGATTTTGAAGAATTATAAAATTTATATAACTATAAAAATTGTATAATGTAGGGCTTTATTATGGATGGTAAATTGTAGAAATAATGGCTAATTGTATACTACATAAGGACTATGTCCGAACTGAACTAAGGAGTAGGCTAAGGTAAGAATGACATAGGACAAAATTAAGGTAATGCAATATGTGGCTTAGAACATGCCTACATAGGAATTATCATGTTCGGATTACATTTTTTCTAATAATTAGATGATACTCCCTATCGAGGGAAACCTAGTGAATGAATAAGGAGTACAAAAATATTTGATGCTATAATAGGTATAACCTTAACTTTGCTAATTATAGCATGAAAAAATATCATGATAGGGATAAAGGCCTATATCCTTATTTAGTGTTCTTTCGGTAAATATGCAAAGACACCAACTATATAGATGGCATTAAATTTTGGAAAGTTACCTATGTTGATTTCAATGGAAGAAGTGAGGACAATTCAAGGAAAATACTTGTTTGTATGGTGATATCCTTCATTAGTGAGTCTATAAGGTTGGAAAGTTACCTATGTTAATTTCAATTGAGGAAGTGAGGACAATTAAAGGAAAAGCCTTGTTTGTATGGTGATATCCTTCATTAGTGAGTCTATAAGGATGGAGTTCAGTGGCATCTTGTCATCTCATGTAGACTAGTGGGATATCAAAGAAATGATTGGTATTGAGATAAGGCTTTGCATTGGGAAGTATTCAAGGCTAGGAAATAAGAAATATAGAGTTTTTGAATCCAAAATTATATAGTGCATAAGAAGGGAGTTGGGAGTTTTATAGATAGAAACTCGAAGGAGAAGCTTCCATTGCTAGAAATAAAATTTTAAAATTCCAAATTTATGATAATCTAATAATATATATTTTGACGTATGAAATGGAGAAGATATTGAAACATTGCCTTCAATTTTGGAGAACTCATGAAATATCTAGCATTCAACAAGAGATGGAGTATCTTCATCACAACCTAGACTAGATTTAGTGCAACATCTCCAATTCGTCAATTTTTTTTTTTCTAAATATAGTGCAAACACTTCTATGGTCAAATTTATGTTCGTCATATTCTGACGTACCTCCATCATTTAAAATAAGTTACATTGTTGTTACATTTCCTTATCTTAATTACATACCACTAAGGACAATTTCTCAACTTATAAAACTCAATAAGAATTCTATGATAGAAGATTCTTCCTTATTTAATTCTCCGTGATAGCTTGTATTACTATAGTCACATTATCCTCATAACTATTAATACAATTTATTATTAAAATTAAAACCTTAAACTTCCCTCTTATCCACTTACCCTTACCTCTAGGTGTTCTAACTCATTGCTATTCATAATTATGTCATGGCAGACACATTGTAATATCTAGAGAAATGGATTCGGTTTATAATACGCTTAAAGTGATTAAATTTACGACCAAGGATTTTATACCCATACATGTATCCTTTAACCCATACCCATCGAGTTTTCTTAATTCGAAAGCTATTCCCTAACCAAGTCATTAATGATCATGATATTACATGCATTTATTTATATTACCATTCAGTTACTTTCTTTCAACCATATTCCTTTGATAGTTGAATTGTTGCTTACACCTCAAAATCTCAACGAATTTTTATTGTTAGGAGTTCTCCTCAATCCCATTAGATTTGAAACTTAAATATCACAATAGCATACTTGCTCTAGTTATGGTTACTAACCCTAATTTCTCGAATTCTAGAAATACTCCACACCTTAACCTTATGTACTTTATACTTAATATTTGGTTTTAGATTCATAATTCCCATATATGTATTTAAATTAAATAAAAAGCCACTTTGAATTAAACATTTTTATTACTTAAAACTATTATGTAAAGGTTCTTAGTTCCATATACAAACTTCAGGTCTTTATCTATTTCTTTATCCACACATCTACTTTTTGTTACGTTTCACAGTCGACATGGTGTAAAATTTATTTATAATGTTTACAAGTCCACGTGGGTAATTACTTAACATTATGTTCATTATGCCACTCTTAATCACCCTCTTAAATTTATGTTGGATAAACACTAACTTATAAATCATAATATAATTATTTTGGGAAATTCTTCATTTCATTTTGACCATACCCCAACTTAAATGACTTACCTTACCAGACTAACACTATATATATATATCTATCTATATATATATATATATATATATATATATATATATCGAACTCTTATGAACCAAATAGTATCATAAGGTTTTGTTGACCACCATCATATATATATATATATATATATATATATATATATATATATAACCTTATCTTATACACCTGTACTCACACATAGGGTTATTAGTTCTGTTGTCAGATATGTTTGGAAATTGTCAATTCCGAGAGTTCATAGCTGTCCGTCTTAAACGTTGAAATGACTATGCCATATGGCGGTATGCCAACCCTAGATCTTAAATCTCTTTGGATCCTATAGGAATTAAGGTGTATGTATAGATTCACATGGCTTTCTCTGCCTGGTTTTCAATAAGTCAATACGTGGAATAGTCTTTGATCTATCAACACGTGTACGACCAGGATTAACGTTCACTTAGGGTTTTCAATATGCATAAATATTATCATTTTTTGTTTATGGAATTTCTTCGTTGGTTCACAAATGTCGACAAATGGTTTCGGTGTTTCACCTCTACTCTGAGAGACAACTCCTATGAGATCGAGGATGAAATAGTTTTGTACACGCAGAGAACACATCCACTCTACCTACATGTAATACATTCCACATTCCTATCTTCGTGAATTTTTTTGGTCTTTATTATTTATTTATTGGTTTTAGTTTATAGCCTCACAAAATTTCTTTATGTGCAGAACCAGAACGATGGAATCTTTCCTTTCTAGCTCTGTTTTTCTGTGACTAGAAACTTTTTATCATTATGGATTTCAAAATCTGCGTCTTGCTAATTTGTTTGTTTTGGTAATTTTTATTGCGAAAGACATAGAACTTAGGCTTGGTAATTTTGTTCCATCTAAACGATAATGAGGTATTGACTGTAATGAATGTACGCAACCATTCTACCATTTCATTTCAGTTATTACCGTACTAGTATATGTTAGAAATATTTTCATTGATGGAAATGGAGGCAGCAAAGACAGAGATAGAAAAATAAGGCAGCAGATGCAAAGATAGGCAAAGAACAACAACATGTAATATGTACAGCGAAGGCAGAGGCATAGGTCGAGCAACAGAAGCAGCTAAGGCAGAGGTAGAGGTAGAGGCAGAGGCAGAGCCATTTTTTAATTCTGAGATTTGCTACCCCAGCTGGAGGATACATAAACACAATTCTGGGAATCGTATAACCCAAGCGGCAAGTATATATATATATATATATATATATATATATACAAACAAATTCCGAGAATCACCTCCCCCGCTAGAAGATACACTAAATATTGGAGCAGCAAAGTATATATATATATATATATATATATATATATATATATATATATATATATATATATCATTCCAGGAATCGTTACCCACACTGGAGTATATATGCAGCGCATTACATATATTGTGCCTTATGCACAAAGGTCCAAAGCATATATATTAAACTATATGGAGCACTTTATTATCAGAACCAAAGTACCATAAGGTGGGACACTTCCCAATCTCATCGGAGATTATAAGGGCGACGGAACATATCGACAAGAGTTCCGATTGAGTTCCAGACCCAATGGGTATATGAATTATGATTCAAATGTATTTGAAGTCCGACCTAATCGCATCGGATCAACCTAATCGCATCGGAGAAGGAGCAGGGCATCGGAGCATGACAATAAATGATTACGATTGCGATTGAGTTCCGGACCCGATGGGTCTATAAATCATGTTTAATATGTGTTTGAGTTCCAGTTCCAATCGCATCAGAAAAATGCACTTAACGATGGTCAATCGCATCGGAGTGAAAGCAGGGCAGCGGGACTTGCAACTAAAAGTTGCAATTGCGATTGATCGCAATCGGAGTAATCTCATCACATCAAAGCAATCGCATCGGAGCAAGGCAGCACAGTGGAGCAAGTTAATGAAGTTTACGATTGTGATCAATCGCTATCGGAAATCGCTAGAGGAGTAGTATATCGCATCGGAAAACGTGGCAGGTGGGCCCGAAAGGGGTTTTTATATGTTTAAATAGTTTTTATTATTACACCAAGAGTTGATTGAAGTCCTATTAAAAAGGAAGTTTGAATTGAAATGTGTCGTGTCATCTGTGGACCCACGGGCCTCGGCTTAAGGTGGAGGGTGATTATTAATATAAAACGATTGTGATGTGCGCAATCGCATCGGGCCATAAAACAAAGGCCATGGTGTATGTATGTTCCGCTTGCGGAACTCACCATATCAACAAGACACTTGCTGTGTGTAAAGGGTTGGAATTTTCCCAGATTTAAAGTCAGCAGTTACATATATATAACAAATAGCCATTACTCTGTGACATTGAATAAGGAAACAAACAGAGCTGAAAGGGACAAAGACACAGTCAAGGAAAAGACAAGTGCGCAGCAATCTAAAAGACTGAACGAGTTGAGTTGGAATTTTCATTGTAATTGAATGTAAATTTTTTTAATTAATTTATATTGTTGTGATGCATTGGAAAGTCTCCGGAAGAGAAAAATATCCCACTGTAATGTTAAATTGATACCTACAGTCATATTTATTGAATGAGCAGATAAAAGTAATGAGAGGACAGAAGCCAAAGACTCATGACTGTTCACTCCAAATTCTTTGTGAAATACAAACATTCATGTGAGGAACTCTATATATAATATCGCTTGGATATGCATAAGAGAGGTTAGAGAGAGAAAATATAGAGAATGTAGAGTATAGAAGAGTGAGGTAGAGAATATTAAGAAAATAGGAGCAGAAAGATATGTTACAGAATAGAGCTGATATCTGAGGTAAATCAACAAACATTCAGTTTGATAAATTGAGGAAGTTGGAGCTTCCCTATCAAGTTGTAGCTTGATAGCTGTTAGTTGTAGCTAACTGAGGTTGGAGCCTCCTATAGGTTAGTGCCTACAGAAAATCGAAGGGAGTTGGTGCTTCCTTGCATGTTGTAGCTTGCAGAATTGAGGTTGGAGTCTCCTGTAGGTTGGTGCCTGCAGAAAAACAGTGGTGAGAGGGAGTTGGAGCTTGCCTTTGCATCACAACAAAAATAAGATGTGGTTTTCTCCCTTTATGGGTTTACACTTATATCTGGTGTCTCTATGCATGATTTTTATGTGTTGATATGATTTATATCATCAGCTTAATACCTTCTTCTCTCATATTAAGTCTACAATTATATTAAGTTAATACTTGCTGCCCACATTCTAAGATTACTAAGATATTAAGTTGGACATGAAATGAAGGTGTAAATAAGGTTTAATAAAAAGTTTTAAAAGTCCATCAATGTGTTAAACTGATTGAAGCCCCCCCCCCCCTCTCAGTTTAACTAAGGGTTCAAAAATTGGTATCAGAGCAGGTGCCTTTGTACCAGTTTAGCAATTGAAAGGAGATTATAGGTTCTCATGATGGCTAGTAAAGAAGGATGCTCAACCAATAAAGCCCCTTTCTTTACAGGTGTAAATTATGCCTTCTGGAAAATCAGGATGAGGACATACATAATGTCTCTAGGAATAGAATTTTGGGGTGCTGTGGAATTAGGATATGCCCCAAAGGCAACTGAATCAGAGAAAGATACCAAACAAAAGGGTGCCTCCAGTGGATAAAGAAGGTGAATAAATGTGACTTGGCTCTAACTTCTCAAGACCTAAAAAGCCAGTGGTATTTGGATAGTGGCTGCTCAAAACACATGACTGGAGACAGAAGCAAGTTTATAACTCTTGATGAAAATAAATCTGGCAATGTTACTTTTGGCAATGATAAATTAGGTAAAATCAAGGGAAAAGGCTCAGTCAGCATAGACAATGGCAGAGGAAAGGCCCAAGATGTACTATTTGTAGATGGAGTGAAATTTTTTTTACTAAGTGTCAGTCAGGTGTGCGACAAAGGCTGTGAAGTTCTTTTTAGAGAACAAGATTGTGAAGTCAGATCAAGCACCACAGGTAAGACTCCGTTCAAAGGAGTTCGAACAGAGAGTAATGTTTACATTGTGAAAGAGGAAGATGAAGCATGTCATCTTAGCAAACTAGAAGAGTCATGGTTATGGCATAAAAGGTTGGGACATCTCAGCTTCGATCACATAATCAGAGTAAGCAAGAAGAAAGTTGTCAGAGACATGCGAGAAATATAGAGGCCTTCTAATACCATATGCAAATCATGTCAATTAGGAAAACAGACTCGCACATCCTTCAAGGCCAAAGATGAGTTATCAACAAGAAGACCTCTACAAATTGTGCACATGGACCTATGTGGACCTGCAAGAACTAAAACACCAAGTGGAGAAACCTACTTCATGATGATAATAGATGATTTCTCCAGAATGACATGGGTTGCATTTCTCAAGAATAAATCAGAAGCTCTCGAAAAATTTAAGATCTTCAAAGCATTAGTAGAAAATCAAACTGGATGCAAGATGAAATGCATTAGATCAGAAAGAGGAGGTGAATTCACAGATTATGAATTTGCTGACCTATGCAATGAACATGGGATAAAGCAACAATTTACTATTGCAGGAACACCTCAGCAAAATGGAGTAGCAGAGAGACAAAACAAGTCTGTACAGCAAATAGCCAGAGCCATGATGTATGAAAGTAATATTCCTTAAACCTTCTGGGTAGAAGCAGTACACACAGCGGTGCATATCCTTAATAAAGCTCACTTAAGGCCAAGCAGTGAAAATACTCCCTATGAACTATGGCATGGAAAACCAGCTTCAATCAAACATTTTAGAATCTTTGGAAGCAAGTGTTACATAAAGAATAATGATGAAAATCTTGGGAAATTTGATGTGAGAGTAGATGAAGGGATATTTCTAGGATATGCTTCCAAAAGTAAATGGTACAGGTGCTACAAAAAGACTCTTAGAAAAATAGTTGAAAGTATTGATGTGAGATTTGATGAAGAACTTCCAAACAATACAAGAGATACAGACTGTTGCAGTCCATCAGACAACCATGAAGAAGAAAACCAGAATGATGATGAAACAAGAAAGACAATAGAAGATGCAGAGTTGAGCTTGAAATTCCCCTCAAGATACACTCAGAAGAATCATCCTAAAGATCAGATCATAGGAGACAAGAAAGCAGGGGTCCAGACAAGAAGGTAGCTAACAGAACAAACATAAGAGGTATACATAGCCATGTTATCATAGATAGAGCCAAAGAGATTTGAAGAAGCCAGTAAGGACAGGTATTGGGTAAAGGCAATGAATGAAGAATTCGACCAAATTGAGAAGAACAATACCTGGGAACTAGTTCCTAGACCAATTGAGAAAAATATCATTGGCTCAAAATGGGTATTCAAAAATAAAATGAATGAGCAAGGACAAGTAATCAGGAATAAAGCCAAACTATTCTGCAAAGGATACTCACAAATTGAAGGAATTTATTACGATGAAACATTTGCCCCTGTAGCCAGAATGGAAGCTATCAGAATGTTCCTGGCATTTCCATGCTACCAAGACTTCAAGGTATATCAAATGGATGTAAAATCTTCTTTTCTTAATGGAGATCTAGAAGAAGAAGTCTACATGGAACAACCATAAGGTTTCTCTTTAACAGACAAAGAAGACTATTTGTGCAGGCTGAAAAAGGCTCTATATGGACTGAAACAGGCTCCTCGTGCTTGGTACTCAAGACTGGATAAATACTTGCAAAAACAAGGCTTTAAGAGAGGTGGAGTAGACAACAATCTATATATAAAAGCCCATGAAAATGAACTCCTAATTGTTGTAGTATATGTTGATGACATTATGTTCGGAAGCAATAGAGAAGAACTAGCAAAAGGGTTTGCTCATGAGATGAAAACAGAGTTTGAGATGTCTATGATTGGAGAGCTCAATTTCTACTGAGGACTTCAAATTCAGCAGAAGAACATAGGAACATTCATCTCACAAGAAAAATACTTGAAAGAAATGTTGAAAAAGTTCAAAATGGAGGACTGCAAACCTGTGTCAACTCCCATGATCACAGGATGCAAGCTGTGTGCTGATGATGGGTCTACTGATATAGATAAAAAACTCTACAGAACCATGATAGGAAGTTTGTTGTATCTGATTGCATCAAGACCAGACATCATGCTAGTAGTAGGACTAGTGGCTAGATATCAAGCAGCACCTAAACAAAACAATCTTCTGGAAGCCAAAAGAATATTTAGATATCTACAAGGAACAGCACAGTATGGACTTTGGTATCCTAAAGGCAAAAGCTTCACTTTGACAGCATACACAGATGCAGATTGGGCTAGCTGTGTGGATGATAGAAAAAGCACAAGTGGAGGTGCTTTCTATCTAGGAGAAAGTTTGGTGGCATGGTTAAGCAAGAAACAAACATCTATCTCTCTGTCTACAGTAGAAGCAGAATATATAGTAGCAGCAGCATGTTGTACCCAAGTCATGTGGATGAAACAAACCCTCCAAGACATGAAGGTTAGCGTTGATGAACCTATCCCAATCAAATGTGATAATAAAAGTGCTATAAGTATATCTAAAAATCCTGTGCTTCACTCAAAAACTAAAAATATCCCAATCAAGTATCATTTTCTCCAAGAACAAGTTGCTCAGAAGATAGTAAAACTGGAATATGTACCAACAAAAGAACAGACAACAGATATATTTACTAAACCGCTTGCCAAAGAACCATTTGAATATTTGAGAGACAGAATAGGGGTAGTATCTGCAGATGCTACTCTCTAATATGAAGAGAAAGCACAGTTTCAGGGGGAGAACATAAACGAAAATATCATTCCCAGGGGGAGATCAACCAGCAAGGGAAGCATGAAAACAGGTCCTCAGGATCAAAAGGATTATGGCAAGAATACTTTCAGCATAAAATGATCAATAAAAAGGCAAAAGGGTCACTGGTGCAGCGGAAGAGTGGTGAACTCGATGTGAATCTAATCCAAAGGTTGAAGCAACAGCGTACAAAGTCAGAAAATTTCAAGGAGAGGAAATGCATGAAATGTTGAAAAAGGATAAAAACACAAGATCAAAGAATATAATCTACACTAAGAATTCAAACCCCTTGCCATTGATGTCAAAGGGGGAGGAAGAGCAAGCAACAGGACAAAGGATCCTAACAGGCAAACAAAGGAAGTGTATTGCCATCAATGCCAAATGGGGAGACTATTGGAAATATTGTCATTGATGGAAATGGAGGTAGCAAAGACAGAGACAGACAAAGAAGGCAACAGATGCAAAGATAGGCAAAGAAAAACAGCAGGTAATATGTACAGCAAAGGTAGAGGCAGAGGTCGAGCAACAGAAGTAGCTAAGGCATATGGAGAGGCAGAGGTAGCGAATATAGAGGCAGAGGAAAAGGAAGAGTCGTTATCACAACAGGTTATCAGAGGTAGAGGCAGAGGGAAGAAGAAGGAGCGAGCCATTTTAATTCGAGATTCGCTACCCCCGGCGGGGAGGGATACATAAACACAATTCCGGGAATCGTATAACCCAAGAAGTGGCAAGTGAGAATATATATATATATATATATATATATATATATATATATACAAACAAATTCCGAGAATCGCCTCCCCCACTAGAAGATACACTAAAGATTGGAGCAGAAAAATATATATATATATATATATATATATATAAATCTCATTCTGAGAATCGTTACCCACGCTAGAGTATATATGCAGCGCATTACATATATTGCGCTTTATGCACAAAGGTCCAAAGCATATATATTAAACTATATGGAGTGCTTTATTATCAGAACCAAAGTACCATAAGGTGGGACCCTTCCCAATCGCATCGGAGATTATAAGGGCATCGAAACATATCGATAAGAGTTTCGATTGAGTTCCAGACCCGATGGGTATATGAATTATGATTCAAATGTATTTGAAGTCCGGCCTAATCGCATCAAATCAGCCTAATCACATCGGAGAAGGAGCAGGGCATCAGAGCATGACAATAAAGGATTGCGATTGGGATTGAGTTCTGAACCCGATGGGTCTATAAATCATGTTTAATATGTGTTTTAGTTCCAGTTCCAATCGCATCGGCAAAATTCACTTAACAGTGGTCAATCGCATCGGAGTGAAAGCAGGGCAGTGGGACTTGCAACTAAAAGTTGTGATTGCAATTGATCGCAATCGGAGTAATCACATCGCATCGGAGCAAGGCAGCACAGCGGAGCAAGTTAATTAAGTTTGCGATTGCAATCAATCACAATCAAAAATCGCTGGAGGAGTAGTATATCGCATCGGAAAATGTGGCAGGTGGGCTTGAAAGGGGTTTTTATATGTTTAAACAGTTTTTATTATTACACCGAGAGTTGATTGAAGTCGTATTAAAAAGGAAGTTTGTATTGAAATGTGTCGCGTGGTCTGTGGACCCATGGGTCTTGGCTTAAGGTGGAGGGCGATTGTTAATAAAAAACAATTTCGATGTGTGCAATCGCATCAGGCCATAAAATAAAGGCCATGGTGTATGTATGTTCCGCTTGTGGAACTCACCATATCAACAAGACACTTGCTGTGTGTAAAGGGTTGGAATTTTCCCAGATTTAAAGTCAGCAGTTACATATATATAACAGATATTTGTTACTCTGTGACATTGAATAAGGAAAAAAACAGAGCTGAAAGGGAAAAAGACACAGTCAAAGAAAAGACAAGTGCATAACAATCCAAAAGGCTGAATGAGTTGAGCTAGAATTTTCATTGTAATTGAATGTAAATGTTTTTAATTAATTTATATTGTTGTGATGCATTGGAAAGTCTCCGGAAGAGAACAAATATCCCACTGTAATGTTAAATTGATACCTACAGTCATATTTATTGAATGAGCAGATAAAAGGAATGAGAAGACAAAAGCCAAAGAGTCATGACTGTTCACTCCAAATTCTTTGTGAAATAGAAACAGTCATGTGAGGAACTCTATATATAATATCAAATGGATATGCATAAGAGAGGTTAGAGAGAGAAAATATAGAGAATGCAGAGTATAGAAGAGTGAGGCAGAGAATATTAAGAAAAGAAGAGCATAAAGAGATGCTACAGAACAAAGCTGATATCTGAGGTAAATCAACAAACATTCAGTTTGATAAATTGAGGAAGTTGGAGCTTCCCTATCAAGTTGCAGCTTGATAGCCGTCAGTTGTAGCTGACTGAGGTTGGAGCCTCCTGTAGGTTGGTGCCTGTAGAAAATCAAAGGGATTTGGTGCTTCCTTGCAAGTTGTAGCTTGTAGAATTGAGGTTGGAGCCTCCTGTAGGTTGGTGCCTGCAGAAAAACAGTGGTGAGAGGGAGTTGGAGCTTGCCTTTGCATCACAACAATAATAAGATGTGGTTTTCTCCCTTTATGGGTTTCCACTTATATCTGGTGTCTTTGTGCATGATGTTTATGTGTTGATCTGATTTATATCATCTGCTTAATACCTGCTGCTCTCATATTAATTCTACGGTTATATTAAATTAATACTTTCTTCTCACATTCTAAGATTACTAACATATTAAGTTGGACATGAAATGAAGGTGTAAATAAGGTTTAATGAAAATTTTTAAAAGTCCGTGAATGTGTTAAACTGATTCACCCCCTGCCCCCCCCCCCCCTCCCCCCTCTTAGTTTAACTAAGGGTTCAACAGTATTTACTCCAAATTTTTAGTCTCGTTCTTTCTCCTTTATATTTTCCAATACACAGAGATTTTGGAATTTTTATTATCTATATGTGAGAGGAAGGCCAACATTGCCCTCCGAGTTAACACTGGAATGAAAAAGTCTATCAAATCCTAATATTGGTTTCGGTATTTCCATATCATTATTGTTTGTATTTCTTTTTGATAGGAACTATTGTATATCACTTCTTCTATGAAAACATTTTTGAACTTGTAGATGAATGGTGGAGCAGCCTCCTACTCCTCTTGGCCATGTCGTTTTAACAAAAATCACATCCAATGCAAGTGATATTCCTGAGTGTCCCTTTTCAACATGGGTTTATAGTTTAGTTTGGGTTTATATGATTTATGGAATCCATAGTATTGGTTTATTTCACCCACTACTTCAAAAAAATTCCCAATTTTGTTGACTCATGGATTAACCTTCCTTATTGAGCCTTGTGGCTTTTTAATTCACACACCACAAAAGTTACTACTTTCAATTTTGATTACATTACCAGCGTCTTCAAACTCATATGGTTTTGGTGTAATGAGGGTTTTTTGTTCATTATTATTTGCATAATTTATAATATGCATTTTCATTTTCTATGAAGACTTTAAACTAATATATATCTTCTATATCATATATGATAATGAACTGTTATGATTTTTCTCAAGTACCTGCGTTTGAAATGTTCAGTCCGTAAATTGTACTTCAACCTTCCTATATATGATTTCTTATCTTTTTATAATGACATGTATATAGTGCATAAAATTCAGCATTGACTATTTTCTTCTCTATGACCATAGGTCTATTTTATACGCAATTATTAAGGTAAATAATTTTCACCTTAATTCCCTTACTCTAAGTTTTATAATTATCATTTAACTACTATCCTCACCAGAACTAAATTCTGTTTATGGTTATTGCAGGTATTTTATATATAACTTCCTTCTTTTGGATTCACATGCATCTACTACTCCTAAAATTTTCTCATACTATGGAACTATGTTTACACAGGTTGGTCCAGATACCGAGTGAAATTTCTCATATGCAACTTTGCATAATTTGCAGAGATAAACAATTTAATGTTAATTTTAAGGGACAGAGTGCCCTCTGTGTAAATTTTTATTATTAGCAGCGCCTGTTTAAAATTATATAACTGTTATGAACTAGAAACATCTACAAAGATATACTATATGGACTTATTCTTTATAACTGTTTGGCTATGGGCTATATCAACTCCTTTCTTTTAATTAAAATTGTTATTGGAAATCCAACCTAATATATATTTGTTCCATATATAATTTCGTTTGGAGCTCTTATGTAGGGATACATTCAAATTATATATGTACATGTATATATTTTTCTGTCCAGTAAGCTCTAATTCATGAATTATCTTCCTCAAATTGTCCTATAGTACATAATCTTACTTAACTATATTGTGCATTTGTTTGTCATTCAGATATATTTATTTCTGCTTAGACATTGTTCATTATTAAATGTACAGCTTGGTAATGTATCATTAAAACAAATTTTTTAATGAAATACTAATTATCTATGGGTTACCTAATCTCAGATCTAAGTCTTATCCCAGGTTTAGAAATTCTGAGAGTTTGTCCTTTACAGAGTTATGTTTGTACAATAATACAGGATAAACTATTTTATTATAGTTAGTTCTGTTCAATATACAGACTATCCAAAATAAACTCTAACTCATCTTAATTACACATTATAGATGCATATCCTTATTCAAAATTTCATATAAAACTATACTAATTTACTTTCTTAGCAATTTATGACAGAACTAAAATATAATTTAAAAATGAAATTAACTGGTGCATACCACTTAAGTTAGACTAGGTTCCTCCCAACCTTAGAGCTATTTCTCCACAACTCACCACAAAGTAGAGATATTTTTTCTCCAGCAATAGATAACCTCTTGTCTATCCTAAATCTGCTTATATAATTTTGCTTTCCCATCAGCCTGTTTCCCTTAACTGCGTCCAATTAAATCGAGATGTTGCTTTCCTGTGTGCCTAGGCTTTCATTTTGTTTCTTCGACAAAAGCATTTTAAAGCTAGCTTTTCCTCTTTCTAGCTTTATTCCACCTCTTCCCAGTAATTTCCTCTTTACCGGAGTAGCTTTTTAATTTTTTATCTCCAGTCTAAATTGTTATATTTAATTTATTTTCTCCAAGAATTTTTGGAGACTAAGAAAGTCTTATGATCATTACCCATTCTCATGGATTTTGATCCCAAAGCTCTAATTATTATCTAGTCCTTGCACCAATTATTCCTTTTTCATTTATTAGTTTTAAATAATAAATATATCCACAATTAATATTTTTCCTTGGGTCCACTTGACCCTTAGAGTCTTTGACTGTCTATTTTTAAAAGCATAAAATTAGGGACATTACATTTAGTAAAACAGTCCAAGAAATTATACTAGTCACTAGATCTTAGAAATATCTAATCTAAATGTTTTTCTTCCCATTCAATAAAATGAGGAACTCCAATGAATAAGGATATTATGAGTAATGGTTGTACTAAATTGAAGTGGTTATTAATATATGCAAGTAAGATGTTAGATCTAAGAATTTTGTGACCCATAATGTAGATAAATGTCTTTCAGATTAATAACATCATTGGGATCTGGAAGAAGTTTTGAACCATGTCATGAAAAGGTGAAAAAGAAAACCAATCTCATTAAATAAATAGTAAGGATGCCTCATTGCCCATTAATAACTATTAAAACTACCCATTATTTGACTTTATTAGTTACTAATTTATTAATCAAAAAAACATTTATATAAGTTAAATTTTGTCATAGACTAGTTTTGGAGGATAAGCTAGATGTTTTCAATTTTGGGATCTTTTTGGAGAATACATATCTATAGTTAATTTCAAATACTAGTACATTAAATTTATTTTCTTTTTAATTTCATTAATTTAAAAAAAAAAACAAAAAACTCACATTTTTATATTATTATATTACGATTGTGTATCAATCTCAAATTTTTGATATAAATATTTAATATTATCGTTTTAAAAAAAATTCAATATAACATGATGTAAACATACATTTGAATTGGTGACTATCACAAAAATGATGTAACCATTTAAACCTATTCACCATTAAACGAAAGCTAATAAAATAAACACATATAAATATAATCAACTATAAAAATAATATAATAACTTTTATACACGTCTAACATTGTTTATTATACGCATAAATAAGAGTAGTTTTCTCGTCTATATTTAAGTTGCGGTGATCCTGTCTTCAAAAAAAAAGTGTGCAACCAAGAATAATTGTTAAGATATATTTGATTAAATTTGATATTCACAAGTTCCATGAGTATGGTTTTCATGAGATCGACATGATCCCCTATATCCTTCATAAAAATTTATAAGTAGTTAATCTTGATTGTGATGCGCATCTTCTTTGATAGGGTATATCATTAGTTTTATATACAATTAATCATATCATAGTTAGGAAAAAGAAAAATATTTTTTCAAATTTTATTAATCAATTTTAAATACTTTATAATCAGATCATATGACATCATTTTCCTTATTTTTTTTTCCAAGTGAAAATCAATAATACCAATTTCAGAGAACAACATTAATCTAACATTTGCACCTTTGCACAAAGGGAATACGGAAAGGGTTAAAAGGATTGTGTGTAATAGGACTTAAAAACAGAGAGTGTGAGCATTTAACGTTGTGCGACCACAGCTAAAACTGAGGGTGGCAGCATTAATTTTAAACATGCTACATGGAAGAAATCTCTACAATCTTGACCTAACGATGTCTACAGTATCACCTCATAAAAACTCTACAGTGTCACTGCATAAAAACTCATACAAAGAACACCTTAGATATAATTAAATAGAAAAATAAACAACAATGAAGAGAAATAAAAATATATGAAATTTTCATTTTCTAAATTTTATTAGTGAATTTTAAATACCTTCCAATCATATGATTTGGAATCACTTGCCTTATTTTTTTTTTCAAGTGAAAATCAATAGTATCAATGTAATGTAAGAGAACAACATTAAATTAAATCAGAAAACCAAACAACATTGAGGTCAAGGCAAACTCACAACTTAATTTCCAATTTATATTCCTTCTTACCGAATTTCAAAATGCTAGTTGCCTATTTCCAAAATGTTAGCTGAAGTATATGTCAATATCCTTGCAAAACCTAAAGCCATATCGAACCATTAAAATATGAATAGAAGATTAAGCTCAAAGAATTGGGAAAACTCTAGCAGAGTATATTTGAAAGATAGAGAAGTGATTGGCATATCCAGAAGAATATGATTCATAGTTTATAATTTACTGAAATCAAACATAAAATTTCTCAAGTCATCTAAATCATTCTTTCGTGTAATTAACTTAATTCCAATCAGAAATCTCGCAACAGAAATAAATATTTAACTAAATAAAAATAGTACGGATTATGTTTCCTGCGGAGAGAATCTCAAACATAATATAAATATTTCCAGTCACTCAAGCATTGAATATCAGGTAAAGATCCCAACTATCTATACTATGGAAGAGAGATAAAATTACCATGACTTGTTCACTATTTAAGAGTCGTGAAGCTAAAATACAGCATGCAACGGTTTAATAAAGCGCTGGTTTGAATTCTAACATGAAGCAAGAAGTCGAATTATTACTATATGATGTGATTGTTCAATCAAACAAACTTATTTAATATATTTAAGTTTGTGAAGAAGCATCCTAAGCAAACCCGGTTTTAAGATTGAAATTAATTTACATGTATGATTAAGGAAATTGACATCCATGGTATGATATATTTCCATTAAGGGCAATAAAATCTTTTTGTGTTTTTTATTTTGATTTTAATCAGCCAAAAATAAAACATGAGATAAAAATTCTTGTGTCTTTTATTTTATTTTTAATCAACAAAAAAAAGGGAGAAAAGAAATTTTAAATTTCTAATATTAAGAACTGTGTGCTCTTAATGGTTCAAGCAAACTTGCTCCATACACGCTTTTAAGAAGAAATCCAGGATGAATATCCAGTCCTGAAAAGAAAGAGTAAAAACTTAATATTTCCGAAAATAAATAAATTAGTGGAGTGACGATTCATCAGTTAATATTTCGCTGAAAAGGAAATTGAAGCAGAGAAACGTTACCTTGTTCAATTATCGTTGTAATAGGAAACCGGGATTGCCACAGAAGATTGGCCCTAACAGTTGGCCGAAGTCTTCGATTGATATTAAAGATTGAAAATCTTAAATAATTTTGCTCATACATGTGATATATGACCAGCTTTCCATTTACGGACATGAACTGTGATCTATGCGCATTTTCGTGAAAACTCCTGTCAATCCCTTCTAACATACGCCAAACGTCCTCATCCGAATCATAAGCCCGGATGGATCTTTCATTTATTTCATGTTCGACATACTCACTGTGACATGTAATTAACATGTCTTGCACAACAGCGGCCCTACTGAAATTCCACCAACTTTGGATCAAATTATCTGAAACGTGAGTCCAGGAATTAGACATCACGTCAAATGCAATTCCGGTACGAGATCCTCGCAGAATTATTTTCTTTCCTAAAACAGCAGATGCCCATAGTGGGGAAAGACCTTTCTCCAGAGCTTCAATTAGGAGTTGAGACCCAGGTATTGCTTTCCATATCTTCGTAGACGGCTCGTACACTTCACCCCAATCACCGATTCCTCTATCGCACCCTCCAAATAAATAGACTTTTCCATCAATAGAGACAGCAACGGCACCCGCCCTCTGCACAGCGCTGGGATTCGTATGAGACCAGTCATTCAAGACTGGATCAAACAAATGAACACTGCTAGGGACAGATCCGCCTCTTCTATTTATACCTATAACATATAGCTTATAATCCAAGACTGAACTCGCATTGTTCAAGCAGGTGTTTATAAGATGATTTGGGAGGAGCACATACTTTTTCTCTTTTATGTCAAGAGCACAAAAGCATTGGGTCGCAAAATTATGTTGGTCTGAAAACTTTGCGTACACCCAATAGCATGAACTATCGTGCAGCGTGCTGGCAAATTGTCTCTTGGTGACCATTACTGGTATGGAATTTGAACGAGATATAAATGCAGGTCTGGTAACGCAGGTCAAACCTCGCGAACCAGCAACATCATCTTTGTCATTCATTATTGGACGAGAGATGCAGGTTCCCATGATACAACCGAGTTTCCCTCTCAGACTCCAATGAAGAATCACATATCGGACTGTGTACGAAGGTCTGCAGCTAAGAGTATACGGTTATCGGCTGCAAATTTCTTCGCCGTAATTCCTAGCCCTAGGATATTTACAAACTACCCGTTTGGAGTTGTTATAGATTTGAATTAGCACAATTGCATTTATAAAGGGGTTGAAATTCTACGTTTTAATTGTGTTGATAATTGTTTGTAAGGAGGAATATGGGGTAAATAGGTATATATGGATTATTTTATTAACGCGGCTATGTTATTAGATGGCTCATGGCCGACTCATTTTATTAATGTGGCTGTATTACTAAATGTTTTGAGTGTAGAGGATTTTAGTACGCCAGGGTTGACTACCACTAAATGGTTAAGTTATGGTTGAATAGTATGATTTTCAACATGTAGTTGTCTATGGATGATTATTGTTGCTCACAATTTATTATAGTTTATTATGATAAATATGAATTAGTTGATTATGATAAAATATGAATTAGTATGATTTAACATTTAATTGTTAATGTTTTATTATAATTGATATTGGTTATTTATAGTCAATTATTGTGATCATAGTTGACTATGGTTGGTTGATCATAGTTGATGTAGTAAAATAGTTGACTATGGTTGATCATTTAGTAAACCTAATAAAGTTAAGTTATCATAGTAAACTTATATTAACTTATCCAAGATGGTAAACCTAGGTCTACGTAGTGGATGGCGAATGACGAGTTGATACACCATGGTTAACTATGGTTGATCTTGTAAACCTAACACACATCTCAACCATAGTCAACCATGGTGACTATAGTCGACTATGGTTAACCATGGTTGACAATGGTAGACATAGTAAACCTAATAAACACAGGCCAACATAGTAAAGTGATGTTAACCTACCCAACCTAAGAAATGTAGGTTAACCTAGTCGACTATGGTTGACTAATTGATAGACCTAATAAACATACATCAACCTAGTAAACCTAAGTCAACCAAATAAAGCTAAGCCAACCTAGGTAACCTAAGTTATCCTAGTAAAACTAATGAGCCTAGGTCAACCTAGTCAACCAAGTAAACTTACGTAAACCTCGTAAACCTATTAAAATTAGGTCAACCTAGTAAACCATGGCTGAACTTATTGCAAACCTAGTAAACCATGGTTGAACTTATAAACCTATCAAATGTCAACCTACTAAGCCTAATAAACCTACTAATCATATTTAAACTTAAAAAACCATAGGTCATCCTAGTAAACCTAGCCCAACCTAATAAATCTAGTAAAACCTAGTAATCTTATGTAAACAGACTAAAAAAAGTTCAAAATGGTAAACTTAGTAAACTTAGGTCAAACTAGTAAACCTTGCAAACCCAAGTGAGCCTAGTAACCCTAGGTAAAACCAATAAGCCTAGGAAGTATAGTAAATCTAGGTCAACCTAGTAAATCTAGTAAACCTATTACACTTACGTCAACCTAATAAATCTATTAAACCTACTTAAACTACTATTCCTTGTAAACCTATGTTAACATAGGAAAACTACTAAACCTAATAAACCTAGCTTAAATCAATAAAAATAAGTCAACCTAGTAAACAAAGGTCAACCTATTAGCAACTCACTAAACATGGTAAACCATGTAAACCTACACCAACCTAGTAAAAATGGAAAACTTACCCAAAGGTAATAACCCTAGTAAACCTAGTGAACCTTGTTAGCCTAGTAAACCTAATATTCCTTGGTTAACCTAGAAAACCTTTGTCAACATAGTTAATCTAGTAATCTTAGGTGAACCAAGTAAACCAAAAATATTTCTGTCCACCTAAAAATACTAGTTAAGTTAGAAAAATTATGCCAACAAGCCTAATCATAACATAGGTCAACACAGTATACCTAAAAAGCCTAATAAAACTAATAATCCTAGGTAATCCAAACAAATAGGAAAGAAAATATTGAACACAAAAAAAAAATTGAGAAAAAAACCTAAGCCATATCTCTATATCGCAATGTATCTATGTTATCATCTCTATATCACAATGTCAAATATACATTGTGATATAGATATATGGCATGATGCATTTTCTCCAAATTTTTGTGTCTCGTATTTTCTTTCTTGTTCTCTATACTTTATTAATTAGTATCGCAGCACTTTATGTCTTAAGGGGCATGCCTAATCCTCTAGTTGTCCGCTAAGCCTCCTACGTCTATGAGAGGTTGAGAGCATAAGTATCAGAGGACTTTCAATCTTGTGGACAAGCAAAGCGAGGTTGGCATACTCCCACAGCGCAATCTCAAATCTATGTCAGTTTACGAGCCTAGGTCCACACATGATCTACAACTCTCTACAATGATTGAACAATCTTGTATGAATATTCGACAGCTGCATCAAATAAATTGAAGGAGATCGTTAGACAAAAAAAAATCTTAGAAGCATGTCGTGATCTAGAGAAAATGAGGTAAATAGTTGTTTTCAAATTTTAATTGATATCTAGAGGACCATAAGCACATTGAATCTGGTCCCAACTATCTATGTACACATCCTCTAGCTCCTCACCACACAAAAATGTAGTTGTAGAGTGTTTTTGTGCAATCATTCACTCAACATAAAGCTCACTATATGAATATTAAACCACCTCGATAGATCTATATTTGAATATTGTGTGAGAGATAAAACATAAAATATATAACCTGGTCTATATTTTCCATATTTTATATAATTGTCTCTCACTAAAAGACCTCACTTTGGTTATGTCCATCGTCACCCACCTCAAATAGCATGCATATATTTTACCTATCCTTGTCTACCTCAAGAAAATCATTTAGATCCAACCTATATTTTCCTGCAACAAGAGAGAAAAAATATTCCCTACTAAAAAAATAGATCGGAAGAAGATTTAACTCCATCTCGAGGAAAATTATTGATTATTGTCAATGATTCTCATAATAATGGAGTTAATATTTTCTTTCCTATGAGCATGGCCTCCAAGATTTCTTCTTGTAGAAATCAATTACAGATGTCGACTACTGTGAAGAAAAGAGACCCACTCACACATGTCCAAAGATCAAAAATCCCTTTGGTGGATTTTTATAAGATCATAGATGTCTTCTCACGAAGAGACAAACACCTCTAGCCAATAGGAATGATATATGCATAGTTGGAGTGATATTTTCCCTTTGTAAACGTATGGCCTCTTTCATCGACTAATTCACATGGAACCATCATAGCCACGACACTATTCTCTTCCTTTTTCTTGAAATGGATCTTTAATATCTAATTCATCTAGAATTTTACCACTGGAATCAACCAAGGGCACCAATGTTGAGGATAATGCTTAATTGTGTCATGTAATTTCTCAAAAATTAGTCAGCATATTTTGTGTTGGTGAGTTATCAGAATTAGGGCAAAAAATTATTATATGTAGTCACTATTAAAAGTTATTATTCAACAAATTATTAGGGATATCAGTTTGGTAGTTCTATCATTACAATTAGCATTAGAAGTTAGTCAGATAATTGATAATCAAATTAGAAATATATTGGTTATATAATAATATATCCCTTTCTTCCATCGTCGAATGAGAGTTGAGCTCATGCATTAAGAAACTTACTTTTCTGGTTTTTACATGTTTTCATATGTATTCTCCTGATAGGTTTAACATGTGGCATTAGAGCTAGGTTGAGAGAGTTTATTTTTGTGTGTTGTTGGCATGATATTTGAAATTTTTGTGAAAATTATTGGCAAGATTTTTCATAATTTTGTGAAGCTTGTGTAGATTCGAGTTATTGGTGGGAGTGCTTAGCAATTAGTAGCAATGACCAACAACAACAATAGTATGAATATTTTTTAGCCACAAATACTAGTGTTTAAAGGTGAGAAATTTGGTTTTTGGAGCATTAACATGAAAACATTGTTTCTCTCACATTATTTGTGGCATTTTGTAGAAAATCGTTATAAAAAACTAGATGCTCAAAAAATTATCTATTGGACTTAAGACAAAGAACGTAGCTACAGGAAAATCGTAAAAGGGATTCAAAGACTCTCTTCCCAATCCAACCAGCAATGGATGATTCCATTTTTCCAAGACTGGTTGGAGTAATAAAATAAAAGGAGGCATGGGATGTATTGTAAAAAGTATATATGGGAATAAATAAGGTCAAAGTTGTTAAGTTCCAGTCCTTAAGAAGATAATTTGAAACTTTGTGCATGCAAAACTCGGAATCTATTCAATATTTTTTCACTAGAGATATGGGAATATTTAATGAAGTTAGTTCTTAGGCAAAAGATATAAAGTATCAAAATATAGTTGAGAATACTTTCAAAATTTTTCGTACAAATTTTTATGGGGTTATTGTTTCTATCGAGGAGTCTAAGGATCTAACTCAGTTTTCTGTGAATGAGGTAATGGGGTATCTTCAATTTCACAAGAAAATAATCAATAGATCTTCCGAAAAATAAATTGAGAAAGTTTTTTAATCAAAAGGAAATGTTTTCAAATAAAAAATTCATGAACATGAAAATTCCTCCCATGGGGAAATTCATAACACTTGTGGAAGAGGAAGAGGACAGAAATACAAAGGCACGAGAGGTCGAGGAAGATTTTTTCTACAAATAGAAAAGGAAGAGGTAATAGTGACAATGACAGATCTAAAATATTTAATAAATCCCAAGTTGAATGTTTTATATTGTAAAATATTTTTCCATTATGAACATAATTGATGGAAAAAAAAAAACACGAACATAATTTTTTTGAATAAAAGCAAGAGGTTGACATGTATTTCTTGGCTTGTGATTCAACTAATAATGTTTCCAAGGAGGTGTGGATTTTGGATCGTGGTTTCAACAAACACGTGAGAAGAAACAAATATGCATTTTCGAAGATAGATGAATCTACAAAAAATGATGTACTCTTGGGAGATGACAAGTTAGTTCAATTTAAAGGTAACAGAATAATTGATGTCAAGAAAAAAGAAAGAAAATCAAAGCACAATAATGATGTTTTATATGTTCTTGGTATAACACAATTTTTTGAGTGTGGAAAAGCTCCTTGAAAAGGGATATTTAGTTGTTTTTAAGAACAATCAATGCATTATCTATGATAAAGATGATCATAGTAAAATTATAGTGAAGACTGATATGCTGGAAAATAGAATTTTTCCTTTCAATCTCCCTTGTGAAGAAAGCACAACATTAAATGATCCATATGATGATAGTTCCTCGATATGGCGCATGAGGTATGGAAATTTTATATGAAAGGATTGAAATTTTTATGTAAAATCAAATGGTCAAAGGTTTACCCCTTATTTGTTATATTGATAAAATCTGAGAATGTGTAATATTCCTAATTAGTGATAGCTAATTGGAATATTCTACTTTGTTTAGTTTTTTGTCTATAGTTTGTAAATAAATAAAAAGTGAGTGAAGAGGGTCTAACTCACTTAAGTGAAATAAGACATCCACCTAGTATCACAATGTTGTGACTTAAATGGGAGTCAAGGGGGGGCCTAACACCACGTAGAGGAGAGGGCCTATGTACACTCTAGAAGCTTTTGCAAGCTTCTGCGTAGATAAGGATGAGGATGTGAATAAGGATGAGGATGTGGAGGAGAGAGAGAGAGGCCAAGTTGGGTTTTGGAGGGAAAACCAACGTTATAAAATATGGAGGAGCCTCTTCATTTCATTCATGCTTGAGTTATTGATTATTGAGTGAGACATTTGTCTTCTTTAGCACACTGGCTGTTTAGCCTGTCTGCAGCACTGTTTAGTGCACCGAGTGTCTCTGTGTGGAGATCTCACCCCTAGCCCCGGGGGACTTCGAGTGCCTGCTTGGGCAAGGTTAGTTTTTTAGCATCATCCTCCACGACAGCGTTATTGCTGCAACAACATAATACTATGTTGTAGGGTGTTTTCGTGGAGTCGTCACGACACCTCTTCCTTCTCTTGTTTTTCATGGGGAAAGTCTCTTTTCCCTTTGGAGGATCAGATTGGAAGACTTTGGAGCTAATTTTTAGATCTTGGCACTTGGCCAAGGGGTTCTATTCCTCTACTACGCAGTCCCTCTTAGTTACTGCATTATTTTCATGGTGTAGCTACTGTGAGGGTTTGCAGATTGATTTGGAGGTGAGATCTCAACTGTAAGGATCAGCCTTCCACTTTGGAGATCTATTGGAGGAGGTCTACTTCATATTGTTCATCATCTTCAGCCTTCTCTACTTAGTTCCAAATTTGAGTTGCAGTTGCTGCCCAACAACTCTAGCATTTTTTTCCATTTTGTGTATTTCAGCCAATCCCTTGGAGGATTGAGGTATTTTTTCTTATAAGGGTTAGAGCTTCGCTCCCATATTGTATTTGGGCCATATATTGTCATATCCATGTTTTGACATCATTTTGGAGCAGCATTCTATCATAGACTGCGTTTTTCATAGCCTGGTTTTATGCAGAAATAACAGTGTTCTTCATGTTCATGTACATGTGTTGTTGAGGCTTGTATTTCTTTTCTTGAGAGGTTGTTTCCTCAAGACTTGTACACTCTTTTGCTGCTATACATTATTCTGGCTATATATATTCATCTTCTTGTCTCATAGCTCATTTTAAAACGTTTTCTCTTCATGGTGTGCTCATATATGCGCTTGCATATTGCTGCAAGTAAGTTTTGAGTGGGATTCTTCAAGCAGCTCTATAGACAGAGTTTGGAAAGGGCCATATAGCCTCCGGATCTTGTTCTCCTTAGAGACGACATATCCGGTAAATGCCCTCCCATTCAATCTCTGGTTGGATTTTTCCATGTTTTAGAGATATCCCAAAAATAGGATATTACAGTGGTATTAGAGCCTAGTTCTAGAGTTTTCTTGTGTTTTGGAGATATCCCTAAAATGGGATATTACAGTGGTATCAGAGCTTTTGGGCGGGATATTACAGTGGTATCAGAGCATAGTTTTGGCTCAGCCTGTGGACATTATCACAATGCCTAGTGAGAAAGAGAGGCAACATGATAATATACCCTTTGGAGATTATTTCAAAGAATGGCAATCCAAGGGGGAAGGCTTCAAAGAAAATTTGCCTTTCAAAGATTATTGTTAGCTTAGGCAGGATGAAAGCAAATGGAACAATGGAGGATCTAGAATGCAGAGCTCAAAGTTGCAGCATACTACTGGGAGGTCACCTCTTCCCATGTATGAGAGATCCACTAGTCCCTGTGAGTCTAAGCCCAAGAGACCAGAACGGTGAAAAAGATGAGTTTATTCTCATCTGTTTTCAGATCCAGAGAAAATTCATCCACCGTTGAGATTGAAGAAAAAGAAGAGGAAGTACCATGCACTTCCTATTCTCATCAAGAAGAAGATATCGAGCATGGAAGATACTTGGATCATCAAATTCTCAATGATTACCTTGTTGAATATAGATCTCAACCTAGAGCCTTCAGGGAGACTCTAGATTTTCCTCATTTCATCCAGTTGAAGGAAGAGAAGAGACCATGCAGCAGAAAAGAAATCAAAGGCAATAGATTTCTATTGTCTACCTTTGATGGGTCATCTGATGCAGAAACTTGGGTGAGAAAGTTGGAGGCATTTTTCCTACTACATCTTGTAGCAGGGAAAGAAGCTATTGAAATCTCAACGCTGCATTTCGAGGGTGAAGCTTATGATTGGTGGTACAGCCACTTGAGCCATGCAAGGGTGGAGACTTTTGCAGAATTCACTCAAGGGTTGATCCAAACCTTTGACGGAGAAAGAGAAAAGAAAGAAGAGATCACATCACCTCTTGAGGAGGCTTGTGAAAACGCTATCACAGCCATGGAGGAGCAGCCACATGCATCAATAGTTGGGGCAGCCAACACTTGTGAGGAAGGAACTCTTGTAGCCCTACAAGAAGTTCCAAATGCACATCAAGGTATGAAAATATTTCCACATTCCATTGTTGCAGCAAATTCTTTTGATCAATGTGGAGATCTACTTTTGCATGACCAAGGGTCAAATCTCATTGCTACTATAGAGTAGCTTGGTTGCACTGCGCTGTGCAACATGGAAACGCTCAAGAAGGAATCAAGCCATCATTCTCATGAGCTATTGTTGGATTGTACATCACATTGGAGATTGGGGTTTGAAGCCTTGAAGATTGATGGTAGACATCTTGGAGTAAGAAACCTTTTCTCCCTTCAAGATGACACTTTCTCAATGAGCTCTTCTTAGCTCAAAGAGGAACTTCTACTTTCAGATCCAAGACCTCATTGGTTTTGGAAGACTATGGATGAAGGGGAGGTCTCAAGGAGAGATCTAATTGGAGATGCACTTTGACACACCATGGGATGCAATGAATTTATTCCTTTCTCACAAGAGCAGATAGAAGATTGAGGACATCTCAGGATGGATAAAATCTCTCATGCTTGTGTTGGACATCCCTTGAGCCATACACATCATGATGGGAGGTTTTTTCCTAACACCTATTTGATTCTTGATAGGGTCTCATTGATCCTTGAGAAACTTTCATTTCACAATCCCATGAAGTGCAAAGACAGGAATTTGATTTGGGAGGATGGTAGCCCTCATGGGAGGAGTACCAGGATGAGGAGAAGAAGGATGCATCCACAGGTGATTGAGTGGATGTGGATGATAAGCAAGGAGCTAGGGAGCTACCTACATATCTATGATACCGGACAGGAGGAGGCTTGGTTGCACTGGTTAGACTTGAAGGAGTTTGGTCATCACTTGTACTTGCAGATCTATGATACCGAGCAGTAGAAGGCTTGGCTGTGCTGGTTACTCTTGAAAGAGTTTGGCCATCACTTGGAAAACACTCTTCCTAAGAGTAGGAGGACGGGGAATAGATGGCTAGATACCTGCATCATTGAGCAACATAGAGTATGGATGCATGGTTGATATGATACTCATATCATTCATTGTGTCTTCATCACATGATTGGTATGATAGAGGTATGGGGAGGCAACACAATGTCTTGTTGCTTTGTTTGTTTCTGGGAGAGCAAGGGCAGATTTGCTCTCACACTTTGTATGATGTTGCAAGAAGAGGGGATGGTACTATCTCCTTGGTCTTTGATGATGTTTGGAAAGCACTTCCATATTGGGAGGTATTACATATTTGTTGCAACATTATTAAAGGATTCTTTGACAAGCAGCATGTCAAAGAACAGAGCTTTGTATTGACAAGAGCTTATCTGCATGAGCTCACAACGTTGTCACTTTGGAGCAGAACTTTATGGATGAAGTGTGCCCCGCAGAGATATGATGGATCCATAAACTAGAGGTCCTAGGAGCACTTCATATTTGTTACACTTGATGAAAAAAGAGAAGGTAATGATGATAGAGACATCTATGGCATATTCTTCTTGACTTGGTTTTCCAAGCATAGGGAGGATTATCTTCTTGCAACACATGGTTCATTCTTCTTGATAGCATGCCAAAACACTATGAAGGACTCATGTATGGACCCATGTACCATCTTACTTCCAGCATATGTTGAGAATCTTGTTTATAAATTCATTAATTTTCACACTCTTACCATTCTTATGCAGTGCATTGCTTCACAAGAGGGCAAGCTTGTCAAATTGCTCGATGAATTGTATTGGGCCAATCTACATGATGGAGGCAACCATATATTCTGTGGCCTTGGGAAAATATTTTATCACCACATGTATTTTCATTTGCTGCACTATATCATGTATCATATGAAGACATGCATGATTAACAGAAACATTTTTCCATGTACTCTTATCAAGCAGCAACCTGTAAAATTGCACTGTCACTACAAGGAAAGTTGTTGGTACCTTCTTGCATCACTTGTAACCTTCAGCATTTTCTTCATTTTTCTGCTGATCATATCTCCATTTTCTGATATAGATCAGATTGGTATGAGGGAGACACATGAGCTGGATGTGTCTGTGAGTGGGAAGAATTCTCACAATTTCTGCACTACATGTTCTAATGGGAGCATGGGAGGAGATATGGCCACCACAGCAAAATGTTTGTTCTGTTTTGAGGTGGGCAATAAGATTGATATTCATCCATTGTACAACCATGGGAAATTTCTTGATCATGTATTATTGTTGTTACATTCAGCCATTTACTATCCTTTAGTAGATGTGATGAATCATGGAGATTGCTTGCCATGTAATTTTTTGAAGTTGCAGTGGATGAGACTGCGTTGTATCCTTGTGAGAAATTGTTTGCATCATGTATCATCATGTAAAAACTTCAGCAAACCTCTCATTAGGATGTTCCACGATGACCATGTCCTATTCTTCATGGATAGATTGTTTTGGGCCAGCTTGTTCTTCATTGTTGGAGGAACCTCCTCTGGAGGATTGTTCTTAAATTTTCCATTGGAGGGCAATAATTTTGCAGCCCAGGATCAGCATACACTCTACACTTGTTATGAGTGGAGAGAAGGAAAGCATGGGGTAAGCTGTGATGCTTCCCAAGTTCATATTTTCAACCCACCTTCATTACTGGAGCTTGAGGTGGAAGGAGATTTTTAGGAGTTGCCTTGTTGGTAGGTGGCTCATTTTGTTTGGATGATTGCTTGGGGATGGAGGATCCACATGAGGGAGATATTCCTCATTATATTCCCGAATCCATGTCTTGAGTGGAGAGAGGTGATGAGTTGGTACACAGTCGATGGGATAGCTTACACAGTGGAAGATGCAGCACAGCAAGGGTCATAGTCTTCGCCTCTTAGAGCATCAGTCAAAGCCAAAGGCAGTGTACAATCTGAGTTGTGGGACTTGGGCTATTATTGGCCATGGTGGCGATGCGATCCGGGAGGATTTTTGGTCGGCTGGTACCGTGAGAGATCATTTTGGGATCCTGGCATTGAGAGTTCCCTTCATATCAGGATGATGCAGAGGACAGGGAAGATTCAGTGGCGCATCTAGGACCCAGGCACATTTTGCAGAAAGGAGGCTTGTTCAGGCAGTTTCTTGAGGGAAAACAACATTTTTCTGGGGGGACTGTAAGATTCCTAATTAGCGACAGCTAATTGGAATATTCTATTTTGTTTAGTTTTCCATCTATAGTTTGTAAAGAAATAAAAAGTGAGTGAAGAGGGTCTAACTCACTTAAGTGAAATAAGACATCCACCTAGTAGCACAACGTTGTGACTTAAGTGGGAGTCAAGGGGGGGCCTAACACCACGTAGAGGAGAGGGCCTATATACACTCTAGAAGCTTCTGCAAGCTTCTATGCAGATAAGGATGAGGATGTGGAGGAGAGAGAGAGAGGCCAAGTTGGGTTTTGGAGGGAAACCAACGTTATAAAAGATGGAGGAGCCTCCTTATTTCATTCATGCTTGAGTTATTGATTTTTGAGTGAGACATTTGTATTCTTTAGCACACTGGCTATTTAGTCTGTCTATAGCATTGTTTAGTGCATCGAGTGTCTCCGTGCGGATATCTCACCCTTAGGCCTGGGGTACTTCGAGTGCCTGCTCGAGAAAGGTTAGCTTTTCAGCATTATCCTCCAGGACAACGTTATTGTTGTAGCAGCATAATACTGTGCTGTAGGGTGTTGCCGTGGAGTCGTCACAACGCCTCTTCCTTCTCTTGTTTTTCAGGGGGAAAGTCTCTTTTCCCTTTGGAGGATCAGATTGGAAGAATTTGGAGCTGATTTGCAGATCTTGGCACTTGGCCAAAGGCTTCTATTCCTCTACTGCGCAGTCCCTCTTAGTTATTGCATTATTTTCATGGTGTAGCTGCTGTGAGGGTTTGCGGATTGATTTGGAGGTGAGATCTCAAGTGTGAGGGTCAGCCTTCCACTTTGGAGATCTATTGGAGGAGGTATACTTTAGATTGTTCATCATCTTTAGCCTTCTCTTCTTAGTTCTAGATTTGAGTTGCGGCTGCTGCCCAGCAACTCCGACATTTTTGCCATTTTGTGTATTTCAGCCAATCCCTTGGAGGATTGAGGTATTTTTGCTTATAAGGGTTAGAGCTTTGCTCCCCTATTGTATTTGGGCCATATATTGTCATATACATGTTTTGACATCATTTTGGAGCAGCATTCTATCATAGACTGTGTTTTTCATAGCCTGGGTTTATGCAGAAATAACAGTGTTCTTCATGTTCATGTACATGTGTTGTTGAGGCTCGTATTGCTTTTCTTCAGAGGTTGTTTCCTCAAGACTTGTACACTCTTTTTCTGATATACATTATTCTGGCTATATATATTCATCTTCTTGTCTCACAACTCATTGTAAAACATTGTCTCTTCATGGTGTGCTCATATATCCGCTTGCATATTGCTGCAAGTAACTTTTGAGTGGGATTCTTCAAGCAGCTCTATCGACAAAGTCTGGAAAGGGCCAGATAGCCTCCGGATATCATTCTCCTTAGAGACAACATATCCGTTAAATTCCCTCCCAATCAATCTCTGGTTGGAGTTTGCCGTGTTTTAGAGATATCCCCAAAACGGGATATTACAGTGGTATCAGAGCCTAGTTCTGGAGTTTGCTTGTGTTTTGGAGATATCCTTAAAACGGGATATTACAGTGGTATCAAAGCTTTTGAGCGGGATATTACAGAAGGTTGCATTCTTGGTAAGAAACATAGATATTCATTTCAAGTAGGAAAATCATGGAGAAAGAATAAACCATTGGAGCTAGCGCATGCATATATATGTGGTCCTATGCAAAATTTGTCCATAAAAAAATAAGTATTTCATTATTTTTGTGGATGATTTTATTAAAATAGCATGGGCATATTTCATGAAGGAAAAATATAATGCATTTTTCATACTTCAAGAATTCAAAGTTGTTATGGAAAAGAAAAGTTGTTATTCTCTAAATACATTAGACACATATACAGGGCATAATTCACTTGTAATAAGTTTGATTCTTATTAGAAATTGAATGTCATTCAATGGTAATTGATAGCTATTTATACCCCCAATAGAATGGCATTGCTAAACATAATAATAAACCAATTGTTGATATGGATAGGATCATGCTGAAAAGAAAAAAACCTTCCAAACATATTTTGGGATTAAGTTGTAGCTACGTATGTTTATTTTCTTAATAGATGCCCAACATGAATTTTTCAAAATATTACCCCTTATGAGGCACGTTGTGTAAGAAAACCCAATGTTTTTTATTTAAGAGTCTTTGGTTGCATTGGTTATGCTCATGTTCCTACTAAAAAGAGAACAAATCTTGATGATACAAGTGTCAAATGATTCTTTTTTTTCTATTGCGAGGAACTAAAAGTTATAGATTATGCAATCCACAAAATGAAAAACTAATGACTAGTCATGATGTTTTTTTAATGAGAAAGAAGAAAGGTGGTGGAATCAATATGTGCAACAAAAAACTCCAATTATTATCGTACAAGAAGATGAATATTTTTGCTTCCGCAAATCCATCTAGTAATCCAAATACTTCTCATGCCACATCCACTTCATCATCTTCTACAACTTCATGTCATGTTTAAAATCTGAGTCCTCCTCCAAGAAAGACAAAATCCTTAAATGAGATTTATGGGTATACTAATTTTTCTTTGATTTCTTATATTGAAGCAAAGGCGAGATGTTTTGAAGGGAAATAAAACAGTCATTTTGCAGGTACAAATAAATGCAAGAAGAGATGACACCAATTAAAAGGAGTGAAAAATGGGAGCTTTTCAATCCTCCTATTGAAAAATTAGTCACTGGGTGAAATGGTTTTACAAAACAAAGTATGCAGTTGATGGATCAATACACAAGCACAAAGCAAGATTAGTGGTAAAGGGATATGATCAAAAACTAGTTATTGACTATGATGAAACATATGCTTATTTTGCAATAGTAAATACAATCATAATTTTTTTGGCATTTGAAGCACAATATAATTGGTTAGTTTATCAATTTGATGTGAATTCTTCCCTCCTAAATGGTGAGTTGAGAGATTATGTGTATGTTTAGAAGACTCAAAGATATGAAGTGGTAGGAAATGAACACAAATTCTACAATCTAAAAAAATCTCTTTATGGTATTAAACAAGCTCCAATATTATGGTATAGAATAATTGACACTTATAATTTAAAATACAAATTTAACAGAAGTGAAAATTAACCCACATTATATATTAAGTCAAAATGTAATGATATACTAATTGCTTTCTTATATGTAGATGACTTTATATAAACATCTTCAAGTGATTTGTTAATGAAAGAGTTCAAGAAGGATATGATGAGTGAATTTGAAATGACTAATTTGGGTATGCTGCATTATTTTCTTGGCATAAAAGTGAATTAAATGAATGATGGAAATTTTTTTTCACAATAAAAGTATGTTTCAGATATTCTTCAAAAACGGAAAATGCGAAACTGTAAACCGATGAGCACACCCATGAATACAAATGAAGCGTTTTCTATAGAAGGTGGAGTTGAAAAGGTAGATGATCAATATTATAGGAGTATACTAGGAATACTTTTGTATCTTACTACCACTAGACCTAATATTATGCATGCGGTAGGTTTGATTTATATGTTCATGCAATGTGCAAGTAATATTCATGTTGGAGCAGTAAAAATAATTTTGAGGTATCTCCGCGGAACAAGAAATTGTGTAATTTGGTATACTTTAGCAAATAATTTTTTGTTAGTTGTCTATACAGATAGTTATTGTTTTTGATTTCTTTACGATAGAAAAAAAAACTTCAGATTATGTCCTCAGCCTTGGATCAGGTTCAGTGTCATGGTGCTCAAAGAAGCAACCAACTATTTCATTTTCTTCTATAGAGGCAACATATATTGTAGCAACAACAACAAGTGAATAAATTTGGCTCAAGAAATTATTAATATATCTGAAACAATAAAAAAATCATGTCACAACTATTTACTCTGATAACGTGTCTACCATTTCCATAACTAAAATTTTTTTGTTTCATAATCACACCAAACACATTCATACAAAATATCATTTCATAAGAAACTATGGGGAAAAATCATAAATTGAGATAACGTTTTTTACAATAAATGATCATCTTGTAGATATATTCACCAAAGTACTACCAAAAGGGAAGTTTCAATACATGAGGGATATGCTTGGAATCACATCATTAAGCATTAAGGGGGAGAATTGAAGATAATGCTTAATTGTGTGATATAATTGTTGGTAAATTATTTAGTAGATTTAGTGTTTGCGAGTTATTAGAACCAGGGTAGAAAACTATTAGATGTAGTTAGTATTAAATGTTATTGTTTAGAAAATTATTATGGGCGGTAGTTTAGTATTTCTATCATTATAATTACCATCAAAACTTAATCAGATAATTGATAATCAAATTATAAATATGTTGGCTATATAATAATATACTCATTTCTTCCATGGATATATGATATCTGAATGAGAATTGAATTCATTCATTGAGAACTAGAATTTTGTAGTTTTTGTTCATGCTAACTTTCCCAAAGCTTTTTTTTTTTGCATCACCTAGTAGAAAACTGGTATACCCTCTCAAATGCCCAAAAATTCACATTCCAAAAATTCTTTGGGAGAAAGTTCCAACTTTTTACCAAATGTACCTCAATATCTCTTCATCTCTTAATTATTAAAGGTTTTGAAGAGTGATAGAAGAAATATTATAGTGAAAATATAAATATCACTTATTTGAAATTGTAGGACTATATAGACACTCTCACTTCAAAATGGTGTATCTTTAAAAGTATAGTGAAGTAGAATCTAAAATTTGGAATAAACTTAATGCTTGATGGTCAAAGCTTAGAAAAAATGAAGATACTAAAATTCCACTAACACTAGGTAATATTGCGTGATACCAAATGTTAATAACAACACACCCAAAAAACATTAATAATCGAATAATTTCAATCCAGTTGAAGGGGAATCTTATTTTCTAAATTAACACATTGTATGACAAAAAACATGATGATTTCAAGACTACACTTGATAAAAGTATATATTTGAGACATGGATTACAATTATAATGAAATGGTCCAATGAAAGGTTGTGGCCCACATAATAGGATAATTAAAAAATAATAAATCTTTATCGAGTGCTTACTAAGGGGTTTCAGAGTTAAAATTCATTTATTTTTTGGGATTAACATGCTCGTCATGAAAACCACCCTATAAATCCCTTGACAAGGTCGTGAAAATGTAAAGTAAATCCTTTGACAAGGTCATGAAAATGTAAATTAATGTGAGTTATAGGTTGTATGATCAAATCCTCCTCTAATTGCTCATGTCAATTTGAGGGTGGGTGTTTCCCCCAGAGGTATATTGATGGTTTTCGGAATGGATATTTACAGAGTTGTAGATTCCTTAAAAAATAAAAACATAATTAGGTTATTTCACAAAGTAACCATAGGTATGCCTTGTGCAAAACTCCCAATACTTATGTACCACCTAGGCAATCATACAAAGGCCTTGTCACAATTTCAAATATGAAATTGAATGTCATATCACCTAAAACACACAAAAATTGAAGAAATTGTTGAAGTTCGAATATTATCATGATGTAAAAAAATTCAACTAAGCACACTAGGAAGGTGAGTTTTATTATTTTTATATTTTCACTCATGATTTGAATTATTTGTTCAGTCCTAGTGGTTTGAGCCCACCTTTTTGAAATCCAATGTAAATAATGAGGAACTCATTCTATATAAGGAGGGATCCTCCCTCATTCTATTATGTAGTAAAATAAAGAATGTTTGAGTGTTCTTTTATATTTCTAATTCTTCTTTCATATGTGAAATCTCTCATATTTCATAAGGGATATTTAATATGTTCTAATTTCGAAGAAGAAAATAGTTTCTTACATTGAAGGTAAGAAATGGCATCTCTTAAATTTCTTTAGATGTATTTTAAAACAGTATGTGAGAGGAATGTTATTGACTATAAAGAAACCTTTACCTCTCTTATGTTCTTCACTTCTGGTTTAACCCTCTTCTGTACTCGTATTTAGTTTATTTGATCTCACATTGAAGATTTTCCTTCCCAACTTTCCAATGGAAAATAACTTCATCTGATAAGTTAGGAACCCTTTCCTTGGGAGGAAATACCTTCCTAAATACTGATATGTCTTGTCTTATACCACCAAAATTTAGACTTTCTCCCCTCTCATTTTTTTTAATCTATGATCTAGGGTATACATCCATTGATTTTAGTATATGATCCAAGGTTTAAATCGTCTGATTAGAGAGTCTAGTTCTGATTACTAAATTTGTATATCAAACTAATGGTAAAATCATTGGATTTGAATATGAAAGTCATGGTTCCTTAGTGGATTTATATATTTCTAACCTAGTTTCATTTGAACATCATTATGATTAGTAATTATATTGTAATTATACCAAATTAAACATCAATGATATTCAACTTAAAATTTGATATTGTCATTATCAATTGAATTCTTATGGAAATTTGGTATTATGATTATAGAGTGCATGATTAGATGCTTATAGTATAAATTGAGTAAATATTACTTCATTGATAGAAACAAAATTATATATTTCATCTATATCAACTTTTATTAGTATTACTCTGAATGACTAAATCATTCATTTCTATGAATATATATCATTTTTCTCCTTCTAAATGCACTCTATATTCTATTTATAAGAAAACGTATCCCATAGGCTTAGGGTCTCCCCTATATTATTATTTATAAGAAAACTTATGGCATAGGTTGAGTTGATACCTTCATGTGAGAAACAAGGACGCAACCAAAAGAATGGTAGATGGCCTACTTTACAGTAATTTAGAATCCTTTTTGTTTTATGTTAGGAATGTTTTTTCTGAAAAAATTTAAAATATAACATAATCTACATTCATCAATATTAATTAACAAAAACTAATTAACTTAAATATATATATTTTATAATTTTTTTTAATATTGTATTTAAGGTGCCCGTATTAGGCATTTTAATCATTTTCATAATTAATTATTCTAGGCTTAGGGTTTAGAAAAAAATATGTTAGAATATTCTCATCATTCCAGCTCAATAAAAAAATAAAATGTAATTGATAACTAGCTAAAATATCTAAATTAAGTGATTAAACCCTATTTAAAATATTATTTAAAAACATAATTATAAATTTATTGTGCCATTTTTTCATTGGTACCTATAAATATTAAAAAGATTAATGAGAAGTTTAAGGAAATAGCCATGTGGATCCAACTGGAACAACAACAACAATTCTTTCAGTGGAAGGGTGAAAGAAACGTTTTATTCTACCATGTTCTGGAAACCAAATGTTTTACTATAGCATGTCATCGTTGCATTGAATTTTGTAAAGTTGTCAATTTTACAAGAATACCGCCTGCATTAAATATCTCTGTAAGACCGAAAATTTTATATTTTATATTATTAGTCCCTGCTATAGGATTATAGCGATCGATAGATGTTTCATTGCATATTAGTTGTTAGGAGTTTGAGTGTATATTTTTTATTTTTTTAATGTTTAAAAATATTATTTAATATTTAAGTAGATAGGTTTATTTCTGTTGTAAATTGTAACTTTAATCATTTTGTTAATCACAAATTTCAATCTGATGGTTGAAAATACAAGATGATGGAATATTTTCGTCATTTCACTATATCAATGGATAAGATTAATGAACATAACTCTCTTGCATATCTAAATCAAGTGATTAAACCCCATTTAAATAATTTTTTTACCAAAGCATAATTAAAATTTTACTGTACCATTAACTATTGACCACATATGAAGATTAATGCTAATTAAATTCACATTCATGGCTTCATGAAATGTCCAAAAATGGCTACCACTATTTGAACCACCATAAAACTATGAAATGTGTCATATAGATATAGCCAAATGTTCATTTTCATTCATAATATTTCAAAACCTGAAACTTATGCCTCTTCACATTCTCAAACGAGAAATGGTTCATTCACAATTAATGATATAGAATTTATTGTGCTTTATTGTTATTTAAGAAATTATGGTATGCAATGGAGAGCCATGGGGCACCACCATTGGACGTGTGTGTGCCATCATTTAATAGACTTTTGTTTAATTGAAATGGCTCGTGCAAATTCCACAACAAAAATTCAATACAAAACGAACGGAAATATGATGCTGCAAGTTTCATTTGATAAACATGGTGTGGAGGTGTATTGTTTCTTCACACGTTTCAATTTGATATCAAGGTTAGTCCAATTTTGTTTTTAATTGTTTTTTTCAATACTACAAAGAAATTTCCTAAATTTTATACATTGAATGGTATCTAATAGATTGACTCTGTTGATTTGGTATGGGGAGCTTATATTTGATCATAGGTTCAGTGCCATATATTCGGCCTTAAAGCCTCTATTAAATTGTTCGAGTCTCAATAGAAATTCGGAGGTATGTAAAAATCAGGCCCTCTATGCTTTGACAGGCTCATACCTTTGTAATCTATGTTTTGACAGGCTCATATTTCTTAACTGAATTACAAAAAAACATTTTTTACAGAGATAAATTTCAAATTCTCTTGTCCAATTCAGGTAGATCTACTCATTTAGTTCTTCCATTTTTGAACCAATGATCACCTGGTCCACTTACATTGAAAAACATCAATGCAAATGAACCAGAGGATGGTTTAATATATATACCCCCATTATTCTATTCTTGCCAAAAATTATTATCCCCATTTAAAAATTTGTTGAAAACGATATGCTCTCTATCTCTTTAATGTCGAACTCTTCAAAAGATCACAAACACTGCTATTTGGATTCTCCACCTCTTAAATGCAATGCATCCGGCTCTTCATGGTACAACATGATTTAATCTTTGGTCAATATTGGAGATTGGCCACTAAACACCATAGCTGGTTAACCTAAAATTCAGTGCAAGTAGTTGATTGGTGTAAATGGAAGAAGCATGTAAAACACTTTGGTGTATTATAAATACCCAAGAAAACTATGTGATATGTGATGAACCATTGTAGCAAATGAAGAAAACCCTTCTAATAGTATACAGTATTTTGGTTGTTTTTGTTTGTTTGGTAACGTTGAAGGTTGAGGGTGTCCATTATTTTTTTATTGGATTTATTTAAGAGGGTTTTTAACTTTAAATTTCATGATTTACATTATATTAATTAATTAGAATGTGAGACGAAATAGGTATGGGAAAAATTAGATTATCCAGTATCATGTATTTTATACACTATCAAATAGGTAAAAAAATTTCATATAAATTTCACACTATCGTGTATTTTAATTTTGAAATAGAGTAAAAAAGAAAAATCAAATAGAAATTGTTAATTAATAATTAACTTAAAGAAATCAAATTCTTTTTATTTAACTGCTAACTAACATAAATCAAATTCTTTTAATAATAAATATTTGTAGAGAGAGTTTCACATTCTCTTGTCCAATTGAGATAGATCTATTCATTTAGTTAAAACTTTTCTTGTTGATTAACATAGAATACCTCAAGACTTATGTTTAGTCATTTGAGGTTCTTACCATGGATTTATGAAAACCACATTATAAATAATTCATTATTGGAAAAAAAATAAATCATATTCATTATTTGATTAAATTACTAATTAATCTTATTTTACTTAAAAATTTAAATATAAGATTTAAAAATAATATAAGAAAATTAATAATTAATCTTATTTTACTTAAAAATTTAAATATATGATTTTAAAATAATATAAGAAATTAATACTCTTGTTACAATGTAATATGGTGTGATTGCCCTAAAATTGTAATTGGACGTGGTTTTATTATATCTCACTCTTAACATAATATGACGTGAGAGAAACAATAGCCCAAACCAAACCTTATAATGGAATTCTAGACTTAACATAATATGACGTGAGAGAAACAATAGCCCAAACCAAACCTTATAATGGAATTCTAGACTTAAGGTTGAGGCACGATAAAGAAACAACGTACAAAATGTTGAAAAGAGAAACAGCTGCGATTGCCCTAAAATTGTAATTGGAGGAGGTTTTATTATATCTCACTCTTAAGATAATATAAGGGGAGAGAAACAATAGCCCAAACCAAACTTTATAATGGAATTCCAGACTTAAGGTTGACGCACGATAAAGAGACAACCTACAAAATGTTGAAAAGTACAGCCCAATCAATTGTCCAATGCCAATCCAATAAAATTTAGCTTCTGCAAATAATCCATGAGCTTCTAGGATAGCAAGTCCAACTATTTCATTGGAGTTGTTAGCACAGAGATGAAATAGTTAGAGGAAAGGAAATATTGAACATTTGTTTAATGGGAATCACACCATATTACATTGTACCAAGAGTGTTATTTTTTTATGTTATTTTCAACTCATACATTTAATTTTTTATCTAAAATAAGATTAATTATTAATTTAATCAAATAATGAATATGATTTATTTTATTTTCAATAAAGAATTATTTATGATGTGGTTTTTATAAACTCATAGTAAGAATTTCAAAAGATTAGACATAATTCTTGAGGTATTCTATGTTAATCAAAAGAAAAGTTTTAACTAAATGAGTAAAGCTATCTCAATTAAACCCGAGAATGTGAAATTTTCTCTGAAAATATTTATTATTAAAAGAACTTGATTGAAAATGTGAAATTTTCTCTGAAAATATTTATTATTAAAAGAATTTGATTTAGGTTAGTTAACAGTTAAATAAAAAGAATGACGTGAGAATAGCCCAAACCAAACCTTATAATGGAATTCCAGAGTTGACGCACGATAAAGAAACAACGTACAAAATGTTGAAAAGTACAGCCCAATCAATGGTCCAATTCCAATCCAATAAAATTTAGCTTCAGCAAATAATCCATGAGCTTCTAGGATAGCACGTCCAACTATTTCATTGGAGTTGTTACTGACATGTTGCACACAGATGAAATAGTTAGAGGAAAGGAAATATTGAATATTTGTTTCATGGCAATCACACCATATTACATTGTAACAAGAGTATTAATTTCTTATTTTATTTTTAAATTATATATTTAACTTTCTAAGTAAAATAAGATTAATTTTTAATTTAATCAAGTAATGAATATGATTTTTTTTTCGATGTGGTTTTTTTAAATTCGGTAATAATCTCAAAATACTCGACATAAGTCTTGAGGTATTCTATGCTAATCAAAAAGAAAAGTTTTAACTAAATGAATAAATCTACTTCAATTGGAGAATTGGATATGCAAATATTTATTATTAAAAAAAATTGATTTAAGTTAATGAAGTGACAGAAACGATAGCCCAAAATAAACCTTATAATGGAATTCCAGAGTTAAGGTTGAGGCACGATAAAAAAAACAAAGTGAAAAATGTTGAAAAGAGAAACAGGTGCGATTGCCCTAAAATTGTAATTATCATTGGAGGAGGTTTTATTATATCTCAATCTTAAGATAGTATGAGGTGAGAGAAACAATAGCCCAAACCAAACCTTATAATGGAATTCCAGACTTAAGGTTGATGCACTATAAAGAAACAACGTACAAAATTTTGAAAAGTACAGCCCAATCAATGGTCCAATGCCAATCCAATTAAATTTAACTTTAGCAAATAATCCATGAGCTTCCAGGATAGCACGTCCAATTATTTCATTGGAGTTGTTACTGACATGTTGCACACAGATGAAATAGTTAGAGGAAAGGAAATATTGAATATTTGTTTCCTGGCATTGTGATTATAGGACACTTTATTAGGATATGATAACACTTATTTTATCCCATATCGGGGCCATAAATTCATTCACCACTATGGCATTGTGGTCACATCACATCGGTGAGCACTAATATGCCCAAATCTAGTAGCTAGGTATGTTCTGTTAGATGAATAAAGTGAAAATTTTCTTGTAATTCGAGTTCTTTTAGTAAAAATGCTCAAGATTGCTATAAAAAAATATTTCTTTTGAGTAAGTAATTATCTTTGCATACACTATAGTGCCAAATACCTCTTGATACCACAAATCCTCAAGGAAAACACACAATGAGAAAAGAAAACGATCCAAATGTTTGTGAGACAATCATGTTTAAAAAGTCCCAACGACATTTGGTGCATCACAAAGAGGAAGAAGAATTGTCTAAAGAACCTGAAATAATCAAGCAAATGTCTCTAATTATCCATTAAATATTTTTAAGTGTTATGATAACTAAAACAATACTGACGTGGCTACTTGAATATTTTCTTTTCATAGGGCTAATTTGGTGAAGGAAGATGTTACATTTTGTTTATGTTTTTCTATCTACTCATACATTAATAAAACAAAGACCAAGTATATAAAGATATCATTTCACATAAAAGGGATTTAAAGTGTTATTTTAATGTCAAGGCTTTGAGGAAAATTTCAATCTCTATAACTAAACTAGTTCATCTAGTTTTATCCCATCTATCCTACAGTCGTGTAACTTTCTCTAATTGGAAGATCGATGAAGAGATAATAGGATGTAAACTGATTTTTTTCACAGCAACTTCAAATGATGAGCATTGTACAAAATGAGCCTATACAGAAAAAAATGGCTAGCAATTTTTGAGATTCACCTTTTCACAGTTCTAGGTTTGGTATATCTTTGAGCCTTTAACCATCACCAGATTCGGATCAAGGATGAGGACATCTACAAAACAACTTTCCGCACACATTATGGGCACTATGAATTCGTGGTGTTGCCCTTTGGCTTGACAAACGCACCAGCAACCTTCATGAGGTTGATCAATGTCATCTTTCATCGGTTTTTGGATAATTTTGTACCTATTTTCATAGATGACATACTAGTATATTCAAAAAGTGAGGAAGAACATAAAGAGCATTTAAGAATAGTTTTGGAAATGCTGAGAAAACATCAGCTTTATGCCAAGTTTAGCAAGTGTGATTTCTTTAAATCTAAAATCCAATACTTGGGACATGTTATATCAGCTGAGGGGATATCGGTAAATCCCAAGAAGATCAAAACTATTATGGAATGGCGGGTACCTCAGAATGTGGCAGATATTAGATCATTTATGGGTCTAGCTGGATATTATAGAAGGTTTATAGAAGGGTTTTCTAAGATTGTGTTTCCCATCACATCCTTGCAGAAGAAAGGTAAGCCTTTTACATGGACAGAATAATGTCAGAACAACTTTGAAAAGCTGAAAAAACTCCTAACCACAGCACCAGTATTGAAGGTGGCTAACCCCAGAAAAGACTATGAGGTTTGCACCGATGCCAAGCAAGAAGGAGTTGGTGTGATATTAACTCAGGAGGGAAAAGTGGTAGCCTACCAGTCTAGGAAGTTGAAAGAACATGAACAGAAATATTATGCCTATGACTTGGAACTCACAGCAGTGGTGCATGCTCTCCGAGTATGGAGGCATTATCTGGTGGGTAAAAGATTTATACTTAAAATAGACCATAGCAGCTTGAAAAATTATTTCAAGCACGCAGATTTAAATTCTAGACAAGCAAGATGGAACGCCTTTTTGAGTGAATTTGATATGGAAATACAGCATGTTAAGGGGAAGGAAAATCGAGTTGCAGATGCGTTGAGCAGAAAACTGCATGGTATTTATGCCTTATATTACAGTCGACCAGCAAGCCAATTGTTGGAACAGTTAAAAGAAGAAGCACAGAAAGACCCAGAATATCAATATCTGTGTCAGCAAATGGAGGATAATGAGAAGCAAGGAAAGTCCTCAAAGTTTGGAAAGAACAAAGATCAGATATTGACCTTTCACGAAAGAATCTATGTGCCTAATCGTACCGCTCTTAAAGAGTTAATCTTGAATGAATGCCACCGCAGTAATTATGCTGGCCATCCGGGCTATCAAAAAATGCTCATTGCAATACAAAAGGTATATTATTGGCCAGGTATGTGAAAGAACCTTGCAGAGTATCTAAGAAAATGTTTGGAATGTCAGCAGGTAAAAGTGTAGCATCAACATCCTGCAGGACTACTGCAGCCCATACCCATTCCTGAGTGGAAGTTTGAGGTTATCTCCTTGGATTTTATCACAGGGCTACCACAAACAAGAAAGCAAAATGATTCCATCATGGTTGTAGTAGACAGATTAAGTAAATATGCCCATTTCATACTCGTACAATCTACATACAAGATGGTACAGATTGCGGATATATTTATGAACTAAATCTTCAGGTTGCATGGCATACCTAAGACTGTAATTTCCGATCGAGATGTTAAGTTTACATCCGCATTTTAGAAAACCTTGTTTTCTGGTTTGGGAACTCATATACACTTTAGTACTACCTATCATCCTCAGATTGATGGGCAGACGGAGTGGGTAAACCAAGTTCTGGAAGACATGTTGCACATGTATGTGATGCAGCAGCCAGGTAAGTGGGAGGATTACGTGCATCTAGTGGAATTTGCTTATAACAATGGGTATCAGGAATCTTTAAAAATGAGTCCCTTTGAGGCATTGTACGGGAGGCAATGCCGTACACACATAAACTGGAGCAATCCAGAAACAAAATTACTGTTGGGACCTGAAATGTTACCGGATATGGAAGCTAAAGTCAAACGAATAAGGCATAATCTAAAGGTTGCGCAGGATAGAAAAAAGATGTACGTAGACAAGAAAATATCCTGTTGTGAATTCGTTGTAGGCGAGCACATATACGTAAGAGTTAAGCCCAAACAGAGTACCCTGAGATGGACCTGCTATGCCAAATTGGCTCCCCGATATTGTGGACCTTTCAAAATACTAGAAAGAGTGGGACCAATAACTTATAAATTAGCCTTGCCTAGTCATATTCAAGTACACAATGTATTCCATATGTCCTTACTGAAGCGATATGTACATGATGAAAGACATGTGATTCATTGGCAAAGTATTCAGGTAGGAAAAAGGGATAGGAATCTTAACTTAAAGTTTTGAATAATTGTTGTATGCTAACTTGAAAATACTTGTTTTTTTGGGTAGAACCAGATGGCGAGTTTCTGGTCGAGCCACAATGTATACTTGATAGAAGAGAAATTGAGCTCCGCAAACGAGCAATCATCCAGGTAAAAGTGCAGTGGAAGCACTTTAGACTGGATGAAGCTACTTGGGAGGATGAGAACTTTATGCGGGAAGCTTACCCAGAGCTCTTCACAAGGCTAGGCTGAGACACTGAGGACGGTGTTACTTCCAGGGGGGGAGGATGTCACAGCCTCATTAGAGTTAACTAGTATTAACTAGTTAGAGACTTTTACTATTTTGAATTTCTGGCTAAGGAAAAAGACTTGAAGCTTTATCGTAGAAAGAAAAAACAAATTATTTTGTTTAGAATAATTAAATTAGGAGAACTTTTTAATGAAAATTAAATCTTTTAAGCTATTGGTAAAATTTTCCAAGAATAGGAGGTGGTTGGGAACAGTTGGAGAAACAGTTACCTACCCTCTAGGAATAAAAGGGAAACCTAGGAGAGGGGCAGGGGTTCTGTAATTTTTGGCAAGAAGGGTGAATTATTTTCTACAGCTCGAGGAGTTCCAGTTGAAAATAGCTTCTGCAACCCTTGAGAGACAGATTATCTGAATGTGACTGGATTGGGCATCGAGAGGTCACAGCAGAAAGTTTCCACTGTTGCCCATGGCACCGTCCAGATTCTGGACTAGGGGGAAAGCAGAGGACGTAATAGCCTCCCTTGATGGTTGGGTGGACAACAGCTTAAACTTCTGTGGACACAGATAAGTATTTCTGTGCATTGAGTATTTATTTAATTATGAACTTTGGATGGAAGTATTTCCTTGAAGAGGATGTTGGCAATATAGCCTATTAGCTTACAATGTTTTTATAAAAATTATGTGATGCTTGAACAGAAGGTATTGGAAACTGTAGATAAAGTTCCTACTGTTTGTTTTCTTAATGGAATATTTAGAAATATGTTTGTGTAAAACATAGCTCTGCTACCCTTCATTTCCTTCAATATTTAATGGAAAATGGAGCAATCTGTTATTAGAATATAGTCATTTCTATGTTTTGATGAATTACAGTGCTTTTAAAAAAAAAAAGAATTCCGTTAATGTAGATAAGAACAAAGCACTATTCATCTAAACATAGTGTCTATCTCATAGCCGGTGATCAACAGTAAAATAAATAAGCAAGCATAATGATTACATTCTAGTTCTGTAGCATAAATAGCACAACAGGTAGGGTGCAGGCTACCGAAACATAAACACTACAATATCACCGGTAGGTACGTTGGTAAGCAAATATGTACGCACGGAAATTACAAACCCTGACATGTAAAATCCCGACAGGCTGAGCACTGTCGAAGGACGATGTGCTATGCACAACCCTTCCTCTTCGAAGTGATAGCTCGAAGTAAAAAGTAAGCTACAACAGATAATATTTTTTGCATGAAAAATAAAAATCGGAACATAGCTTATTATAAGAAAGCAACATCCTATACAAAAATGCAGGTAGGCGGAATTTAAAGACTACAGACTATAATGACGAGAACAACGAATCAAAAATTCTTGCAACAATACACATATGAGCTAGAATCATATAAGCACCAACAATAAACAATGTAATTCGGTCCTCAAGATCATAATCATTGGTCGAACATATTATGAGAACCTCAGAGAACAACTTGCATCAAACGGTGAGTTAGGGTTTGAATTGGTAAATTGTTCAGGGGTAAACCCCCCCCTTTTTATCCAAGCAAAAGAAATTAATCACATAAATAATGAAAACATAGTCGCTTACGGATCTGGGCTCCTCAAGGCCCTGAGACATCACTTAAACTGGTGGGTAAACCCACATTAAAACAAAGAACAAAGATTTCTGGAAACCGAAAAGTAGGCCTCGACAAGGAGAGGGCTCCGCCCTTTGGCAAGTGAACTAAAGTACCTGTGTAGAGGAGAGAGAGTTCGTCAGTAGAGACCGCCACGGAATTTCCAGTCAAAGGTTAAAAGCGAAGGTTCGACTCCTCGTACCTGTGAAAGAAAATGAGAAGTGACCATTTAGTGAAGAGATAAACTGTAAGGGTTTTGGGTAGAAAACGAGCATGGTAAACAAAACCTTACAAAATTAATTCATAGAAAAGATGATATATATACTTGTAGAAATTTATAGCCGGGGCCATCTATGTTTAACAAAAAGAAAATAATAAAACACGAGCCATAGGGTTAGTCCATCGTTTGGGGGGAAAGGGCACTGAATCACTCAATGAGCTAGAAATTGGGTTTGGAAGTGTATCCTTACCCTCAGCGCTGCAAAAGAGACTATAGCTCTCTATGGTAGTCCTGCTCTTGGGCTATCAGAGCGCAGTCAAACATTTCACAATCAAAACAAAACCTGTAGAGGTATTTTGCGGGAGATCAACAGATTTCGTGCTAGGAAGCCAAAAGAACACGAAAATAGCAAGTGGAAAAACTAAGAGGAAAATCGTAGATGATGCAGCGGAAGATTCAAACCTGGTTATATATAAGGAAACCGACGGAGAAATCAAGCTGAATAAATGCCAACTAAAAACCCTAGACAACGAACAATGTGTGGAGCGCACTATGGAACTGTTGAAAATTCCGAGTCTGCAACCCTCCTGTGCGTTGACTAACAGTGGAGCCCGAAACCCTGCTAGCTCACTGTGAGACTGGCGAAAGAACGTCATAGCCATTCTTCTCTCCTTTGGAGGGACAATGAAGAATCCTGAGGGAAATCAGACACATGTAAGCATAGTACCACCGGTAAATCGCGCTTAAATTACATACTATTGCTTGGAGCCCGGTTACAATGCCATGTGGAGCGACATTTCCCAAGGATCACTATTGAGTATCAGCACAATTAATATGACAATTGGCACATTCACCACCGGCTCATAGTGCTGGTAATGTATTAAACATACAGATAACATATTAAACATACTTGTAAATAGAGCCAGATTCTTATTACTCACAACTTCGTTTAACCAAGCACATCCGAACCAAATATGTATATATGAACATCGAATCATTGGTGTGGAAAACAAATATAATCATGCGCTCATGAAATCTGTCCGAATGTATAGTAAGTGATATAGTTCTGCTGACGGATATAAGTACAGAAGTTAATTTTTTTTTTTTTATGATGGTAATATTTTAATGTTGATAGATGTGACAAGTGGTATCAGAGCCGGTTGCTACACTGGGATCCTAAGGGTCTACTAACAATGAAGCTGTGCATGTGTTTAGTGCACTAATAAGAAGCATGAGGAATGAGGGAAGTTGAAGCGTCGCAGTTGCAACCAGAAGCTCCAACAGTCATGAATCCAGAAATATGGGTTCAATTAATTGTTGAACAACATCAAAAGACAAGTCAATTACTTGAGGAACAGCAGCAACAAACTGCATTCTTGCTAAATACAGTGCAGCAACTACAAGAATATATGATGAGAGTCCGGAAGGAAAATGAAAGGTTGTTGCAAGATCAAGAAAGGATCTTAAAAATTTTATTTGACAAACAAAATCAGGAGATGGGACATCCCAGTGTGGAGAAAGAATTGTCAATGGAACAAGAGTAACAACAAACTAGAAACAACACCACAGGCAGGACTGAAAAGACTCCTTCTCAAAAGAGAAAAAACAAGAACTATAATGAGGCAGAGTCGGGAAATGAATCTGACCAACAAGATCCTAAGATGCAGAAAGTAGAACTGCAGGGGGAGTTTTGTAAAATCAAGCCACCAACATTTGATGGTGACGAAGAAGAGGTGGTTGAAGCATGGCTTATCAATTTCAATAAATACTTCCAGGTATATGAGTACGGTAGCAATTTGAAGGCCAGATTGGCTATATACTAGTTACAAGAAAAAGCCACCCTGTGGTGGGAGGAGGTGAAAAACGTGCGCAACATCAATGAGCGAGATATCACATGGGAATTGTTTCAGCAATATTTTAAGGAAAAATATTTGACAGAAATATTTTATGACGACAAGGCTAAGGAGTTCCATGATCTTCGGTTGGGATAGATGACCATGGACGAATATGTCACAAAATTTACCTCCTTGTTACGTTACGTTCCTTATCTCCGCAAAGAAAAAGCCAAGGTTCAGAGATTCTTAAGCAGTCTACCTACTCATATGAGAGATCGGATAGAATTTGTTAACTAGCAGACTATGGATGAGGCTATCCGAAAGGCAAGAATGTGCTATCAGCAAAGTAAAGCCAAGGGGGAAGGAGGAAAAAGATGGCAGCCAAGGAAAAATCAGAAGAATACTTCTACCTTCAAAAGTAGTAAAAGCAATAACTTTAAAGGTTCAACACGGAGTTCCATCAGCACGAAGTTTAGTAAAAATGATCAAAGAACTAAGTGGCTAGTAGAGGAAAAGCCCACAGAAGCATCCAGCAAGCAAGAACAGGGGCAGATTTCAAAACCTCCCCGACAGTGTTGGGGAGGTGGAGAGGCTCACTACTATAAAAACTATCCCCAACAGAATAAGAATGAGATGGTAGAAAATCTGCAAGAGGCATGTACAGTGGGAGATGTGGCGCGAAATGTACCTCGCATAAATGCAGCTTTGGAGGAGCGAGAGGCTGATTTCTAGCCCACGATGATTGAATTGGAAGGTATTATACTAACCAAACCTGTTTCGATTTTAGTAGATCGTGGAGCAAGTTTAAGTTATGTAAGTCCTAAAATAGTGGAGTCATGCAAATTAAAAGAGCAGAAATTAAAGAACTCCTGGTTAGTTCAATTAGCTACCGGGGCTAAGCGTAAAGTAACTGCGAAAATTCCTAACTGTGATTTGGAAGTAGCAAAACAGAAAATACAAGTGGAATTAAATATCTTACCATTGGGATCTTATGACGTGTTTTTGGGGATGGATTGGCTTGAAAGACACTGGGCCCTAGTGGACTGCAAAGAAAAGGTCATTCATATCAGAATGCAAGATGGTACGCGTAAGGAAATTCAAGGAATCAAAAAACCAGTACAACTACATCCCATAACAGCATCTCAAATGGGCAAGTGTATCCGGAAAGGATGTTAGTTGTATGCCATCCAAGTAGGGTATGCAGATTCTAAAGAAAAATCTCCAATAATGGAGGATATTCTTGTGGTACAAGAATTCTTGGATGTGTTTCTAGAAAACATTCCTGGATTGCCAACTAAGAGGGATATTGATTTCACCATTGAGTTGCTGCCAGGAGCCACTCCGGTATCAAGAGCACCCTATAGAATGAGTGTCCCAGAATTAACAGAACTAAATATGCAGTTACAAGAATTGATGGACAAAGGCTATATCCGCCCAAGTGTGTCTCCTTGGGGAGCACCAGTTCTTTTAGTTAAGAAGAAATACGAAACCTTACGCATGTGCATGGATTATAAGCATCTTAATAAGCTGATGGTTAAGAACAAATACCCCTTACCAAGAATCGATGACCTGTTCGATCAAGTGAGAGGAGCTAAGGTGTTCTCTAAGATAGATATAAGATCCGGGTATCATCAGATTCGGATCAAGGATGAGGACATCTGCAAAACATCTTTCCGCACACATTATGGGCACTATGAATTCATGGTGCTACCCTTTGGCTTGACAAATGCACCAACAACCTTCATGAGGTTGATGAATGGCATCTTTCATCGGTTTTTGGATAATTTTGTACTTATTTTCATAGATGACATACTAGTATATTCAAAAAGCGAGGAAGAACATAAAGAGAATTTAAGAATAGTTTTGGAAATGCTGAGAAAACATTAGTTTTATGCCAAGTTTAGCAAGTGTGATTTCTTTAAATCAGAAATCCAATACTTGGGACATGTTATATCAGCTGAGGGGATATCGGTAGATCCTGAGAAGATAAAAAATATTATGGAATGGCGGGTACCTCATAATGTGGCAGATATTAGATCATTTATGGGTCTAGCTGGATATTATAGAAGGTTTATAGAAGGGTTTTCTAAGATTGTGTTTCCCATCACATCCTTGCAGAAGAAAGGTAAGCCTTTTACATGTACAGAAGAATGTCAGAACAGCTTCAAAAACCTGAAACAACTCCTAACCACAGCACCAGTATTGAAGGTGGTTGACCCCGGAAAATACTATGAGGTTTGCACCGATGCCAGCAAAGAAGGAGTTGGTGTGATATTAACTCAGGAGGGCAAAGTGGTAGTCTACGAGTCTAGGAAGTTGAAAGAACATGAACAGAAATATTCTGCCTATGACTTGGAACTCACAGCAGTGGTGCATGCTCTCCAAGTATGGAGGCACTATCTGCTGGGTAAAAGATTTATACTTAAAATAGACCATAGCAACTTGACAAATTATTTCAAGCAGGCAGATTTAAATTCTAGACAAGAGAGATGGAACGCCTTTTTGAGTGAATTTTATATGGAAATCTAGCATGTTAAGGGGAAGTAAAATCGAGTTGCAGATGCGTTGAGCAGAAAAATGCATGGTATTTATGCCTTATATTACAGTCAACTAGCAAGCGAATTGTTGGAACAGTTAAAAGAAGAAGCACAGAAAGTCCTAGAATATCAATATCTGTGTCAACAAATGGAGGATAATGAGCAGCAACTCAAGTCCTCAAAGTTTGGAAAGAACAAAGATCAGATATTGACCTTTCACGGAAGACTCTATGTGCCTAATCGTACCGGTCTTAAAGAGTTAATCTTGAATGAATACCACCGCAGTAATTATGCTGGCCATCTGGGCTATCAAAAAATGCTCACTGCAATACGAAAGGTATATTTTTGGCCAGGTATGTGAAAAAACCTTGCAGAGTATCTAAGAAAATGTTTGGAATGTCAGCAGGTTAAAGTGGAGCATCAACATCCTGCACGACTACTGCAGCCCATACCCATTCCTGAGTGGAAGTGGGAGGTTATCTCCTTGGATTGTATCACAGGGCTACCACGAACAAGAAAGCAAAATGATTCCATCATGGTGGTAGTAGACAGGTTAAGCAAATCTACCCATTTCATACCGGTACAATCTACATACAAGACGCTACAGATTGCGGATATATTTATGAAGGAAATCTTCAGGTTGCATGGCATAGCTAAGAATGTAATTTCTGATCGAGATGTTAAGTTTACATCCGCATTCTGGAAAACCTTGTTTTCCAGTCTGGTAACTCAAATACACTTTAGTACTACCTATCATCCTCAGACTGATGGGAAGACGGAGCGGGTAAACCAAGTTCTAGAAGACATGATGCGCATGTATGTGATGCAACAGCCGGGTAAGTGGGAGAATTACTTGCATCTGGTGGAATTTGCTTATAACAACGGGTATCAGGAATATTTAAAAATGAGTCCCTTTGAGGCATTGTATGGGAGGCAATGTCGTACACCCATAAACTGGAGCAGTCCAGAAACAAAATTACTGTTGGGACCTGAAATGTTAGCGGATATGGAAGCTGAAGTCAAACGAATAAGGTAGAATCTAAAGGCTGCACAGGATAGAAAAAAGATGTACGCAGACAAGAAAATATCCTACCGTGAATTCATTGTAGGCAAGCACGTATACGTAATAGTTAAGCCCAAACAGAGTACCCTGAGATGGACCTCCTGTGCCAAACTGGTTCCCCGATATTGTGGACCTTTCCAAATACTGGAAAGGGTGGGACCAGTAGCTTATAAATAAGCTTTACCCAGTCATATTCAAGTACACAATGTATTCCATGTGTCCTTACTGAAGCGATATGTACATGATGAAAGACATGTGATTCATTGGCAAAGTATTCAGGTAGGAAAAAGGGATAGGAATGCTAACTTAAAGTTTTGAATAATTGTTGTATGCTGATTTGAAAATACTTGTTTTTTCAGGTAGAACCGGACAGTGAGTTTCTAGTCGAGCCACAACGTATACTTGACAGAAGAGAAAATGAGCTCCGCAAACGAGCAATCATCCAGGTAAAAGTGTAGTGGAAGCACTTCGGACTAGATGAAGCTACCTGGGAGGATGAGAAATTTATGCGGGAAGCTTACCCGGAGCTCTTCACAAGTCTAGGCTGACACACTGAGGACGATGTTACTTCCAGGGGGGGAGGATGTCACAACCTCATTAGAGTTAACTAGTATTAACTAGTTAGAGACTTTTACTATTTTGAATTTCTGGCTAAGAAAAAAGACTTAAAGCTTTATTATAGAAAAAAAAATATTTTATTTAGAATAATTAAAGTAGGAGGACTAGTTAATGAAAAGTAAATATTTTAAGTTGTTGGTAAAAGTTTCCAAGAATAGGATGTGGTTGGGAACAGTTGGAGAAACAGTTACCTACCCTCCAGGGATAAAAGGGAAACCCAGGAGAGGGGCAGGGGTTCTGTAATTTTTGGCAAGAAGGGTGAAGTATTTTCAAGAGCTGGAGGAGTTCCAGTTTAAAATAGCTTCTGCAACCCTTGAGAGCCAGATTATCTGAATGTGACTGGATTGGCCATCTAGAGGTCACAGTAGAAAGTTTCCACTGTTTCCCATGGCACCATCCAAATTCTGGGCTAGGGGTCAAGCAGAGGATGTAATAGCCTCCCTTGATGGTTGGGTGGACAACAAATTAAACTTCTATGGATACAGATAAGTATTTATGTGCATTGAGTATTTATTTAATTATGAACTTTGGATGGAAGTCTTTCGTTGAAGAGGATGTTGGCAATATAGCCTGTTATCTTACAATTTTTTTATACAAATTATGTGATGCTTGAACAGAAGGTAGTGGAAACTGTAGATAAAGTTCCATCTGTTTGTTTCCCTAATGGAATATTTAGAAATCTGTTACTGTAAAACATAGCTCTGCTACCCTTCATTTCCTTCAGTATTTAATGGAAAATGGAGCAATTTGTTATTATAATATAGTCTTTGATATGTTTTGATGAATTACGGTGCTTTAAAAAAAAAAAAAATATTCTGTTAATGTAGATAAGAACAAAGCACTATTCATCTAAACACAGTGTCTACCTCATAGTCGGTGATGAACAGTAAAATAAATAAGCAAGCATAATGAATACATTCTAGTTCTGTAGCATAAATAGCACAACAGGTAGGGCGCAGCCTACCAAAACACAAACACTGCAATATCACCAGTAGGTACGTTGGTAAGTAAATATGTATGCACGGAAATTACGAAACCTGACATGTAAAATCCCGACAGGATGAGCACTGTCGAAGGGCGGTGTGCTATGCACAAACCTTCCTCTTCGGAGTGACAGCTTGAAGTAAAAAGGAAGCCACCACAGATAATATTTTGTGCATGCAAAATAAAAATCGGAACATAGCTTATTATAAGAAAGAAACATCCTGTACAAAAATGCAGGTAGGTGGAATTTAAAGACTACAGACTATAATGCCGAGAACAACGAAACAAAAATACTTTCAACAGTACACATATGATCTAGAATCATATAAGTACGAACAGTAAACAATGTAATTCGGTCCTCAAGATCATAATCACTGGCCGAACATATTATCAAAACCTCAGAGAACAACTTGCATCAAACAGCGAGTTAGGGTTTGAATTGGTAAATTGTTCAGGGGTAAACCACCCGCCCTTTTTCTCTAAGAAAAAGAAATTAATTACATAAATAACGAAAACACAGTCGCATATGGAGCTAGGCTCCTTAAGGCCCTGAGACATCACTTAAACAGGTGGGTAAACCCACATTAAAACAAAGAACAGAGATTTCTAGAAACCGAAAAGCAGGCCTCGACAAGGAGAGGGCTCCGCCCTTTGGAAAGCGAACTCAATTACCTGTGCAGAGGAGAGAAATTTTTTCAGTCGAGACCGCTGCAGAATTTCCAGTCAAAGGTTAAAAGTGAAGGTTCGACTCCCTGTACCTGTGAAAGAAAATGAGAAGCAACCATTTAGCGAAGAGATAAACTGTAAGGGTTTTGGGTAGAAAACGAGCATGGTAAACCAAACCTTATAAAATTAATTCACAGCAAAGATGATATATATACCCGTAGAAATTTATAGCCAGGGCGATCTATGTTTAACAAAAATAAAATAATAAAAGACGAGCCATAGGGTTAATCCATCGTTTGGGGGGAAAGGGCACTGAATCACTTAATGAGCTAGAAATTGGGTCTGGAACTGTATCCTTACCCTCAGCACTGCAGAAGAGACTGTAGCTGCCTATGGTAGTCCTGCTTTTGGGCTATCGTAGCAAAGTCGAACATTGCACAATCAAAAAAAAACCTATAGAGGTAGTTTGTGGGAGATCAACAGATTTCATGCCAGGAAGCCAAAAGAACACGAAAATATCAAGTGGAAAAACTAAGAGGAAAATCGTAGATGATGCAGCTAGAGATTCAAACCTTGTTATATATAAGGAAACCGACGGAGAAATCAAGTTGAAGAAACGCCAACTGAAAGCCCTAGACAATGAAAAATGCGTGGAGCACACTATGGAACTGTTGAAAATGCCGAGTCTGCAACCCTCCTGTGCGTCGACTAACAGTGGAGCCCGAAACCCTCCTAGCTCACTGTGAGACTGGCGAAAGAACACCGTAGCCATTCTTCTCTCCTTTGGGGGGGAAATGAAGAATCCCAAGAGAAATCAGACACATGTAAGCAGAGTACCACCGGTAAATTGCGCTTAAATGACACGCTATTGCTTGGAGGCCAGTTACAATGCCAAGTGGAGCGACATTTCCTAAGGATCACTATTGAGTATTAGCACAATTAATATGACAGTTGGCACATTCACCACCGACTCATAGTGCTGGATAATTTCTTAAATATACGGATAACGTATTAAACATACTTGTAAATAGAGCCAGATTCTTATTACTCACAGCTTCGTTTAACCAAGCACATCCCAACCAAATATGTATATATGAACATCGAATCATTGGTGTGGAAAAAAAATATAATCATGTGCTCATGAAATCTGTCCGAATGTACAGTAAGTGATATAGTTCTGCTGATGGATAGAAGTACAAAAGTTAATTTTTTTTTATGATGGTAATATTTTAATGTTGATAGATGTGACAGACATATACTTAAAAACCCATTTTAATTTTCATCATAAAATATTTTGATGTACATGTTATTTAAAATATTTAATGTCAATTGAGTATATATTGTATATCATTTTAAAATATATATATATATATATATATATATATATATATATATATATATATATATATATCATGAAAAAGAATAAATTGGATCATTTTCTACTCATATTAGATAGGTATTTAAGATGGGTCTATGTTACCATAAATTAAATTGATAATTTATAACACAAATGTCAAAATAAAGTAAAGTACCCTAAAATTTATTATTTCAAAGTGTATACAAATCTAGTATTAAAAAGTACATATCTACTTTCAGTAACTATAAACAAAAAAAAAAAATTATTTGAAGATGTATACAAACCTAATATTAAAAAGTACATATCTACTTTCACAACATAGTAGATAACGTTGACCCTAGATTTCTATCCTCCATGGGTTGTAAGGTGAAGTTTTATTTTCCATGTGGATTAAAATCCATTCAATCTAGAGCATCCAATCCAAAGACTTTAGATCAGTCAACTCAAACTGTTCAGTTTTCATTTTATTTTCTAAAATATGGATTAATTACCAAAATGTGTGCTGCATCTATCTTGGTTGATTTTCCTACCTTTTCTCTTACTCCACAAAAGTTTTTAACATTTTCATATTTTTTTTAAACCTAATTTGTTTTGGTGTCACATGATACCTTAAACTGTAGTTTATGGCTGCAACTAATTGAATTAGATTTGATTTGAAATTTAATGAATTGTTTGTATAATTAAAATCTAAAATTTCAATCAATGGAAAAGTAAAAAAATTTAACGTCAAACTTAAAAAGACTTTAGATCAATCAATTCAAACTGTTAAGTTTTTCATTTTGTTTTTAAAATAGGGAATAATTACCAAAATGTGTACTGCATCTATCTTGGTTGATTTTCCTACCTTTTCCTACTCCACAAAAGTTTTTAATGTTATCATTTTTTTATCAACCTAATTTGTTTTTGGTTACACAATCATATTTACTTGAGGCAAATTTGATTTGAAATTTAATGAATTGTTTATATAATTAAAATATAAAATTTCAATCAATGCAAAAGTTAAAACTGAAGGCTGACAAAAACTAATCATGAAAGTATAATTAATATAAATCTGAAAAGCACCATATCTACTTACATTGAATTAAATATTGCTAATTTTTTTTGTTAACTTTAAATTTTTCAATATCCATATTTGTTATTAAATTAACTATTTGTGCTTTTTATTAAAATTAATAAAGATCACAATTGGAATAAAGGGCCAGCTGGTTCTCACTATACTCTCAGTTTTAATGCCGACATTCTTTGCTTTTATGAGTTGTTAGAACCCCCGTCATGGTTTAAAATTCCAACCTCCAAAGGGAATGATGGTTCATGTCACTTGTTGAGCATGCATTTACTGCGTGAGGCGGTGTAAAATTTGGTGTTGCCACCAATTTCTCCTTTCTAAAGGTAACTTTCGACCCAATTCACTTATTCTTCTCCTGTTCCTGCTGCTCTGTTTGCTCTGCATAGTGGAAAGCTCTGATCAACAACCTCACCATTGGTGCAAACCCCTCTGGTATGTAATGGCTCCTTACCTGAGTTCCATTCGCTATGAATTATGCATCTATGCTCAGAACACGGACAATGGTTTCTCTGCTGATATTCCTGTTACCTATCCTATGCAAGTTTATGACATCATTGTAGCATTAGATATCATTCCTTGATTTTGAAGTCCTGATAGAGATTCTGATATTAAGCATTGGGTTCAAAGATTCTCTGAAAACTATCATTCTGGGCTTCTTCTATTTTTGAATTCATCTTTAAGGTATACCTGTATTTTCAGTGTTACTGCTAATCTGAGAAAGTCCCATAGTCTAAGCTCTCAGCCTTCAAATTCTGCGTATCCAGAAGGTCATCCTATGTTATTCTCTTCAGTGTCTCTGCAATATTCGTTTTCACACCCTCTGTGATTCTGTGTCTCCATATTTCATGGCTAAAACTAAACTAGGTCAGAGTGCTGCCAGACCTACTCCTTCTCGTAAAAGAGGTCGCAAGTCAAACATCGAAACTTTGGAAAACATAACTGATACCTATGAATCAACTACCCCTGAAGATATCAGAGTCACTATTGCTGAATGGGAACAGGACATAGAGGAAGAAGATACATAAATTAGTGAGCAAAAGGAAATAATGGAATTCATCCTCGACCCCAGCAACACTAGGGGTAGAGTCTCCTTATTTCAACAAACAGTAAAATTGAAAATTCAAGTGTGTGTTGGCAAGAGCAATGGAGAGCCTACAGAAGAAAGAACTTAAATTCTATTATTTAGTCTTATTTGAACTTCAAGCAATGAAACAAGAAATGCGAGAGATGTCGATGACCCAACATCAACAAAATGCTCGCATTGGCAACATAGAACAATAGCTCTGTCTGTTTCAACAGGAAAAGCTTTCTGGATCACCTGTCAAGGATCCAGTCTCAGATATTTAATCTCATGGATACTTAGTATCATGTTTTCTTTTTAAATTTTGAATGACTCTAGATACTTTATATATTTTTAGTTTCATATGTAGTTTCTATGGACATAGTCGTGTAAAGTTAGCAGCTACTAAGCGTAAAAAACAATACCAATTCTGGTTAGCATTTAACTTTTTGAAGTGGCCAACAGACCTGGTTTCCTATGAGAAGGTTGTGGCACTCAGTTTTTGATGTAATTTTTTTTTATGCAACCTGTCATTATAATAGAAAATGGCTACGCACTACGAAATTTACAAAACAAAAAAAAATTAATAAACATTGATAACCTTAAATGTTTAAAATTAATATATTAATAATATTAATATTAATATTATCATTATTATTATTATTTTCCTCATTGGTATTAATATTATTTTTTTTGGTTAATATTAATATTAATATTATTATTATTAATATTAATTAATACAATATTATACAATATTATTAATATAATTATTATTAATATATATTAATATTAATTTATTCATACTTTTATATAATATCATTAATATAATTTATATTATCATTACAATCTATATTAATAAAATTTCAAATATTTATTATTTATTATTTTTACATTTCTATTTTTTTTTTTTACAATTTAATTAAATGAGATCAAATTAATATATATTTATTATAATTATGAAATTATTTTTCAATTATTAAATAATACAAGATATAAAATTTTATATAATTAATATTGATGTATGACCAATATTCATTCATATACAAAGATGATCATTCATGTAATACACATAATAGATATTACTAGATATTTCTAAGTTTTCTTACTATTAACTTTAATTTTTTCAATATTCATATTTGTTATTAAGTTAAATATTTATGCTTTTTATTAAAATTAATAAGCATTGATAAACATAAATGTTTAAAATTAACATATTAACATTATTATTATTATTATTTCATGATTGATATTAATATTATTATTATTAATATTAATTAATTATATATTAGCATTAGTATTATTAAAATTAATATTGATTGATATTAACACTAATAATAAATATAAATATTTCAAAGTAAATAAGAAGTTATTAATATTAAATTAAATATCAATCTCTCTTTTATTATTAATTAATATTAATATTAATAATAAATTAACAAGTTAATGTTAAACATATAAATTTAAATAAAAATAAATTTCTCATTTATACATTAATGTGAACATTGAGGTTAACACCAATATAGATATTTTATTAAAAAATATGATTGATAACTTTAGGTTTACATGGGTTCTATGACATTAGAATTTACCTTAATTTTTTTTTTAGGTTCAATGACATTAGAATTAAAAAAAAAAATTTGGTATTTTCGTATCATTTGGTCCATGTAACATTATGCTATTTTATAGCCCAAGGTTTATAAGATAAAGTTTTTTAATATATATATATATAAAGTTAATATTTATATTGAACATAAAAAATTTACATAAATATTAAACATAGACATTAATAGAGACATAAAAAAAAAAAATTATTAAGATTAATAATGAAATTGTGAGTTCTTTTTAACTATAGCAATAATGTTCTTGTGGCTCATGTCATTTGATAAATTATGTATATGTGCATTTTACTATATTTGTAGATGGAAAATTACTTATGTATTTTAATTTTAATTATATTCACCATTAATTGAAAATTGTTTTGTTGATATCATGTGTGTTTTCTTTTATATAAGGTGATTTCCTTGTTTTATCATGAAAATTGTTTTGTTGATATCATGTGTGATTTCTTTTGTGTTAGGTGATTTCCTTGTTTTATCATGGATCCATCTATTTGGAGTTGTATTCCATTTGAAATTCTTGAAATTGTCTTCCTCTAGCTCCCTTTATCGATTGTGATAAAGTTAAGCACTGTTTGTAAGAAATGGAAGAATGTTTTGCAAAATCCTTCTTTCTTATTGGAAAATGTAAGCAGCAAAAAATATGACTGGGTTGTTCTAAAACATATCTATGATAGAAAGCATTCCAAATTTTTTGTTTACAGTAGCCTTGATAGGGTTTGGCAAAGGGATGATCTTCCATATGGTGGCACTTCACCCCCTCAGAATGGAGTGTTTTATAAAAGTAATTTGTTTTGGCTCTATCTCAACACAGAGTATGAAGATTATCCTCGATATGGGTATACAATCTATTGCTTTGATGTAATAAAAAATGAATAGGGTTTTTCATTTGTTCCAATCAATGACATACGGTGTATGTCATTAGTATTATGCAAGAATCTCTTGATATGTCTTAACAATGATGGTTTCACTTCTGTGTGGTCAATTGAAGAAATTATAACACCCCTAGCTTATGTTTTCTTTCAAAGCTAGACCTTTGAACTTTAATCCTAAGGCGAGTGGACCCCAAATGGATAAGTATTTTATGGATGTAATTAAATATTTAATTTTGAAAAAAATTAATAAAATAATTCTGTGCAGATTGACCAAAATGAGAATTATGAAATCACTTGCTAAATCCATGAGGATCGATAAAGGAAAATATTTTCCCCAAAAATATTTCAAAAATCCTTGAAAGAATTTATTTCCAAATTAGATTTTGAGGAAAATCTAGTTTCCCCAATGATGTGGAGAGTAGTTGGGAAGAGGTAAAAAGCTGGGAAAAGCAGAAAGCAGCTTTAAAAGTCCCTAAATAGGGAAGCCTAGGAAAACAGGAAGAAAAGCATCCTGATGTTCTGGACGCAAAATTAGAAACATGCTTTGGGGAGAAAAAGCTTAAATAAGCTATTCCTGAACATATTAGAGGTTGGTCTGTTATGGGAGAGGATCTCAGCTAGAGGGTGAGTTATGGAGATAAGTGAACTATAAGGTTGGGAGGACTGGTCTTTTGCAAAAGTGGTATGCTTATAAATTCTATGAATGGTTCAAATATGGTGTTGAATAGGTTTTGTATTATATACTGCATTCATTGTTTTGAATATATAAAAAAAAAAAATAGATCTGGTGTGTTCTTACATTTAACAGAATTAAATAGGAGAAGTAAATCTTCTACATTCTGTATAGCAGTAAGAACAGTATCTTGGGAACCCCATCAGCCAGAATCTCTAAACCATGTGTTGGTCTAAATCTGGAGATACTACTATAATTCCCAAGAATGAGTCTAGTGTAACTTTAATTTACTTCTACAATGCATAATTATATGTACATAAAAAGAATAAATGTGTTTTTGCCAATTAACTGCTATCTTAACCGGAACGTGAGTACACAGATAAATAGGAATGAAATCCTGAAATAAGACAAATCTATCTAAAATAAATTGCACATTCAACAAGAATGGAATATTCAGTGTGAAAGATGTAGAAACATGTAAGTGAGTACAGGTAAACTGAAATGAAAATCTGTCAGGAAAACTTCTTTCTATCAAACCAGTATTAGAAGAATGTACCATAGATCTACAGCTTTACTTAGCTATTTCTATGGATTCCGCCCAATAGAATTATAAAATTTTAACATTTTGCATATAAAATCTTGAAGACAAAAATAGATGAGAATAAAATTTTTTGCAGGCAATAGAAGTATCATAAATTTTGTTAAACTAGGCTATAGAGCAAACTTTTAACTGTACAGAGCTAAGTTGAGAGTGTAATGTATATATATATATATATATAGCTAAAATTAATGATGAACAGTGGGAATTTAGAAAGCAATTCGTTTAAATAAAACCATAACCAGTAAGTGGATTTATTCCTCTAAACTATAAACTCCAAAGTTACCAATTGAGGTTAGATTTAAAAGTGACGGAGGGTTATCTTTTTATGAAATTATCAGAAGCAGAATTAAAATCACTAAAATTCTTATAAATTTCTAAAGGGAAGATTTTGGAAACCATAAACTCAAAGGTTTTTCTAAGAAAAACCACAATATAATCATTCCATTCATTCTACTAGAGATGGAGCTCCTTTAGTGCCAAATTTATAAATCGAGCAAAAGAAAAGGGAGAATATATATATATATATATATATATATATATATATATATATATATATATATATATGTCAACTGTAATAGTGAAAACAGAGAATTCAGAAATAGTATGCCAATAATTAATCCGAGTACACAACCACCAAGGACCCGAAAGTATGGAGCTTCGGGGTTTTTACAAAAATATTATATCAACAGTTCTTATGGAAAATCACTCCTCCATCGACATAAAAGATAAACCAAAGTCTTAAAGGCACGAGCTAGATTTTTCTCAATGTAGAGCAAGTAAGTCACGGAAATCAAATTTTCGACTACCGATCGCTGGCATACCGACCTGTAACCACATAGAAATTGTTTAGTAGGATCATTTGAAGGGTTGGAAGGAACGAAGAACCCCATACGTAAGCCAAGGAACTACCTACGGGTAAAATCAAGAGAAGGATTAGTAGAATGAGAACTAAACAAAGGGAAAATCTAATCTAATTAGTGAAAAGAAAATATATTACCTGTAAATGACAAAATGTAGCATATAGGCTACCTATTGAGTGCAATAAAAGGAATAGTATATCAATATACGAAAGAAGAATCTCTGCGTTACACATCGAGCCATAAACAAATATTAGAAGAAGCTGTAGTGTTGGTTTCAAACAGACGACCTGGTAACTGAGCCTATACCAACGCGATGGTTAGAATGGTGTGGAGGGAGTGAAAATGCTAGCGTCGAGCCCATAGATATGGAGGGTTGGCGTTACACCCATCACCACACTAGCTGTGGCTCATGTAGACGGAATAGGAATAAAACTATGATGTCCAAGGGAGAGTAACGAAATCGGGAATGGAATCGTCCCAACCTCAGCTGCAAACGATAGTTAGAAAGAACGTAAGGTTGGGAAAATGAAAAAAAATCAAGAATACTGGTACGCACTTATGAACCTTATTGAAAACACGAGAGTGACCAGAGATTTCTTCAAACCAAATTTTCACCATTCCTAGAGCAGACGCAATAGTATTAGAAACAAGCAGAGCCATGAACCCATTCGATTTACCATAAGCAGTAAATGAAATTGGAAAAAAATTATACCTGAAGCCGGCGTGAAGAAACTGCGTCGGAGAGAGCAAAACGCCTCTCGGTTGAGCAAACACGTTTAGTTGCAGAGACGACCGCGTAGAGGCTCAGAAATGAATAAAAGAAATGAAGCTTGAAATGAAGAATTTGTTCCAAATAAACCCAATCTGGTTATCATCTCCACCCTACGCGTAGCGACCGATGCCACTAGCGAGGGTTCGCTCTACTATCCGAAAGGGTTGAGGCAAGTAGTGAATAAGAACATCACTGCAAATTCAGAATAAAAACACCATGGTACCTGGAGCGATTAATACGGAATTAATTGCGTCGTACTGAACCCTAGACTATAGTTCAAGGCCATTTATGATCCGTAACTTAAAACACTGCCCAAACATGTCAATTACATGAATAACAAACTCGAGGTCTGCGTGGGGAAAATCCCATTAACCATTTCATCATGTCAACATATGATTTCAGGTGGGAGTTACAAGTCACCATTAAACATTCAATGCAGAGGTATGTCAGGACCGTGGACGCAAATGCCCGAGAATAACATATAAAATCGATTCACAAATATCAACGCCTGTACAAGTTTAAATCGTTGTGTGTAGAAAGGTATAATCCCATTTAAAAAGAAACCCAACTTCGAGGTAGGGTTAACACGTCAATCACTCATATAAATCTTATGAAGTTAGTGGTGCCTTCGATGAACGACCTGAGTTCAAAAGAACTCATGGGTATCTTCATTGTGAAGTTTTAAGGTTCATTCGATGGATTTTAAATATTTAAATAGTTAGTATGCAAAGTGGTACATAGTTAGTATTTAGCATCTAGATTCTATAAATATGAGGAAATAAATTATTAGACTTCTTGTTATACCCCTAGTGTATGAATACCTTTCAGCAGAGTACTTAATTAATTTTATTTTTTTCAGAAGATTAGAATATCACCAAGTAGAAGTAACAAAACAAAAGTACTATTAAGACGATAATAGCGAGAAAAAAAAAATTTATATGGTTAAGGAGAGGTATGTTACAAATGGTATGAGAGCTCATGTTACATAACACTGGGTTGTTGTTTTTGTTGCGCTCACTGTTGTTATGTGCTCATTGTATTTGTTATTTATAAATTTTTTATTATTACTGATCTGTGTTGTTTAGTGTACAGTGTGGTGCTGAAACAAACAATTCTAATGGCTGGAAATGATGAAATTTATGTTGATCTGCGTGATGATGATAATACACCAGATCCCAATGCTCCCCTGATGGCTATGTTGCACAGCTTGCAACAAGAAATGGCTGAGCTGAGAAGCCATAATAACATATTGTCATTAGCGAGTGAGGAGCAGGAAAAACTCATCAGAGAGTTAACTTCACCGAACAGCCAGGAGGGTGAAGGTTCCGGGAAGAGGAAGAATGATGATTCTGAGGAAGATAATGCTAATAGGCATCAATATAAGTAGAAAAAGGAATTGCGGGGAGAATTCCGGAAGATCAAACCTCCCTCCTATGATGGGGAAAAGGAGGAAGATGTTGAGGCTTGGTTGTTGAATATGATTAAATATTTCCAAGTCTATGAGTATGAAAGCAATCTGAAGGCCAGATTAGCTGTCGACCAGATACAAGGTAAGGCTACCTTGTCGTGGGAGGAGACGAAAATGGTCCATGCCATTGACAAAAAAACAGTGACTTGGGAAGATTTCTAAGGTAAATTTAAAAACCGCTATTTGAATGAACATTATTATGATGATAAAGAAAAGGAATTTCATGAGCTTAGACTGGGACAACTCACAATTGATGAGTTTGTCACCAAGTTTACAAATCTGTTGAGATATGTCCCTTACATTCGTAAAGAGAAGGCAAAGGTGCAAATATTTCTGAACTGTCTACCGGCTGTGTACAAAGAGAAGATCGAGTTTGATAACCCAAAAACTATGGACGAGGCAGTTAGGAAAGCTATATTATGCTATCAGCTGTTTAAAGGAAAGGTTGAGAATGGAAAATGCTGGCTAAATAAAGGATAATTTAAAGGAAAGAAATAGAAACCAACTTACTTAAGGAATTTTGGTAGGGACTATCAGAGAAAAAAGTTTAATAAACCAAAATAAATCCAAACATCTCAGTCTCAAATTGGTTCCAAACAACTAGATGAAGGAAATAAGAAGGAAGGCACAGTCAAAATGAGGGAACCTTTGAAATGTTGGGGATGTGGAGAACCCCATCTTTTGAGGGATTGCCCCCACCGGAAAATTCAGATGATTATGAGATATCTAGAAGATACCACAGTAAATGACATAGCAAGAAATATACCCACAATCAGTGCAGCCTTGGAGAACCGGCAAGCAGAATACCAAGCTACCATGGTTGAAATGGAGGGTAAGATTTCTGACCAATCTGTTACTATTTTGATTGATCCGGGTGCTTCTTTGAGTTACATTTGTCCAAAAATTGTAGAAAAATGCAATCTCAAAATGGAAAAAATTCAGAAATCTTGGTTGGTCCAGCTAGCCACTGGAACCAAGAGGAAGGTAACTCATAAGTTACCTCAAACACAAATTAAATTAAATGATTTTCAAACAGAAGTAAATCTAAACATTCTGCCATTAGGTTCGTATGATTTGCTGATAGGAATGGATTGGCTGGAAAAGAGAAAGGCGATGATGAATTGTTGGGATAAAACTCTGCATTGCATAGATGAAAAATGGAAACCTTTTATTCTCAAGGGAAAACCAAAACCCATCTTTGTAAGAAAAATATCAGCACTGCAATAAAAAAGAACAGGTAGGAAAGGATACCAAGTATATGTAGTACATGTAGAAGAGACAGAACAGAAACTTGAATAAAATCTACTGGATACTCTGCCATTAGTGAGAGAGTTTAAGGAAGTCTTTCCAGAGGAGATCCGTCATCTTCCCCCCAAAAGAGAGATTGACTTTTCAATCGACTTGGTGCCGGGAGCAACACCTATTTCCCTAGCCCCTTATCGAATGAGCCCCCCCGAACTCATGGAACTGAAAATGCAACTGCAAGAATTGCTGGATAAGGGCTATATCCGACCGAGTGTGTCTCCTTGGGGAGCACCGGTTCTATATGTGAAAAAGAAAGATGGAACCTTTAGGATGTGCATTGATTATCGTCAACTGAATAAGTTGACCGTTAAAAATAGATACCCTTTGCCCAAAATTGATGATATTTTTAACCAAGTGAGAGGAGCTTCAGTATTTTCGAATATTGACTTAAGGATTGGTTATCACCAGCTCAAAATTAAAGAAGAAAACATCAGCAAAACAACTTTCCGAACCAGGTATGGGCACTACAAATTTGTAGTCTTGCCTTTTGGTTTGACAAATGCCCCTGATACCTTTATGCGCTTAATGAATAGTGTGTTAAACAAATATTTGGATAAATTTGTGCTAGTGTTCATAGATGATATTTTAGTTTACTCAAAAAGTGAGGAGGAGCATAAAGAACACTTGAGGATAGTGTTGAAAATGCTGAAATAAAACCAGTTATATGCCAAATTTAGTAAATGTCAATTCTATAAGGATAAGATCCAATATTTGGGTCATATTATTTCTAAGCAAGGGTTGGCTGTTGACCCTGAAAAGATAATGGCTATTAGAGAATGGCCGGTGCCAAATGATGTTTTAGTAGTGAGGTCGTTTATGGGGATTGCAGGTTACTATCGTAGATTTGTGGAAAGATTTTTTGTAGTAGCATACCCCATAACCTCACTACAAAGAAAAGGTGTCAAATTTGAGTGGACTAAAAAATACCAAAACAGTTTTGAACAATTAAAATTAAAACTCACTACAGCCCCTATACTGAAAATTGCAGATCCTGATAAAGAGTTTGTTGTTTGTATGGATGCCTGTAGAGAGGAGTTGGGAGGAGTCCTTTGTAGGAAAATTCAGTTATTGCATATGAGTCTAGGAAATTGAAGACACATGAACAGAACTATAGTGCATATGATTTGGAGTTGGCTGCTGTTATTCATGCCTTGAAGATGTGGCGACACTATCTTCTAGGAAAAAAATTTACATTGATGACTGATCATATTAGTCTTAAATATTTCTTTTCCCAAACTGGTTTGAATGCTAGACAAGCCAGATGGTGGTATTTTCTGAGTGAATTTGAAATGGACATAAAACATATGAGAGGGAAAGAAAATAAAATTGCTGATGCCTTGAGCAGAAATGCTTGTCAAAATATAAAAAGTATTGGAAGTAGTGCCCAGTTTGATCCAGAAGAGTTGGTGAAAAAGGTAGCAGACTAGGATCCAAATTATGAGAACTTACAGGTGAAAACACTAAAGAAGGAGATGGCTGGCTACACTCAAAACTAGAAAGGACTGATCTTCTATAAAAATAGATTATATGTTCCCAATGTAAAGTCCTTGAAAAGAGAGATCCTAGATGAGTACCATAAACAGCCATATGCAGGACATCCAGGATATTAGAAAATGCTTACAGCCTTGAAAAAGAATTTGTTTTGGCCAGGAATGAAAAAGGATGTAGCAGAATATTTAGCTAGGTGCAGGGAATGCCAACTAGTCAAAATTGAACATCAACACCCAGTTGGTCTATTAAATCCCTTGCCAATTGCAGAATGGAAATGGGACACCATTTCTATAGATTTTATAACAGGGCTACCTAAAACCAGATACCAACATGATTCAGTAATGGTGGTAGTAGACACTTTAACAAAAGCTGCACACTTTATACCTGTAAAGTCTACTTTTGGGACAGCCCAAGTAGCAGATGTGTTTCTAAAAGAGATAGTAAGATTACATGGGGTTCCAAAGGTGATTGTTTCGGATAGAGATGCTAAGTTCACCGTAGCTTTTTGGAAAGGTCTGTTTGGGGGCATGGGCACTAAATTAAATTTTAGCACTGCCTATCACCCTCAGACAGACGGTCAGACAGAGAGAACAAATCAAATTTTGGAGGATATGTTGAGAATTTATGTGATGGATAGGCCATCAAAATGGGAAGACTACTTGCAATTAGCTGAATTTGCCTATAATAACATCTACTAATCTATATCGAAATGAGTCCGTTTGAAGCACTCTATGGAAGGAAGTGACGTACTCCTTTGAGCTGGAGTCAACCTGAGGATAAACTAATGTTGGGACCAGATGCTTTACAAGAGATGGAAAGAACTATTAGACAAATACAAAGAAACATCAAGACAACACAAGATCGCCAGAAAAACTATGCTGATAAGAAGAGAGTGCATCGAGAATTTAAAGTGGGGGAACATGTGTATTTGTGTATTAAACCCAAAAAGAGCTCACTTTATGTTGGAAGTTATGCAAAACTGGCTCCTAGATATTGTGGTCCTTTTGAAGTGTTAGAAAGGGTGGGACCAGTGGCTTACAAGCTGGCCTTACTGCCCCATGTTAAAGTTCATGATGTGTTTCATGTTTCATTATTAAAAATATATATACATGACGCCTCTCACATTGTTGATTGGAATGAGATATAGGTGGAACCAGAAGGGGAGTTCCTTCCAGAACCGGTTCAAATATTGGAGCGGGAAGAAATTGAATTGAGGAATCGCACGGTAGCAAGAATAAAGGTGCAATGGAAGCACTTTACTGCTGAAGCGGCTACCTGGGAAAAAGAAGCTGAAATGATAGAAAAGCATCCATTTTTGTTTGAAAAATGAACTCTGGTAATTGGATCTAAACGCCGAGGACTGTGTTTGCTTCTAGAGGGGGAATATGTAACACCCCTAGCTTATGTTTTCTTTCAAAGCTAGACATTTGAACTTTAATCCTAAGGGGAGTGGACCCCAAATGGATAAGTATTTTATGGATGTAATTAAATATTTAATTTTGAAAAAAATGAATAAAATAATTCTGTGCAGATTGACCAAAATGAGAATTATGAAATCACTTGCTAAATCCATGAGGATGGATAAAGGCAAATACTTTGCCCAAAAATCTTTCAAAAATCCTTGAAAGAATTTATTTCCAAATTAGATTTTGAAGAAAATCTAGTTTCCCCAATGATGTGGAGAGTAGTTGGGAAGAGGTAAAAAGCTGGGAAAAGCAGAAAGCAACTTTAAAATTCCCTAAATAGGGAAGCCTAGGCAAACAGGAAGAAAAACATCCTGAGATTCTGGACGCAGAATTAGAAACAGGCTTTGGGGAGAAAAATCTTAAATAAGCTATTCCTGAATAGATTAGAGATTGGTCTGTTATGGGAGAGGATCTCAGCTAGGGGGTGAGTTCTGGAGATAAGTGAACTCTAAGGTTGGGAGGACTGGTCTTTTGCAAAAGTGGTATGCTTATAAATTATATGAATGGTTAAAATATGGTGTTGAATAGGTTTTGTATTATATATTGCATTCATTGTTTTGAATTAAAAAAAAAAAAATTAGATCTGTTGTGTTCTTACATTTAACAGAATTAAATAGGAGAAGTAAATCTTCTACATTCTGTATAGTAGTAAGAACAGTATCTTGGGAACCCTATCAGCCAGAATCTCTAAACCATGTGTTGGTCTAAATCTGGACATACTACTATAATTCCCAAGAATGAGTCTAGTGTAACTTTAATCTGCTTCTACAATGCATAATTATATGTACAGAAAAAGAATAAATGTGTTGTTGCTAGTTAACTGCTATCTTAACCGAAACGTGAGTACACAGATAAATAGGAATGAAATCCTAAAATAAGACAAATCTATCTAAAATAAATTGTACATTCAACAAGAATGGAATATTCAGTGTCAAAGATGCAGAAACATGTAAGTCGGTACAGGTAAACTGAAATGCAAATCTGTCAGGAAAACTTCTTTCTATCAAACCAGTATTAGAAGAATGTTCCATAGATCTACAGCTTTACTTGGCTATTTCTATGGATTCCGCCTAATAGAATTATAAAATTTTAACATTTTGCATATAAAATATTGAAGACAGAAATAGATGAGAATAAGAATTTTTGCAGGCAATAGAAGTATCATACCTGTTGTTAAACTAGGCTATAGAGAAAACTTTTAACTGTACAGAGCTAAGTTGAGAGTGCAATTTATATATATATACAGCTGAAATTAATGATGAACAGTGGGAATTTAGAAAGCAATTTGTTTAAACAAAACCATAACCAGTAAGTGGATTTATTCCTCTAAACTATAAACTCCAAAGTTACCAATTGAGGTGAGATTTAAAAGTGAAGGAGGGTTATCTTTTTATGAAATTATCAAAAGCAGAATTAAAATCACTGAAATTCTTATAAATTTCTAAAGGGAATATTTCGGAAACCATAAACTCAAAGGTTTTTCTAAGAACAACCACAATACAATCATTCCATTCATTCTAGTAGAGATGAAGCTCCTTTAGTGCCAAATTTATAAATCGAGCAAAATAAAAAGGGAGAATATATATATATATATATATATATATATATATATATATATATATATATATATATATATATATATAAATATATATATATATGTCAACTGTAATAGTGAAAACAGAGAATTCATAAATAGTATGCCAATAATTAATCCAAGTACACGTCCACCGAGGACCCGAAAGTATGGAGCTTCGGGGTTTTTACAAAAATATTATATCAACAGTTCTTATGGAAAATCACTCCTCCATCAACAGAAAAGATAAACCAAAGTCTTAAAGGTACGAGCTAGATTTTTCTCAATGTAGAGCAAGTAAGTCACAGAAATCAAATTTTCAACTACCGATCGTTGGCATACCGACCTGTAACCACATAGAAATCATTTAGTAGGATTATTCGAAGGGTTGGAAGGAACGAAGAACCCCATACATAAGCCAAGGAACTACCTGCGGGTAAAATCAAGAGAAGGATTAGTAGAATGACAACTAAACAAAGGGAAAATCTGATCTAATTAGTGAAAAGAAAATATATTACCTGTAAACGACGAAATGTAGCATATAGGATACCTATTGAGTGCAATAAAAGGAATAGAATATCAGTATACGAAAGAAGAATCTCTGCGTTACACATCGAGCCATAAACAAATATTAGAAGAAGCTATAGCATTGGTTTCAAACAGACGACCTGGTAACTAAGCCTATACCAACGCGATGGTTAGAATGGCGTGGAGGGAGTGAAAACGCCAGTGCCGAGCCCATAGATATGGAGGGTTGATGTTACACCCATCGCCGCACTAGCCGTGGCGCATGTAGACGGAATAGGAATAAAACTATGATGTCCAAGGGAGAGTAACAAAATCGGGAATGGAATCATCCCAACCTCAGCTGCAAACGATAGTTAGAAAGAACGTAAGGTTGGGAAAATGAAAAAAAATCAAGAATAATGGTACATACTTATGAACCTTATTGAAAACACGAGAGTGACCAGAGATTTCTTCAAACCAAATTTTCACCATTCCTGGAGCAGACGCAATAGTATTAAAAACAAGCAGAGCCATGAACCCATTCTATTTACCGTAAGCAGTAAACGAAATTGGAAAAAAATTATACCTGAAGCCGCCGTGAAGAAACTGTGTCGAAGAGAGCGAAATGCCTCTTGGTTGAGCAAACACGTTTAGTTATAGAGTCGACCGCGTAGAGGCTCAGAAATGAATAAAAGAAATTAAGCTTGAAATGAAGAATTCATTCCAAATAAAGCCAATCTGGTTATCATCTCCACCCTACGTGTGGCAACCGATGCCACCAGTGAGGGTTCGCTCTACTATCCGAAAGGGTCGAGGCAAGTAGTGAATAAAAACATCATTGAAAATCCGGAATAAAATCTCCATGGTACCTCGAGCGATTAATACGGAATTAATTGCGGCGTATTGAACCCTAGACTGTAGTTCAAGACCATTTATGATCCGTAACTTAAAACACTGCCCAAACATGTCAATTACATGAATAACAAACTCGAGGTCTGCGTGGGGAAAATCCCATTAACCATTTCATCATGTCAACATATGATTTCAGGTGGGAGTTACAAGTCACCATTAAACATTCAATGCAGAGGTATGTTAAGACCGTGGACGCAAATGCCCGAGAATAACATATAAAGTCGATTCACAAATATCAACGACTGTACAAGTTTAAATCAATGCATGTAGACAGATATAATCCCATTTAAAACGAAACCCAACTTCGAGGTAGGGTTAACACGTCAATCACTCATATAAATCTTATGAAGTTAGTGGTGCCTTCGATGAACGACCTGAGTTCAAAAGAACTCATGGGTATATTCATTGTGAAGGTTTAAGGTTCATTCGATGGATTTTAAATATTTAAATAGTTAGTATGCAAAGTGGTACATAGTTAGTATTTAGCATCTAGATTCTATAAATATGAGGAAATAAATGATTAGACTTCTTTTTATACCCCTAGGGTATGAAGACCTTTCAATAGAGTACTTAATTAAAAATTTTGTTTTCATAAGATTAGAATATCACCAAGCAGAAGTAACAAAAAAAAAGTACTATTAAGACGATACTAGCGAGAAAAAAAAATATTTTATATGGTTAAGGAGAGGTATGTTACAGAAATAGATAATTTTGAATTCGGTTACTCGTGTGTTGAATGAAGAATGGAATACTTTGAGGATGATTAGGGCTTCATATGGAAGTTGATGAAGAAATGTATACATATATAAATATCAAATGTCCTGGTTATCTTCCATTTCGAACAGTCCAAGGTGTGGTTCTTATGTGCAAATGCAGTGAAGTTCCTTTCCTATTATATGACATGATGACTCGTATCTGCTTCCCAACAGATATTGATAATTCAACTAATCAATATATGCATGGATTTTGGTCTCCAACGTTGCAGGAGTGCAACGATTTGATTGAGTCTGGAAATGTTTTTGCAATTGCTCCCCAAATGGATTCTATTGATGAGATTCCACAATTCGATATGGACATGGAGTCTAAGGCTATTAGTCATTTTATATTCTCTCTGTGGTTGTGGAAAATATTTCCATTTTTTTTTACTTTACATAGTTTTGGGTATGTATGCTAAGACTTTAAAATTACAATTTTATGGATATTTATATGTTTCTTTCTGAGATTTATTCTATACGTGTATTTATCAGATGTTTGATATTGAATCCCATTGAAATTTTCTCCAATATTTATTTTTGTGTCTTCTTTAGTTATGTTAATTGCATTTGAATGTGTTTGGAAGCTATCCATTTCCATTTGTTTTTATAATTGTAATTAAAGTGACTTATTTTATACGTGGTGTTTGGATTAGTTTTCTCTCATTGGTTCTCAAACAATGTTATATATTTAGGTACAATTTATTATTTACATTTATATTTTGATGGTATATAGTTCAAAATATTTAGATATATTTCCAATTCATATCATTCTTATAGTATTGTGTTCCAGTTATATGGTTTTTTCATTACAATTCTAATATAAGACATGAAATTTTAGACTTTTTGTTTTAGCCATTTGGAAAAATCCATTTTTCTTTTTAGCCATTTAGGAAAATCCTTTTATTTTTTCATAACTTTATATGGTTGGAAAAATACCATATATGCTTTTAATGTTTTTATATGGTTTGAAAAAAAGCGTGTTCTTTTTGCATTATTCTTTGTTTATTTATATTGGATATATTATATGTTCCATATTTATGGTCCCATAATAAATATTTTATTATTAATTGTCGACATGTCATTTGAAGGCACAAGCAAGCGTACAAGGAAACGGAATTGGTCACCAACATCGTGTGAAAGGTCGAATTGAAGTCATCGTTTATGGTATCAACAAAATAAGATAACAATAAATGAGCATATGAGAGCTACATATCATAGAAGAACGAGTGAAACCACTCTTCAAAATTATTTTATGATTCCTCGTAAGTATCATACTATGGATGATATCATGGAAAGAACATTTCCCCTTGATATTTCATTGCCATAATCTCCTCCTCGTGAACATACTTTTGTTGTTCGATGCTCTCCTCATAATGTTCATAATATTGGGGAAACATCTTGAAATAAGGAAGAACATCATATTTATAATGTGGATGAAAATCTTCACCCTAACCCTTCTGTCTCTGCAATTGCATCTTTTGAGCAAAGCCAAAGGTTTCAAAATATCCATGGTGCAGGCAACGATGAAATTGTATGTGATGACTTGGATGATAGTTTTATTGGCCATTTGTTTGATAATTTGGAGACAGTTGGTCAAAAAATCAAATCTTCCAATCCCCCTTTTCAAAATAATGTTGTTCCATGGATAGACTCAGTAATCCCTGATAGCATTTCGCATGGAACAATGGAGTTAACACAATGATATTTTGATGGTTGTTGCAATAGTGGTTGTTTTTTTACATTCCTCTATTTGCAATTTTTTTTAATAAAATTATAAGGTATTTTCTTCTCTTGGAATATGATACAGCTCATTTTAATAGAGGTATAGAAATTAATTCCACAAGTCTTCCATCTACTAATATGAGAATTGAAGATGAAGCATGTCATAGCCTTCCACTACATTCTCCTCGATAATAAAATCATCAAAATAATGTAAATGTTCAATGTAATTGATTTGATTTTTTATTTTTTCATTTTTAGTAGGTTGGAGATAAATTTTATTGCATGCTTTATTTTCTTCAAACAGGTCACAACTCGTTTCAATATAGGTATACAAATTAATTTTGTAGATGTCCAATCTACTGATGTTACAAGTGAAGAGGAACGATCTCATAGCATTCATCTAGATCGCCAACCAAATGTAAATGCTGAATGAATTTGATATTTTCCTCATTTTTTCATTTATTGTTAGTTGTACAGTGTATTTTATAACCTTTTATGGAAAAAACATGATTTCATCTAATGAGGTTGGAGAAATGGAATCCAAAATATCAAATTGTCAAACTAATGTAATTTTCAGTGTATTTGATTTGTTTTAAAATTTTTAATCTTTATTGGTTGGAAATTTAGTTTTATAATGACTTTTATTTTTTTGAAATAGGAGACAACTCATTTCAATAGAGGCATAGAATCTAACTCCCCAAATGTTCTATCCACTGATGTTAGAATTGAAGATAAACCATCTCATAGCCTTCATCCACATAGCCAAACAAATGTAAATATTGAACGAATTTGATTTTTTTTCATTTTTTCATTTCTAATTAGTTGAACATTAAATTTTAAAAAAAAATTATGCTAAAGACACCTTATCATCCTCTTAGGTTCCGGAAATGCAGACCATAAATTTGGAAAGGACATGTCATAGATCTATTCCACATATTTCAAATTTGGGAAGGGAATATCATGGTGCTGAAAATCAAGTACATTTTAGAAGAAATTATACTCTTCCACATCGTTCTCCACATGGTCCAACAAATACAAATCATATTCATTTTGATGAAATCATGATTGCAGTGAATAAACTATTTCGAGAAAAGATAGATAGCTTGTCAGTTGTCCAAATGTGCCACATTTGCCAAGAATCATATCCCAGAATCCAGGTTTTGAGAGATTTTGAAGGATGTGTTTGCAGACAATGTAAGAATGAAAGAGGTTCATATCATTTTTCTGGATATAATAACATGGATCTTGGTGAGAAACCTCATATTTTAAGAGTTATTACTCAAGTTGAAGAAATTTTAATAGCACGTGTAAATCCTATTTTGCAAGTGACACATGCTCGAAGTGGGCAATATAAGTATAGCAGACACACAACTAGCTTTTCCCAAGATATTTCTACAATTGCACAAAGTCTTCCTCGACATGTTGAAGATATTCGCTTTTTAATTGTGAGGAAACATGTTGCTCAGTCTAAATATTATGAATTTTATGTCAAAATATCTCAAGTTATGGCTGCATTGCTTTTCAAAATTGAAGGTGACCAATATTATCGAGATGTTGTAATTGACTATGATTCAGTGAATGCTTTGTCCGAAAGATCAACAGATGTCTCCTCCAGGCTTAAATTTGTTGATTGTGATATTGAAGAATCTGAGATCAATGCAACTAATAATGAAGGGTTGCCTCATGAGCATTTTCCCTCTCATCCTTCTTCTTTTGTTGCTCGCCTACCCAATGAATGGAGAAAAGTGGAAGAAATTAGAGCATTTCTTGATAATGTTGATTCTTCACATGTTCAAGAAATGGATTGGCCAAGTATTGTAACATATCCTATGAATGAATATAATACCAAGGGGTTATTAGATATGGAATTCCCCACGTTGTTCCCAAATGGTGATGTTGATTGGTTGCAACCACACATTTGTACTGTTGAACTTCATGAGTATGCATTGCATCTTCTTAAATACTATGATCAAAGGTTTGGAAGCCATCCTCGATTTTGATATTACCTATTGAACATGATAAAGTGGCATCAGAGCGAAGAAAATGCTTCATTTTTTGTGAAGAAAAATTTACATGATAACTCATCAACAACAATTAAAAACTTGCATCACCAAATTTCTAATTTACCAGATAATAAGTTGGCTGAGCATATTATGTGGTTTGGTTCTTCTATAAGAGGTACAAGGGCATATTGGACTAAATTTTAGGTAGAATTGACCGACATTATTACTCAGTTGGGATGTCCATCATTGTTTTTTACTTTGAGTGCAGCTGACACAAAGTGGCCAGAGCTGCATAGCCTCATGCCTGTACCCTCACATTCTTGTTCCTTAAATGAGAATCGTATGAAAATTGAGAACGTTATCTAGTAACCTCATATTTTTGCCACATGTATGCACCATAGATTCAATATATTTCGAGAGGAAGTTATCCAAAAATATCTTAAAGCAAAAGACTTTTGGTACAGGTCTGTTTTGTTGAATTTATTTTCTATTCATTGTCAATTTCTTATTATGGTTGAATTTATATTTTTTGTAGTAACTTTGTATTCATTTTCTTCAGATATGAGTGGCAACATAGAGGTTCGGCACATATCCATGGTTTCCTATGGTTGCAAGGAGCTCCTGACATGGAAATACTAGATTGGTCAAATGATTGTGATTTGCAACTTGCAAAGAGATTCTTTGACTATTATGTAACCGCATGGAATCCACGTGAAATACATCGTCACAATATAATGATTCCAAGAAGTCTTAATAATGACCATTTCCTATTGAATACTGATCATATTTTATCTTGCAATCCTCATAATTATTATGAAGAATTGCTAAATCGTGTCCAAAGGCACACAAAGTGTAGTGTAGATTCTTGTTTGTGCAAAAAGGGCACTATTCTCTCTTGTCGGTACAATGCTCCATGGGATCTTTCTGAAGTATCAAGATTGTTCATAGATGATCAAGGAAGAAAAAAATATGACCCAGCAAGAAATGATGATAGGCTCAATGTACATAACATTGACCTTCTAACAATGTGGCATGAAAATGTTGATTTCCAACCAGTGCTTTCTCGACGTGCTGTCCTAAAATATATTGCTAAGTATGCATCAAAAGCAGAGAAAAGTTCTGAAATTTATCATGATATGTTAACTAGAATTTGAAATTCTATTGCCTCTGAGGATCATGCTTTATGTGCTTACAGAAGGTTTCTTGCAGAAAATATTGTTGACCATGACATTGGAGCACAAGAAACATGCCATATGTCTCTTAAGCTACCTCTTGTTGTATATAGTTAGATATTTGTTTCATTAAATGTTGGAAGAAAGGTTTTTAGGAAAATATCAAGGGATGGCATGCAATGTTCATCTGAAAATACTTTTGTTCAACATTATTAGAAGAGGCTTTTTTTCCTTGAACATCTATCTTTGATAGAAACAGCAAGATCTTGGACATTTGATAGCAAGCGTAAAAAAGATCCCTGGAAGCCTAGAGATGTTTATGCGATTTTTTGGGTTTTTCCATGGTTTTATTCTATTCCTAGTGATGGTTCAGATGAATTTGAAACCTTTTGATGGACAGAATTGCACTTGTACAAGCCATTTCATGACATTTCTGCAAAGGTTGGGCTTTCAGTTGAATTATTGTTGAAAATTGGAGGAATTTCTGATATCGAGCATGGTATGTTGATCGAAATCCATCAATTGTTGAAAATATTGAAGATGGAGAAGATGGTGATTTTGCTAACCAGGAAATCACTCTTGATGATTTTCAAGAATGGAAAATTTTCTCTCGCTTGGTTCCACTAAGTAACGTGAATTTTTTGATCTTCACACCCTTGGTCAAAGGGATTTTGATATATCCTTTGACTGGAAAATACAACTATTTTTGATGATGTGGTTGAAGAAGCTATTAATTTTATAAGGAATGGAATATCAAGGGGTGATATTATTGACCTTCCAAATAGAACATTTTCCTCTCCAAATTCATTGGCAGAAAAACAACGACTTGCTTTTGAAATTGTTTTAAGTCATTTTGTTGAATATGAGATTCATGAAGCTCTTCTTATGACTGTTCAGGGCACTGCAGGCACTCGCAAGTCTTTCCTTATCCGTTGTATTTTTTAAGCTCTTTCTAATTTGTCAAGTAATGGAAAAATTCCTTTGTTTCTTCTTGCCCCAATAGGAATAGCTACTTTTAATACACATGTAAAAACAATACACTCTGCTCTAAAAATTCCAATTAAAGATATGAAACCACTATAGGGTAAATCTCTAGCAGTATTCCAAGAAGAAATGAGGCATATTCGATATATATTGATTGATGAAATTATCTTTTTAGGATCAAGGTTATTCATGCAAATAGATGCTTGATTACAAGAAGCATTTCCAAAGAAAAATAATTGTTCTTTTGCTGGCAGATCCATCATCCTTGTGGGTGACCTTGGCCAACTACCTCCTGTGAGAGATAAGCCTTTGTATGCAAGTAATATAGCCGGGAAAGTCTTGTGGAAAAAATTCTACATTGTTGTCACTCTTGACACAATATTTCACCAACAAGGGAATAATGAGAAACAATCTTGTTTTCTTAGAGTCCTGAATAACATAAGAAATGCAGAACCTGTTCTTGATGATTGGGAGTTTCTTATGTCACGGGCTGATATGAGGTTGCATCCTAGAGAAAGGGATTTATTTAATTCAGCAATTCACATGTTTCCAACAAATAATCTGGTGTCCTTCCATAATTGAAATATGTTGAAATCATTAAATTCTCCAATTGCATGATGTATTGTTGTGAATTCAAGGTGTTTAGAAATCGGTGGTGCCGATGATGATCAACTAGACCGTGAAGTTTTGTTGTGTCGTGGCCAACGTGTTATGTTGACATGTAATTTTTGGGTTGAAGCTGTTTTGGTGAATGGTGCACTTGGGTATGTGAAGGAAATATTTTATTCCTACCTCTAAGCCACCTGAGCTTCCAAAGTTGTCAACTATTGTTTTTTATAAGTATGTTGGTGTTCCGTTTGATGCAAGCAATCCAAACATTGTACCTATCACACCAATGATAAGAGGAAATCTAAAACAAATTCCTTTAAAAATGGCATGGGCTCTTACAATCCACAAGTCACAGGGTTTGACTTTAGAGAGAGCATCAATTGATATCAGGAATAAAGAGTAGCAAGGCATGACCTTCACAATGATATCAAGATTTAAATCAATAAATGGTTTACGCATTGCACCGCCTTTCTCTTTTCAGCATTATGCCAAGATGAAAGAGAGTGCATATGTTAGAATTAGGAAGAAAGAAGAGGAGCGATTAAATTCCATATCGTTATGACATGAAACTATTAATACTTATAGCTCTTTATAGAATCTTTTTTGAATTCCTTTAATTGTCCTCTTTATTTACTTTTAATATAATAATGATTTTTATATATTAATGAGATGAATAAATTCATCAAATTCATAGTAATATTTTGGAAAGTTTTCTACATTGTTTTTCATGTTGTTTAATTTTCTTATTTTTAAGTGGTTGTTGTTATTTTTCTTACAGTGAACCATTCAGAGATTAAAAAGCCAGTAATATGAGCCATTCATTAAAAATCAATATGGAATTCCATATCACTATGACATGCAACTAATAGTATTGTGACATCTTTATAGAATTATTTTTAATTATTTTTATTGTCCTCTCTATTTTCATTTAGTATAATCATTATTTTCATGTATTAATGAAATGAATACATTCATAAGATCCAATATAGTAATATCTGAGAAATTTCTTACATCATTTTTTGTATTGTTCAATTTACTTCCTTTTTTTTAATCGTTACTGTTATTTTGTTTACAATGAACCATTCAGACATGTACAACCAGTTATATGAGCCAATCATTAAAAATAAAGATTGAATTCCATATCCCTATGACATGCAACTAACAATTTTTATCAATGTGGTTTGCTAAATATGTTATGATTTGGTTCAATGAAAAAATATTTATATTTGATATTAATATTAAACTAAAATTAATATATACATTAACATTAATTTAAATACAAATATAGAATTACTAAAATTATTAATATTTGATTTTAAACATTAAGTTTAAAAATTTATGATTTATTGTTGATTACTGTAATAAGGGTCATATCACTCATTTAATTTTATCACTCATTTCATGTGTACAATATGTATGTCTAATGAGGTTTATTTTTGTATAAAATTTATATCATTTGGTTCATGTAGCATTAGGTTATTTTATAGCGTGATGTTCTTAAGATTAATTTTCTTAACAACAAAAAAAACAAAAGTTCTGAATATATATATATATATATATATATATATATATATATATATATATATATATATATATATATATATATATATATATATATTCCTAGATGTTTCTATCTCTTTGTGTATTCATCTTTATTTTTTCGTTTTCCTTTCAAATGCAGATATGGATAATAATGATGGCATCTATTATAATCAAGCTGTGGCGAATATTTCTAGACTCATCAGTTTTCTCTCGTATCTTTGGAACAAGTTCAATAGAAAACATGGCTTCCATCTTGCTTTTATTGATGAGCATCTTCATGTGCTAGATGAAATGAAAATGAATGTAAAATACTTGTTGCATGTGCACATGAGGGAGGCTGGGAGAAAAACAAGAAGGGATTGGTTGGAAAGTGTTAGGTATCGTGGTCATTATCATGTTGATTTGAATTGGTGTTCCTTTTGTAGTCGGTCTGGTTGTGTTCTCAAAGAGGCTATTTCATAAATGAACTTTGATGGAGAATTTTGAGTCCATTTTTGTACTGGGATTTCATTATGTAAAGACAAAAAAAAACATATGTTAATTTCAATGTTATTTTTTTGGTTTCACTGATGGTGGAATTTAATATCACTCTAGTTTATTAATTCATTCGGTTTATAATATTAAAAATCAATAAGGTTGATTGATCACTTGCTATTTATAATAATAATAATCATGTGACTTTAAAATTCCTCTGTGTTTAAAATATTGGGTCGTATGCTTTATTAAGCTCTTGTGCTTTTACTATTGTTCCCTAAGTCTTATTGGTCCCTTAGGTTATTAATATTTTCCTTTGGGTTCACCGATTCCTTTGGTTTATAATAATAAACCCTTGGGTTTATTAGTTCTTTTGGTTTGTAATATGAATAATCCTTTGGGTTAATTCTTAGTGTTTATTAATTTCTTTGGTTTTTTTATTTTTTTATTAATTTTATTGATCCTTCAACTTTATTAATCACTTGAGTTTCATAATAATTTTTATTTATAATACTAATCTATTTGGTTTATAATATTAATAATCCCTTCGTTTTATTGATGTTTTTTGTTTATAATATTAATAATCCTTTTTCTTTGTTGATATTTATGTTTATAATATTAATATTTCCTTGTATTTGTTGATCAATTAGGTTTATAACATTGATTCGTTAATATTAATAATCCCTTTTCTTTGTTGATGTTTTATGTTTATAGTATTAATATTTCCTTGTATTTGTTGATCCATTGGGTTTATAACATTGATCAGTTAATTTTATGAATTCTTTCGGTTCGTAATATTATTCCCTTCAGTTTATTAAATCCAAATACTGGGCTTTAAATATTAGTCCTACTCTTTAATACTAATGCATGGTCCAATATCACATTATAAAAAACATTGACTCAATATGAAAATCAACCATGGGAAACCATTGTTAATTAGCATTAGCCATAGTCGATCAATGTCATCCATCGTCAAATGCCACATTCTCACAAATATTGTTTCAATATAAAAATCAAACATGGGAAACCATGTTCATAATTGATCCAACGTCACATTGTGACAACAATTGTTTTAGTGTTTAAATCAATCATGGTAAACCATGTTTATTCCCCTTGTTTTATAGTATTAATAATCATGTGACTTAATCAATCATTTTTATTTAAAAAATTTATTCCTAAGATTTATTAATCTCTTTATTAATCATGTGAGTTTCTCATTCATTTTTATTTAAAATATTTATTCCTAGCCTTTGCTAGTCTTTTTTGTTTCTTATATGCATCTCTTGGCCTTGTTCATCTCTTATATTTTTAAGATTTTTCCCTTGGGTTGCCTAATTCCTTTGGTTTATAATATTAAACCCTTGGGTTTATTAGTTCTTTTGGTTTATAATATTAATAATCCCTTGTGTTTATTAATTAGATGATTTTAAAATATTGATTTTTAAGATTTATTAATTTTTTAGGTTTTTAAGTTTAAAATATTTATTCTTAGGGTTTGTTAATCTCTTTTGTTTTTAATATTGATCCTTGGCATTATTGATTCCTTAAGTTTTTAATAATTTTCCCTTGGGTTCACCAATTCCTTTGGTTTATAATATTAAATCGTTGGGATTATTATTTCTTTCAATTTGTATTATTAATAATCCTTTTGGTTTATTAATCTCTTGAGTTTAAAATATTAAATACTATGGTTTATTAAATTCTTAGGTTTTCAGTTTAAACTATTAATTCTTAGGGTATATTAATACCTTGAGTTTAAAATATTAATTCCTAGGGTATTAATTTCTTGGTTTATAATACTAATACTTATCCCTTAGGTTTATAACATTTTTCTGTTGGGTTTACTAATTTCTTGGGTTTATAATATTAAATGCTTGTGTTTATTTGTTCCTTACCTTTATGATTTTACTAATTCCTTTGGTTTAAAATATTACTTATTTTGATTTCCAACATTAATAAAATATTAATTCTTAGGGTTTATTAATCTCTTTGTTTTTAATATTGATGTTTTGGCCTTATTAAACCCTCAGGTTTCTTATATTTATCCTTTGGCTCCTTAATTCGTTTGGTTTATAATATTAAACCCTTGCATTTACTAGTTGTTGTGTTATAATATTAATAACCCCTTGGGTTTATTAATATATTGGTTTTAAAATATTATTTCTTAGACTTTATTAATTTCTTAGGTTTTTGAATTTAGAATATTAATTATTAGGTTTTATTAATCTCTATTGTTTTTAATATTGATCCCTTTGCTTTATTGATCCTTTAGGTTTTTAATATTTATCCCTTGTGTTCACCAATTATTTTGATTTATAATATTAAACCCTTGGATTTATTATTTCTTTTGGTTTATAATGTTAATCACCACTTGTGCTTAGTAATCTTTTGAGTTTAAAATATTAATTCTTAGCGTTTATTAATTTCTATTGTTTTGAAAATATTGTCTCAATGTTTAAATCAAGCATGGTAAATCAATGTTTATACCCTTCATTTTATAATATTAATAATCATGTGAATTAATCAATCATTTTTATTTAAAAAATTATTCCTAATATTCATTAATATATTTATTAATCACATGAGTTTCTCATTCATTTGTATTTAAAATATTTATTCCTAGCCTTTACTAGTCTTTTTTATTTTTTATATGGATTCCTTGGCCTTGTTGATCTCTTATGTCTTTAATATTTTTCCCTTGGGTTTTCCAATTCCTTTGGTTTATAATATTAAACCCTTGGGTTTATTAGTTATTTTGGTTTATAATATTGATAATCCCTTTTGTTTATTAATTAGTTGATTTTAAAATGTTGATTGTTATTGTTTATTAATTTTTTAATTTTTTGAGTTTAAAAAATTTAGTCTTAGGGTTTGTTAATCTCTTGTGTTTTTAATATTGATCCCTTGGCCTTATTGATTCCTTAATTTTTTAATAATTTTCCCTTGGGTTCACCAATCCCTTTGGTTTATAATATTAAACACTTGGGTTAAAATTATTTCTTTTGGTTTCCATTATTAATAATCCCTTAGGTTTATTAATATCTTGAGTTGAAAATATTAAATACTATGGTTTATTAAATTCTTAGGTTTTGGGTTTAAACTATTAATTCTTAGGGTTTCTTAATCTCTTGAGTTTAAAATTTTAATAGGGTTTATTAATTTCTTGGTTTATAATACTAATATTTTTCCCATATGTTTATAACATTTTTCCGTTGGGTTTACTAATTTCTTGGGTTTATACTATTAAACCCTTGGGTTTATTAGTTCTTTTGGTTTATTATTCTCTATTGTTTTTAAAATACTGTCTCAATGTTTAAATCAAGCATGGTAAACCATGTTTATTCTCCATTTTATAATATTAATAACCTTGTGACTTAATCAATCATTTTTATTTAAAAATATATTCCTAAGATTTATTAACATCTTTATTAATTATGTGATTTTTTCATTCATTTGTATTTAAAATATGTATTCCTAGCCTTTAATAGTCTTTTTTGTTTTTTATATGGATTCTTTGGCCTTGTTGATCTCTTATGTTTTTAATATTTTTCACTTGGGTTTCCCAATTATTTTGGTTTATAATATTAAACCCTTGGGTTTATTAGTTCTTTTGGTTTATAATATTAATAATCCCTTTTGTTTATTAATTAGTTGATTTTAAAATATTTATTCTTATGGTTTACTAATTTTTTAGGTTTTTAAGTTTTAAATATTTAATCTTAGGGTTTGTTAATCTCACTTTTTTTTAATGTTTATCCATTGGCCTTATTTATTCCTTAAGTTTTTAATAATTTTCCTTTGGGTTCACCAATCCCAATCCCTTTGGTGTATAATATTAAACCCTTGGGTTTATTATTTCTTTTGGTTTGCATTATTAATAATCCCTTGGGTTTATTAATGTCTTGAGTTGAAAATATTAAATACTATGGTGTCACACCTCCAATTTCACCCAGAATTTTTTTTTTTTCCTTTGCGAATGCAAGCTTGTGAGCCTAGGGTTATTATGACATTTCAATATTTTCACTATGATAGTTTTCATTTCATCATGTTGCTATAATACCCTCTACCACTATATCTCGTCTTATGTTATTTTTATTATAACTAGGGAGATGGTTTATACGAACCTATTCTTTACACAGGTCTCGTATAGCCACTCTCCTTTAGCTTAATGGTCATATATCCCATTTATGAAATTATTGAATTCACACGTAAACCATATGGACTATGAACATATATTATATACAATGCGTTGTATGAGTTGATGCCCCAAGGCACTTTCGACCTTTCTAATAGCCATCGTTACGATGTTTACATTATATATATAGTTATAGCCTTTTCATAAAATTCGAAGTGCTTATTATTATGGATGGACTTTCCTCATGCGTTTGGCATTATCATGTACATGCGCCTGGGTTGATATGACCACCCATCCTGGTACCTCAGATTTCAAATCGATTTAATATATAGTACTGGCATTGGGATTATCGAGCACGTAGAGCGCATCATTACTCCAGATTTGGGTTTCTCTGTGCCTCGTCATGGTGGAATTTTTATCCACGTCAAGCGTTGTGATAACTAAATGAGTGTTGTATGGTTTTATGCCCTTTCGTTGGCTTACATGGTGAGTCCACGTCGCTGGCATACTCATCCTACGTGGTGATCAACACCTACGCCGATACTTGCACAGGACATATGGAATTCAATTTGCATCTGCATCCACAAATTTGATACGACGGTATTAACTCTCCAAGGCTACCCCTCCATCCATGGCTTAACTGTTCCGATTCTACCAAGTGGACGATGGCGATCGTTTTCAGTTAGGGTTCAGGTAGTTTAGCGAAGGCTTATATAAGTTCTGAGTGTGGAGTTAAGTCGGTTTCCGTGTTCATCAGTTGTTGGCCTCCTCTGCGTCTGCACCATTCCACTTCTGCCGAGGGTTTTGACTCTCCGTTGTAGAGAAGAAGTATGGCGCCTCTCGTTCCTCAACACGCGGTCAGGTAATTCCTCCACGCACATTTTAATTCTATTGCAGGTGTGAATGATTCATAATTAGTTTGTAAAGGCCATACGCTTGCTCTGAATATATATATTGAATCATCAGTAAGGTGAATGCGTCTGGTTTGTTTTTCGATGTTCAAGGTATCCGTTCAGTGCAAGGTGTAGTTGGTTTCTATTTTCAGGGTTATCGTCGACCCTTCTCTGGTTATATTTAAATTGCGACTGATTTGTTCTATACCTCTTGGGTAGCCTGCGTCGCCTCTCCTTAGGCGGATGTCTCTTGTTCCATGGAGCTTTATGAGGTATGTTCTTATTCGTGCCATCTCCGCATATAATTGTTGATTTCGTCGTGTTATACTCGAGGGTAATTTGTATTAATCCCTCTCTGTGCAATGTTCGATTGCAGGGCTCAACGCATCTGATATTTGCATTCCACAAGTAATAGTTTTAATACCGAACTTATTTTATTCATGCGCTTATTTCTCTACGATGGCGCAATGACTAACTCGCATTTTGGGTCGATTTTGTCTTCTACAGGTAAATCCGGAGGACTCCTGCGTACTTATGATAGTAGATAGTGACCCTTTCAATCGTATGGACGCTAATATCGGTCTCTTGGCCGTCTAGGTCGGTATACTTATGGGGTTACTTCCCCTCTCCTGATGCGTTGTCTCGTGAGCGTCGAAACAATGCTTCTCTTGTGATGTTGCGCAAGGTTGCTTACGAAACGAAACTCTCTCCGAGTCGGGGTTTTTGTTTTCTTCTTGTTAGCGTTGTCATCCTTGGATGGCGCTTGTCTAAATTCGTTCTGTTGAGATAGGGGTTGTGAGTTATATACCCCAGCCTGATAGGCTCAGTATGTCTTTTGAAAATTTTGGACAGTTATATACTCCCTATTGTCTTAGGTCGATTTTAATATACTCTGCCACAGTTTAAATGTACAGGGACTGTATGAATAGCGCATATGATTTCATACCATGGCATTTGGCTTTGTTTAATTTGCTCGTCTGAACCATATTTGTTTTCCGGAAATGCTACTGACATTCCAGATTTGTTAATTGCATACATCAGGATTTACAGATAGTTACATATGATATTTATCTATTCTTCTGATGTACTTTGTTCACTCTTTTCTGTGGGAAATCTACACTTTGGTACTTATGTCATAATTACAGTTGCCTCTGCTCCTGGTTACACTGAACTGGTTTTATACCTATCTGTCTAGACATATGAAAAGCTTGCTGGAAATTTATGAGACCATTATCATTTATCAATAGATGGTTAATATGTATGAAAGTCTAGAATTTATGTTTTCTTATTTTCCAGAGTTATACAGGCATAATTCTATTCTCCAGTTTCTTCTCATTTTCTTGTAATTAGTTACAGCTCTTATCTACCGATGTGTCTGATGGTAACTGGTTCTGAAGAGCTGGTAATGGGATTTGAACTCTTTTCACTTCCCTCATAGTCAAGGGAATATTGGTTACATAAATGCTACTGTGTATAATGTTGAAATTTATTTACTTCTTGCTCCTATGCTTCTCAACTGCTTACTCATAATTTCTGCACTCTATGTATTCATTCTCAGTACTATGATGTTAGAATAGTTCCATGAGGCCATTGTCTGGTATTTTTTTTATTATTTATAAATATCTACTCCTTTCCTCCACTAGAGTAAGGGGCTTATGGACTACCTTGTTGTCTTAGACCCTTTGATTTCCTGGAATTATAATGGAGTATTTGGCTGAACCTGAGGTCAGTCTATTGAGTCTCTCCCTCTGTTCTTTCATAGACAGTATAAGTTGTAACTCATATCCTGCTATTGTTCTGGTGTACTATAGTGAATTCCATTTCTCTCTATGATAGCTGTAATAAAAAAATTATGCTAGGAAACAGAAGCATATTAAAAACAATTTCACAATGTTTCCTGAAAGAACAAGGTTTCCTCAGATTTAGACCCACCCGGGGTTTAAACATTCTGTAGAATTCTACTTTACAGGATGTTCCTCTACAACTATATAGAGTGATCAGGTTACTACCTGGTGATTACATTATGTTAAATGTAGACTAATAATATGAAATAACTTAGAAACAAATTTTGTTTTTATATGTAGCCAATTCATACCATAATAAACAAGAAGACAATTTTTCTCAGAGACATACCACTGCAAGGCAGAGACCAACCTCCCAACCTTAGAGTTCTTCCCTTCCCGAACTCACCCCCGGCCAAGATCACCTCCGGGCAGCTTTGCATTCATCAGTTTTCCTCTTTCCGGAACCTTCGCCTTCTTGGCTCTTCCGTGAGGTTAATTCCCTGATGAGCTTTTCCTGCTCCTCACTGGCTAATGACAATCTGTCATTCTAGATTTTTATCTCAGCCAATTCTTGTTGCAAATTTCACAACATAGCCATCATGGCCGCATTGGGATCTGGTTCACCACGCAGATCAACATAAATTTTGCCACCTTCTTCCATTCTATCACCTCACTGTACACTACATAGCACAGGTCAGTGAACAGAAAAAAACAAAACAACAAAAATAAAACTGTTGCTACGGCAAAAAAAATTACACAGTGAGTACACAGCAGTCGTGAGCACAATGTCACCAGCCCAATTTTCTAGCTTGGGCTCTGATACCATTTGTCACACCTCCAATTTCACCCAGAATTTTTTTTTTTCCTTTGCGAATGCAAGCTTTTCCCTAGGTTTAGTATGACATTTCAATCTTTTCACTATGATAGTTTTCATTTCATCATGTTGCAATCACACCCTCTACCACTATCTCTCATCTTATGTTATTTTTATTACAATTAGGGATATGGTTTATACGAACCTATTGTTTACACAGGTCTCGTATAGCCACTCTCCTTTAGCTTAATGGTCATATATCCCATTTATGAAATTATTGAATTCACACGTAAACCATATGGACTATGAACATATATTATATACAATGCGTTGTATGAGTTGATTCCCCAAGGCACTTTCGACTTTCTAATAGCCATCGTTAATATGTTTACATTATATATATGCTTATAGCCTTTTCATAAAATTCGAACCGCATATTATTATGGATGGACTTTCCTCATGCTTAATTATCAATATAAAATATAAGCGCCAGGGTTGATATGACCACCCATCATGGTACATCAGATTTTAAATCGATTTAATATATGGTACTGGTCATTGGGATCATTCTGCACGTAGAGCGTATCATCACTCCAGATTTGGGTTTCTCTGTGCATTGTCGCGGTGAGATTTTTATCCACGTCAAAGTGCCAGGATAACTAAATGAGTGTTGTACATTTTATCCCCTTCGTTGGCTTACGTGGGTGAGTCCACGTCGTTGGTAAAGATGACTAAAGGTGATCAACACCTACGCCGATACTTGCACAGGACATATGGAATTCAATTCGCATCTGCATCCATAAATTTGATACGACGGTATTAACTCTCCAAGGCTATCCCTCGATCCGTGGCTTAACTGTTCCGATTCTGCCAAGTGGACGATGGCGATCGTTTTCAGTTAGGGTTCAGGTGGTTTAGCGAAGGCTTATATAAGTTCAGAGTGTGGAGTTAAGTCGGTTTTCGCGTTCATCAGTTGCAGGCCTCCTCTGCGTCTGCACCATTCCACTTTTTCCGAGGGTTTCGACTCTCCATTGCAGAGAAGAAGTATGGCGCCTCTCGTTCCTCAACACGCGGTTAGGTAATTCCTCCACGCACAATTTAATTCTATTGCAGGTGTGAATGATTCATAATTAGTTTGTAAAGGCCATCTGCTTACTCTGAATATATATATTGAATCATCAGTAAGGTGAATGCGTCTGGTTTGTTTTTCGATGTTCAAGGTATCCGTTCAGTGCAAGGTGTAGTTGGTTTCTATTTTCAGGGTTATCATCGACCCTTCTCTGGTTATATTTAAATTGCGACTGATTTGTTCTATACCTCTTGGGTAGCCTGCGTCGCCTCTCCTTAGGCGGACGTCTCCTGTTCCATGGAGCTTTATGCTGTATGTTCTTATTCGTGCCCTCTCCGCATATAATTGTTGATTTCATCGTGTTATACTCGAGGGTAATTTGTATTAATCCCTCTATGTGCAATGTTCAATTGCAGGGCTCGACGCGTCTGAGATTGGAATTCCACAGGTAATAGTTTTAATACCAAACTTATTTTATTCATGCGCTTATTTCTCTACGATGGCGCAATGACTAACTCGCATTTTGGGTCGATTTTGTCTTCTACAGGTAAATCCGGAGGACTCCTGCGTACTTATGACAGTAGATAGTGACCCTTTCAATCGTATGGCCGCTAACATCGGTCTCTTGGCCGTCCAGGTCGGTATACTTATGGGGTTCCTGCCCCTCTCCTGATGCGTTGTCTCGTGAGCGTCGAAACAGTGATTCTCTTGTGATGTTGCGCAAGGTTGCTTATGGAACGAGACTCTCTCCGAGTCGGGGTTTTTGTTTTCTTCTTGTTAGCGTTGTCGTCCTTGAATGGCGCTTGTATAAATTTGTTCTGTTGAGATAGGGGTTGTGAGTTATATACCCCAGCCTTATAGGCTCAGTATGTCTTTTGAAAATTTTGGACAGTTATATCCTCCCTATTGTCTTAGGTCGATTTTAATATACTCTGCCACAGTTTAAATGTACAGGGACTGTATGAATAGTGCATACGATTTCATACCATGACATTTGGCTTTGTTTAATTTTCTCGTCTGAACCATATTTGTTTTCCGGAAATGCTACTGACATTCTCGATTTATTAATGGCATACATAAGGATTTACAGGTAGTTATATATGATATTTATCTATTCTTCTGATGTACTTTGTTCACACTTTTCTATGGGAAATCTACACTTTGGTACTTATATCATAATTACAGTTGCCTCTGCTCCTGGTTACATTGAATTGGTTTTATACCTACCTGTCTAGACATATGCAAAGCTTGCTGGAAATTTATGAGACCATCCTCATTTAGCAATAGATGGTTAATATGTATGAAAGTCTAGAATTTGTGTTTTCTTATTTTCCAAAGTTATACAGGCATGATTCTATTCTCCAGTTTCTTCTCATTTTCTTGTAATTAGTTATAGCTCTTATCTACCTATGTGTCTGATGGTAGCTGGTTCTGAAGAGCTGGTAATGGGATTTGAACTCTTTTCACTTCCCTCATAGTCAAGGGAATATTGGTTACATAAATGCTACTGTGTATAGTGTTGAAATTTATTTACTTCTTGCTCCTATGCTTCTCAACTGCTTACTCATAATTTCTGCACTCTATATATTCATTCTCAGTACTATGATGTTAGAATAGTTCCAAGAGGCCATTGTCTGGTCTTTTTTATTTATTTATAAATATCTACTCCTTTCCTCCACTAGAGTAAGGGGCTTATGGACTACCTTGTTGTCTTAGACCATTGGATTTCCTGGAATTATAATGGAGTATTTGGCTGAACCTGAGGCCAGTCTATTGAGTCTCTCCCTCTATTCTTTTATAGACAGTATAAGTTGTAACTCATATCTTGCTATTGTTCTGGTGTATTATAGTGAATTCCATTTCTCCCTATGATAACTGTAATAAAAATTATGCTAGGAAACAGAAGCAGATTAAAAATAATTTCACAATGTTTCCTGAAAGAACAAGGTTTCCTCATATTTAGACCCACCCTGGGTTTAAACATTCTATGGAATTCTACTTTACAGGATGTTCCTCTACAACTATACAGAGTGATCAGGTTACTACCTGGTGATTACATTCTGTTAAATGTAGACTAATAATATGAAATAACTTAGAAACAAATTTTGTTTTTATATGTAGCCAATTCATACCATAATAAACAAGAAGGAAATTTTTCTCAGAGACATACCACTCCTGCAGTAGACAAACCTCCCAACCTTAGAGTTCTTCTGTCTCCCAGAACTCACCCCCGAGCTAAGATCACCTCCTGCTGCATTCACCGCTTTCCTTCCTAACCTTCCGCCTTCGGCTGTTCCGTGAGGTTAATTCCCCGATGAGCTTTCTCCTCGCTCTCACTAGCTAATGACAATCACAACCGCTTTTTATCTCAAACAATTCTTGTTGCAAGTTTTGCAACATAGCCATCATGGCCGCATTGGGATCCGGCTCACTCACGCAGATCTACATAAATTCCACCACCTTCTTCCATTCTACAAATCACCTCACCGTACACTACATAGCACAGAGTCAAAGGAACAAGAAACAAAACAACAAAACAAACTTTCATACAATAATAAAACACATAGTGAGTACACAAAGCAATTGTGAGCACAAAGTCACTGTACCCCGCTTTATAACTTGGGCTCTGATACCATTTGTCACACCTCCAATTTCACCCAGAAAATTTTTGTTTTCCTTTGCGAATGCAAGCTTGTGAGCCTAGGGTTATTATGACATTTCAATCTTTTCACTATGATAGTTTTCATTTCGTCATGTTGCAATAATACCCTCTACCACTATATCTCGTCTTATGTTATTTTTATTATAATTAGGGAGATGGTTTATACGAACCTATTCTTTACACAGGTCTCGTATAGCCACTCTCCTTTACCTTAATGGTCATATATCCCATTTATGAAATTATTGAATTCACACGTAAACCATATGGACTATGAACATATATTATATAAAATGTGTTGTATGAGTTGATGCCCTAAGGCACTTTCGACCTTTCTAATAGCCATCGTTACGATGTTTACATTATATATATAGTTATAGCCTTTTCATAAAATTCGAAGTGCTTATTATTATGGATGGAATTTCCACATGCGTTTGGCATTATCATGTACATGCGCCTGGGTTGATATGGCCACCCATCCTGGTACCTCAGATTTTAAATCGATTTAATATATAGTACTGGCATTGGGATTATCCAGCACGTAGAGCGCATCATCACTCGAGATTTGGGTTTCTCTGTGCCTCGTCATGGTGGAATTTTTATCCATGTCAGGCGTTGTGATAACTAAATGAGTGTTGTATGGTTTTATGCCCTTTCATTGGCTTACGTGGTGAGTCCACGTCGCTAGCATACTCAGCCTACGTGGTGATCAACACCTACGCCGACACTTGCACAGGACATATGGAATTCAATTCGTATCTGCATCCATAAATTTGATACGACGGTATTAACTCTCCAAGGCTACCCCTCGATCCATGGCTTAACTGTTCCGATTCTGCCAAGTGGACGATGGCGATCATTTTCAGTTAGGGTTAAGGTTGTTTAGCGAAGGCTTACATAAGTTTTGAGTGTGGAGTTAAGTCGGTTTCTGCGTTCATCAGTTGCAGGCCTGCTCTGGGTTTGCACCATTCCACTTCTGCCGAGGGTTTCGACTCTCCGTTGCAGAGAAGAAGTATGGTGCCTCTCGTTCCTCAACATGCGGTCAGGTAATTCCTCCACGCACATTTTAATTCTATTGCAGGGGTGAATGATTCATAATTAGTTTGTAAAGGCCATATGCTTGCTCTGAATATATATATTGAATCATCAGTAAGGTGAATGCGTCTGGTTTGTTTTTTTATGTTCAAGGTATCCGTTCAGTGCAAAGTGTAGTTGGTTTCTATTTTCAGGGTTATCGTCGACCCTTCTCTGGTTATATTTAAATTGCGACTGATTTTTTCTATACCTCTTGGGTAGCCTGCGTCGCCTCTCCTCAGGCGGACGTCTCCTGTTCCATGGAGCTTTATGAGGTATGTTCTTATTTGTGCCATCTCTGCATATAATTGTTGATTTCGTCGTGTTATACTCGAGGGTAATTTGTATTAATCCCTCTCTGTGCAATGTTCAATTGCAGGGCTTGACGCGTCTGAGATTTGCATTCCACAGGTAATAGTTTTAATACCGAACTTATTTTATTCATGCGCTTATTTCTCTACGATGGCGCAATGACTAACTCGCATTTTGGGTCGATTTTGTCTTCTACAGGTAAATCTGGAGGACTCCTGCGTACTTATGACAGTAGATAGTGACCCTTTCAATCGTATGGATGCTAATATCAGTCTCTTGGCCATCCAGGTCGGTATACTTATGGGGTTACTTCCCCTCTCCTGATGCATTGTCTCGTGAGCATCGAAACAATGCTTCTCTTGTGATGTTGTGCAAGGTTGCTTACGGAACGAGACTCTCTCAGAGTCGGGGTTTTTGTTTTCTTCTTGTTAGCGTTGTCATCCTTGGATGGCGCTTGTCTAAATTCATTCTGTTGAGATAGGGGTTGTGAGTTATATACCCCAGCCTTATAGGCTCAGTATGTCCTTTGAAAATTTTGGACAGTTATATACTCCCTATTGTCTTAGGTCGATTTTAATATACTCTGCCACAGTTTAAATGTACAGGGACTGTATGAATAGTGCATATGATTTCATACCATGGCATTTGGCGTTGTTTAATTTGCTCGTCTGAACCATATTTGTTTTCCGGAAATGCTAATGACATTCCAGATTTCTTAATTGCATACATGAGGATCTACAGGTAGTTACATATGATATTTATCTATTCTTCTGATGTACTTTGTTCACTTTTTTCTGTGGGAAATCTACACTTTGGTACTTATGTCATAATTACAGTTGCCTCTGCTCCTGGTTACACTGAACTCGTTTTATACCTATCTGTCTAGACATATGAAAAGCTTGCTGGAAATTTATGAGACCATTCTCATTTATCAATAGATGGTTAATATGTATGAAAGTATAGAATTTATGTTTTCTTATTTTCCAGAGTTATACAGGCATAATTCTATTCTCCAGTTTCTTCTCATTTTCTTGTAATTAGTTACAGCTCTTATCTACCCATGTGTCTGATGGTAGCTGGTTCTGAAGAGCTGGTAATGGGATTTGAACTCTTTTCACTTCCCTCATAGTCAAGGGAATATTGTTTACATAAATGCTACTGTGTATAATGTTAAAATTTATTTACTTCTTGCTCCTATGCTTCTCAACTGCTTACTCATAATTTCTGCACTCGATGTATTCATTCTCAGTACTATGATGTTAGAATAGTTCCATGAGGCCATTGTTTGGTCTTTTTTTTTTTTTTTATAAATATCTACTCCTTTCCTCCACTAGAGTAAGGGGCTTATGGACTACCTTGTTGTCTTAGACCCCTTGATTTCCTGGAATTATAATGGAGTATTTGGCTGAACCTGAGGTCAGTCTATTGAGTCTCTCCCTCTGTTCTTTCATAGACAATATAAGTTGTAACTCATATCCTGCTATTGTTCTGGTGTACTATAGTGAATTTCATTTCTCTCTATGATAGCTGTAATAAAAAAATTATGCTAGGAAACAGAAGCAGATTAAAAACAATTTCACAATGTTTCCTGAAAGAACAAGGTTTCCTCAGATTTAGACCCACCTGGGGTTTAAACATTCTGTGGAATTCTACTTTACAGGATGTTCCTCTACAACTATACAGAGTGATCAGGTTACTACCTCGTGATTACATTCTGTTAAATGTAGACTAATAATATGAAATAACTTAGAAACAAATTTTGTTTTTATATGTAGCCAATTCATACCATAATAAACAAGAAGACAATTTTTCTCGAGACATACCACTCACAAGGCAAAGAGAACACCTCCCAACCTTAGAGTTCTTCTGTCTCCCAGAACTCACCCCCGAGCTAAGATCACCTCCTGCAGCAGATTCATCAGTTTTCCTCTTTCCGGAACCTTCGCCTTCTTGGCTGTTCCGTGAGGTTAATTCCCTGATGAGCTTTTCCTGCTCCTCACTCGCTTTTTATCTCAGCCAATTCTTGTTGCAATTTTTGCAACATAGCCATCATGGCTGCATTGGGATCTGGCTCACCACGCAGATCTACATAATTTCCGCCACCTTCTTCCACTCTATCACCTCACTGTACACTACATAGCACAGGTCAGTGAACAGAAAACAAAACAACAAAACAAACTTTTGCTACAGCAATAAAATTACACAGTGAGTACACAGCAATCGTGAGCACAAAGTCACCAGCCCAGTTTTATAACTTGGGCTCTAATACCATTTGTCACACCTCAAATTTCACCCAGAATTTTTTTTTTTTCCTTTGCGAATGCAAGCTTGTGAGCCTAGGGTTATTATGACATTTCAATCTTTTCACTATGATAGTTTTCATTTCATCATGTTGCAATAATACCCTCTACCACTATATCTCATCTTATGTTATTTTTATTATAATTAGGGAGATGGTTTATACGAACCTATTCTTTACACAGGTCTCGTATAGCCACTCTCCTTTAGCTTAATGGTCATATATCCCATTTATGAAATTATTGAATTCACACGTAAACCATATGGACTATGAACATATATTATATACAATGCGTTGTATGAGTTGATGCCCCAAGGCACTTTCGACCTTTCTAATAGCCATCGTTACGATGTTTACATTATATATATAGTTATAGCCTTTTCATAAAATTCGAACTGCATATTATTATGGATGGACTTTCCTCATGCGTTTGGCATTATCATGTACATGCGCCTGGGTTGATATGACCACCCATCCTGGTACCTCAGATTTTAAATCGATTTAATATATAGTACTGGCATTGGGATTATCCAGCACGTAGAGCGCATCATTACTCCAGATTTGGGTTTCTCTATGCCTCGTCATGGTGGAATTTTTATCCACGTCAGGCGTTGTAATAACTAAATGAGTGTTGTATGGTTTTATGCCCTTTCGTTGGCTTACGTGGTGAGTCCACGTCGCTAGCATACTCAGCCTACGTGGTGATCAACACCTACGCTGATACTTGCACAGGACATATGGAATTCAATTCGCATCTGCATCCATAAATTTGATACGACGATATTAACTCTCCAAGGCTACCCCTCGATCCATGGCTTAACTGTTTCGATTCTGCCAAGTGGACAATGGCGATCGTTTTCAGTTAGGGTTCAGGTGGTTTAGCGAAGGCTTATATAAGTTCCGAGTGTGGAGTTAAGTCAGTTTCCACGTTCATCAGTTGCAGGCCTCCTCTGCGTCTGCACCATTCCACTTCTGCCGAGGGTTTTGACTCTCCGTTGCAGAGAAGAAGTATGGCGCCTCTCGTTCCTCAACACGCGGTCAGGTAATTCCTCCACGCACATTTTAATTCTATTGCAGGTGTGAATGATTCATAATTAGTTTGTAAAGGCCATACGCTTGCTCTAAATATATATATTGAATCATCAGTAAGGTGAATGCGTCTGGTTCGTTTTTCGATGTTCAAGGTATCCGTTTAGTGCAAGGTGTAGTTGGTTTCAATTTTAAGGGTTATCGTCGACCCTTCTTTGGTTATATTTAAATTACGACTGATTTGTTCTATACCTCTTGGGTAGCCTGCGTCGCGTCTCCTCAGGCGGACGTCTCCTGTTCCATGGAGCTTTATGAGGTATGTTCTTATTCGTGCCATCTCTGCATATAATTGTTGATTTCGTCATGTTATACTCGAGGGTAATTTGTATTAATCCCTCTCTGTGCAATGTTCGATTGCATTGCTCGACTCGTTTGAGATTTGCATTCCATAGGTAATAGTTTTAATACCGAACTTATTTTATTCATGCGCTTATTTCTCTACGATGGCACAATGACTAACTCGCATTTTGGGTCGATTTTGTCTTCTACAGGTAAATCCGGAGGACTCCTGCGTACTTATGACAGTAGATAGTGACCCTTTCAATCGTATGGATGCTAATATCGATCTCTTGGCCATCCAGGTCGGTATACTTATGGGGTTACTTCCCCTCTCCTGATGTGTTGTCTCGTGCTTCTCTTGTGATGTTGGGCAAGGTTGCTTACGGAACGAGACTCTCTTCGAGTCGGGGTTTTTGTTTTCTTCTTGTTAGCGTTGTCATCCTTGGATGGCGCTTGTCTAAATTCGTTCTGTTGAGATAGGGGTTGTGAGTTATATACCCCAGCCTGATAGGCTCAGTATGTCTTTTGAAAAGTTTGGACAGTTATATACTCCCTATTGTCTTAGGTCGATTTTAATATACTCTGCCACAGTTTAAATGTACAGGGACTGTATGAATAGTGCATATGATTTCATACCATGGCATTTGGCTTTGTTTAATTTTCTCATCTGAACCATATTTGTGTTTTGGAAATGCTACTGACATTCCAGATTTCTTAATTGCATACATCAGGATTTATAGGTAGTTACATATGATATTTATCTATTCTTCTGATGTACTTTGTTCACTCTTTTCTGTGGGAAATCTACACTTTGGTACTTATGTCATAATTACAGTTGCCTCTGCTCCTGGTTACACTGAACTGGTTTTATACCTATCTGTCTAGACATATGAAAAGCTTGCTGGAAATTTATGAGACCATTCTCATTTATCAATAGATGGTTAATATGTATGAAAGTCTAGAATTTATGTTTTCTTATTTTCTAGAGTTATATAGGCATAATTCTATTCTCCAGTTTCTTCTCATTTTCTTGTAATTAGTTACAGCTCTTATCTACCCATGTGTCTGATGGTAGCTGGTTCTGAAGAGCTGGTAATGGGATTTGAACTCTTTTCACTTCCCTCATAGTCAAGGGAATATTGGTTACATAAATGCTACTATGTATAATGTTGAAATTTATTTACTTCTTGCTCCTATGCTTCTCAACTGCTTACTCATAATTTCTGCACTCTATGTATTCATTCTCAGTACTATGATGTTAGAATAGTTCCATGAGGCCATTGTCTGGTCTGTTTTTATTTATTTATAAATATCTACTCCTTTCCTCCACTAGAGTAAGGGGCTTATGGACTACCTTGTTGTCTTAGACCCCTTGATTTCCTGGAATTATAATGGAGTATTTGGCTGAACCTGAGGTCAGTCTATTGAGTCTCTCCCTCTGTTCTTTCATAGACAGTATAAGTTGTAACTCATATCCTGCTATTGTTTTGGTGTACTATAGTGAATTCCATTTCTCTCTATGATAGCTGTAATAAAAAAATTATGCTAGGAAACAGAAGAAGATTAAAAACAATTTCACAATGTTTCCTGAAAGAACAAGGTTTCCTCAGATTTAGACCCACCCGGGGTTTAAACATTCTGTGGAATTCTACTTTACATGATGTTCCTCTACAACTATACAGAGTGAGCAGGTTACTACCTAGTTATTACATTATGTTAAATGTAGACTAATAATATGAAATAACTTAGAAACAAATTTTGTTTTTATATGTACCAAATTCATACCATAATAAACAAGAAGACAATTTTTCTCAGAGACATACCACTCGTGCAGTAGACCAACCTCCCAACCTTAGAGTTCTTTTGTCTCCCAGAACTCACCCCCGAGCTAAGATCACCTCCTGCAGCAGATTCATCAGTTTTCCTCTTTCCGGAACCTTCGCCTTATTCGACATCAGAATAAGCAGAAAAAGGAATTACAAGGGGAATTCTGAAAAATCAAACCTCTCTCCTATGATGGGGAAAAGGAGGAGGATGCTGAAGCCTGGCTGTTGAATATGATTATGTATTTCCAAGTTTATGAATATGGAAGCAATCTGAAGGCCAGATTAGCTGTCTACCAGCTGCAAGGTAAGGCTACCTTGTGGTGGGAGGAGACAAAGATGGTGCATGCCATAGATGAAAAGACAGTTACTTGGGAAGATTTCTAGTCTAAATTCAAGTATCGCTACTTGAATGAGCGGTACTATGATGACAAAGCAAAAGAATTTCATGAGCTTAGATTGGGACAGCTCACTATTGATGAGTTTGTTACTAAGTTTACCAATCTATTAAGATATGTACCTTACATAAGGGAAGAAAAGGCCAAGGTACAGAGGTTTCTGAATTTTTTGCCTATGGTCTACAAAGAGAAAATTGAGTTTGATAATCCAAAAAAAATGGACGAAGTTGTTAGAAAAGCTAGATTGTGTTGCCAACAGTTCAAAGGAAAAACTGATCAAGGAAAAAGTTGGGTAAGTAAGAATGAATTCAAAGGGAGAAAATAGAAACCAGCCTATCTGAAGAATTTTGGCAGAGATCATCAGCGGAAAAGTTTTAGTAAACCCAAAGAAAGTCAAACTGCACAGTCTCAAGTGGCATCGAAACCAATAGATGGAGACAGTAAAAATGAGGGAACAGTCAGAATGAAGGAGCCCTTGAAATGTTGGGGCTGTGGAGAACCCCATCTTTTGAGGGACTGCTCCCACCGAAATGTTCATATGCTCATGAGGGATCGGGAAGCGACAACAGTAAATGATATAGCCAGAAACATACCAACTATCAGTGCAGCCCTGGAAAATCGGCAAGCATAACATCAAGCAACCATGGTGGAAATGGACGGTAAGATTTTTGACCTACCTGTTTCTGTTCTGATTGATCCAGGTGCTTCTTTGAGTTACGTTAGTCCAAAGATTGTAGAAAAATGTAACTTAAAAACTGAAAAATTTCAACAGTCATGGTTGGTACAGCTGGCCACTGGAACAAAAAGAAAGGTAACACATAAAGTGCCCAGAACCGAAATCCAATTAAATGAGTTTCGAACAGAAGTGAATTTGAACTTTCTACCCTTAGGGTCATATGATCTATTGATAGGAATGGATTGGCTGGAAAATAAGAAAGCTTTGATGAATTGTTGGGATAAGACCTTGCATTGTGTATATGAGGAAGGGAAAAATTTTATTCTCAAAGGGAAACCAAAACCTATTTCTGTAAGACAAATTGCAGCATTGCAATTAAAAAGAACAGCTAGAAAAGGATACCAAGTTTATGCAGTGCATGTGGAAGAAACAGAACAGAAAACTGAAGAAGAATTACTGGATGTTGTACCAGTAATAAGAGAATTCAAGGAAGTTTTTCCAAAGGAAATCCCTCATCTCACCCCCAAAAGAGAGATTGACTTCTCAATCGATCTGGTGCCAGGAGCAACACCTGTTTCACGAGCACCTTATCGAATGAGTCCTCATGAAATTATAGAACTGAAAATGAAATTGCAAGAACTGCTAGATAAAGGGTATATCAGACCGAGTGTGTCTCCTTGGGGAGCACCAGTGCTGTTTGTGAAAAAGAAAGATGGAACTTTCAGGATGTGCATTGATTATAAGCAACTGAATAAGTTGACCATTAAAACTAGATATCCTTTACCTAGAATTGATGATCTTTTTTATCAGGTGAGAGGAGCTTCAGTATTATCAAAAATTGACTTAAGAACTGGTTACCACTAGCTCAGAATTAAAGAGGAAGACATCAGCAAAACAGCCTTTAGAACCAGGTATGGTCACTACGAATTTGTAGTTCTACCTTTTGGTTTGACAAACGCCCCTGCCACATTCATGTGCCTAATGAACAGTGTGTTAAACAAGTATTTGGATGAATTTGTCCTTGTGTTCATAGATGATATTTTAGGTTACTCAAACAGTGAAGAGGAACACAAAGAACACCTGAGGATAGTGCTGCAAACTCTAAAGGAAAATCATCTATACGCTAAATTTAGCAAATGTGAGTTCTATAAGGACAAGATCCAATACTTGGGTCATATTATTTCTGAACAAGGCCTTGCTGTTGACCCGGAGAAGATAAAGGCTATAAAAGAGTGGCCAGTACCCGCTGATGTTTCAACAGTTAGATCATTCATGGGGATTGCCAGCTATTATCGCAGATTCGTGGAGAGATTTTATGCCATAGCACATCCCATCACTTCCTTACAGAGGAAAGGTGTCAAGTTGAATGGACTGAAAAATGCCAAAACAATTTCGACCAATTAAAACTGAAACTTACCACAGCCCCTATATTGAAGATTGCAGATCCTGATAAGGAATTTGTGGTATGTACGGATGCATGTAGAGAAGGATTGGGAGGAGTTCTGTTGCAGGAAAATTCAGTGATTTCCTATTAATCTAGGAAACTGAAGATACATAAACAAAATTATAGTGCTTATGATTTAGAGTTAGCAGCTGTTATTCATGCTTTGAAAATGTGGCGGCACTATCTTCTTGGAAAAAAATTTACATTGATGACTAATCATATTAGTCTCAAATATTTCTTTTCTCAAACTGAATTGAATGCAAGACAAGCCAGATGGCTGTCCTTTTTAAGTGAGTTTGACATGGATATAAAACATATTAGAGGGAAGGAGAATAAAGTTGCTGATGCATTGAGCAGAAATGCTTGTCAGCATATCAATAATATTGGAATTAGTGCTCAGATAGATGTAGAAGAATTGGTGAATAAGGCAGCAAATCAAGACCCAAATTATGAAACACTTCTGGTAAAGTTACAGAAAAAGGAGAAAACTGATTTTACCCAAAACCAAAAAGGGTTGATTTGTTATAAGAACAGATTGTATATTCCCAATGTAGAGTCTCTGAAAAGAGAAATTATGGATGAGTACCACAAACAACCTTATGCAGGACATCCAGGGTATCAGAAAATGTTAACAGCCCTAAAAAAGAAGTTGTTCTAGCCAGGAATGAAGAGAGAGGTAGCAGAATATTTAAGTAGATGCATGGAATGTCAATTAGTTAAGGTTGAACATCAGCATCCTGCCGGCCTTCTGAACCCTTTGCCCATTGCAGAATGGAAGTGGGACACCGTTTCCATGGACTTCATTACAGGATTACCCAAAACCAAATACCAGCATGATTCTATAATGGTAGTAGTAGACACTTTAACCAAAGCTGCTCACTTTATACCATTGAAATCCACCTTTGGAACAGCTCAAGTAGCGAATGTGTTCCTGAAGGAGATAGGAAGGCTCCATGGAGTTCCTAAGGTGATTGTGTCTGATAGGGATGCTAAGTTTACAGCAGCCTTTTGGAAGGGGTTATTTGGAGGAATGGGCACTAAATTGAATTTTAGCACCGCCTACCACCCTCAGACTGATGGTCAAATGGAAAGAACTAATCAAATTTTGGAGGACATGCTGAGAATGTATGTGATGGATAGACCTTCAAAGTGGGAAGATTTCTTACATTTGGCTGAATTTTCTTATAATAACAGCGATCAATCCTCCATCAAAATGAGTCCGTTTGAAGCACTTTATGGAAGGAAGTGTCGTACTCCTTTGAGCTGGAGTCAGCCAGAAGACAAACTAATGTTGGGACCAGATGCTTTACAAGAAATGGAAGGAATTGTCAAACAGATACAAAAGAACATCAAGACATCACAAGATCGCCAGAAGAGTTATGCAGATAAGAAAAGAGTGCATAGAGAAGGTAAGGTTGGGGAGCATGTATATTTGTGTATTAAACCCAAAAAGAGCACCCTTTATGCTGGGAGTTGTGCAAAATTGGCCCCTAGATACTGTGGTCCCTTTGAAGTATTAGAAAGGGTGGGACCAGTGGCTTACAAGCTGGCCTTACCACTCCATGTTAGAGTTCATGATGTATTTCATGTTACATTGTTAAAAATATATGTACATGATGCTTCTCACATAATTGATTGGAATGTTGTACAGGTGGAACCAGAAGGGGAGTTTCTGCCAGAACCGCTTCAAATATTGGAGCGGGAAGAAATTGAATTGAGAAGCAGGACGATAGAAAGAGTAAAGGTGCAGTGGAAGCACTTTACTGCTGAAGAAGCTACCTGGGAACGAGAGGCTGAAATGATGGAAAAATATCCATTTTTATTTGCAAAATAAACTCTAGTAGTTGAATAACAACACCGAGGATGGTGTTTATTTTTAGAGGGGGAATATGTAACACCCCCAATTCATGTGATTGCATTTTAAAGTTAGATACTTGAACTTTACATCGTAAGGGGAGTGGACCCCAAAGAATAATTAATTTGTGAATGTCATTAAACATTTAATTGAGGAAATGAATAAATTTTTGTGGTGCAAATTGACCAAAAATGAGATGATGAGATCACTTGCTAAATCTGTGAGGATGGATGAGGCAAATATTTCCCCACAATCTTTCAAAAATCCTTGAAAGACAGATAAGTTTTAAATTTAGATTTTTGAGGAAAAATATGAATTTCCCCAATGATGAGGAGAGTAGTTGGGAAGAGGTAAAAAGCTGGGAAAGCTGAGGAAAAGCATAAAATAGCTTTAAAGAATCCCTAAATTGGGAAGCCTAGGCAAACAGGAAGAAAAGCATCCTGAGATTCTCGACGCAGAATTAGAAACATGCTTTGGGGAACAATAGCTTAAATAAGCTACTCTCGTACGTATAAGGTTAATCACAGAAGAGCACATTATTTGGGTTAAAGTTCCTCAGCATGTTTCTAATCTCCGCGTCTGCATCTCGCACGCTTTTCCATTTGTCTAGCTTCCACTTGTGACATGTTTAAAGTCGCTTTATGCTCGCCCATTCTTCAACTACTTTCCTCATCATTGGGGAAATTTAGATTTTTGAGGAAAAATCTGAATTTCCCCAATGATGAGGAAAGTAGTTGGGAAGAGGTAAAAAGCTGGAAAAGCTGAGGAAAAGTATAAAACAGCTTTAAAGAATCCCTAAGTGGGAAGCCTAGGCAAACAGGAAGAAAAGCATCCTGAGATTCTGGACGCAGAATTAGAAACATGCTTTGGGGAACAATAGCTTAAATAAGTTGCTCTTTCCGAAAAATCTGAATTTCCCCAATGATGAGGAAAGTAGTTGGGAAGAGGTAAAAAGTTGGAAAAGCTGAGGAAAAGCATAAAACAGCTTTAAAGAATCCCTAAGTGGGAAGCCTAGGCAAACAGGAAGAAAAGCATCCTGAGATTCTGGACGCAGAATTAGAAACATGCTTTGGGGAACAATAGCTTAAATAAGCTACTCTTGCAGCAAATTAACCCCTAATCTGTACAAGAGCAGCTTATTTAAGCTATTTTTCCCCAAAGCATGTTTCTAATTCTGCGTCCAGAATCTCAGGATGCTTTTCTTCCTGTTTGCCTAGGCTTCCCAATTTAGGGATTCTTTAAAGCTGTTTTATGATTTTCCTCAGCTTTTCCAGCTTTTTTACTTCTTCCCAACTACTTTCCTCATCATTGGGGAAATTCAGAGTTTTCCTCAAAAATCTAAATTTAAAACTTACTGTCTTTCAAGGATTTTTGAAAGATTGTGGGGAAATATTTGCCTCATCCATCCTCACAGATTTAGCAAGTGATCTCATCATCTCATTTTTGGTCAATTTGCACCACAATACTTTATTCATTTCCTCAATTAAATGTTTAATGACATTCACAAAATAATTATCCTTTGGGGTCCACTCCCCTTAGGATGTAAAGTTCAAGTATTTAACTTTAAAATGCAATCACATGAATTGGGGGTGTTACATATGGTTTATTAAATTCGTAGGTTTTGGGTTTAAAATATTAATTCTTAGGGTTTATTAATCTCTTGAGTTTAAAATATTAATAGGGTTTATTAATTTCTTGGTTTATAATACTAATATTTATCCCTTAAGTTTATAACATTTCCTTGTTGGGTTTACTAATTTCTTGGGTTTATAATATTAAATGCTTGTGTTTATTTGTTCTTTACCTCTATAATTTTACTAGTTCCTTTGGTTTATAATATAAATTATTTTTTTTACAGCATTAATAATCCGTTGAGTTTATTAATCTCTTGAATTAAAAATATTAATTCTTAGAGTTTATTAATTTCTTAGGTTTTTTAATTTCAAATATTAATTCTTAGGGTTTATTAATCTCTTGTGCTTTTAATATTGATCATTTGGCCTTATTGAGCCCTTAGGTTTTTTATATTTATCCTTGGGCTTCCCAATTCCTTTGGTTTATAATATTAAAACCTTCGGTTTACTAGTTTTTTTGTGTTATAATATTAATAACCCCTTGGGTTTATTAATATATTGAGTTTAAAATATTATTTCTTAGGCTTTATTATTTTTTTAGGTTTTTGAATTTAAAATATTAATTATTAGGTTTTATTAATCTCTATTGTTTTTAATATTTATCCCTTGGGTTCAAAGATTACTTTGGTTTATAATATTATATCCTTGGGTTTATTAGTTCTTTTGGTTTATAATGTTAATCACTCCTTGGGATTATTAATCTCTTGAGTTTAAAATATTAATTCTTATGGTTTATTAATCTCTACTTTATTAATATCGATCCCTTGTCTTGATTGATGCCTTAGATTTATAATATTTATCCCTTGGATTAGCTGATTCATTTGGTTTATCATATTAAACCCTTAGGTTTAATAGTTCTTTTGATTTATAATGTTAACAATCCCATTGGTTTATTAATATCTTAATTTTAAAATATTGATTCTTATAGTTTATTAATTTATTAGGTTTTAAGTTTAAAATATCAATTCTTAGGGTTTATTAATCTCTTGTGTTTTTAATATTGATCTCTTGGCCTTATTGATCTCTTATGTTTTTAATATGTATCCCTTGGGTTCACCAATTCTTTTCGTGAACCCAATATTTAAACTTTGGGTTTGTTACTTCTTTTGGTTTGTATTATTAATAATATCTTGGGTTTATTAATCTCTTGAGTTTAAAATATTAATTGTTAGGGTTTAATAATTTATTAGGTTTTTGCATTTTGAATAATATTTCATATGCTTTATTAATCTGTTCAGTTTAATATATTAATTCTTACGGTTTATTACTTTCTTAGGCTTTTGGTTTTAAATATTTTTTGTTAGGGTTTTTTTATCTCTATAAATTAAATTATTTATTCTTAGGGTTTTTATTTCTTGGTTTATAATATTAATATTTATCCTTTGCTTCACCAATTACTTATGTCTATAATATTAAACCTTTGGGTTTATTAGTTATTTTTCTTTAACATATTAATAATCTCTTGGGATATTAGTAAGAGATATACAATTATTATAAATATTAATAAAATATTATTATTATGTTATTTTTGAATTATATTATAGTTTAAGTTAAAACTATTAATAGATTGAAATAATTTAAGAATATATTTTTATTATATATTTTACTATTGAATAATAGGATATTATATATTCTGATATATTATATTTGTTTGTTTTATATTATTAATAACTCTTTGGGTTTATTAATCTATTGAGTTTAAAATATTATTTCTTAGGCTTTATTAGTTTCTTAGGTTTTTGAGTTTAAAATATTAATTATTAGGTTTTATTAATCTCTATTGTTTTTAATATTGATCTCTCGACTTTATTGATCCTTTAGGTTTCTAATATTTATCTCTTGGGTTCACCAATTCCTTTGGTTTATAATATTAAACCCTTGTGTTTATTAGTTCTTTTGGTTTATAATGTTAATCACCCATTAGGTTTATCAATCTCTTGAGTTTAAAATATTAATTCTTAGGGTTTATTAATCTCTATTGTTTTTAATATTGAACCCTTGTTCTTATTGATCCCTTAGGTTTATAATATTATCCCTTGGATTCACTGATTCCTTTGGTTTTTAATATTAAACCATTGATATTATTAGTTATTTTGGGTTATAATGTTAATAATCCCATTGGTTTATTAATACCTTAAGTTTAAAATATTGATTCTTATGGTTTATTAATTTATTAGGTTTTTTATTTTAAAATATCAATTCTTAGGGTTTATTAATATCTTGTGTTTTTAATATTGAACCCTTGGCCTTATTGATCCCTTATGTTTTTAATATTTATCTCTTGGGTTCACGAATTCCTTTGGTTTATAATATTTAAACTTTAGGTTTATTACTTCTTTTGGTTTGTATTATTAATAATCTGTTGGGTTTATTAATCTATTGAGTTTAAAATATTGATTTTTAGGGTTTATTAATTTCTTAGGTTTTTGTGTTTTAAATATTATTTCATATGCTTTATTAATCTCTTGAGTTTAATATATTCATTCTTAGAGTTTATTATTCTTCGGATTTTGGGTTTTAAATATTATTTGTTAGATTTTTTTAATCTCTTCATAGTAAATTATTTATCCTCAAGGTTTTTCATTTCTTGGTCTATAATATTAATATTTATCCTTTTCTTCACCAATTACTTGGCTTTATTAGTTCATTTTGTTTAAAATATTAATATTCCCTTGGGATATTGGTAAGATATATACACTAATTATGAATATTAATGTAACATACCCCGATAACCTCGCAGGAAAAATGCATGGAGTTAGGACTTTTTTTTTCAACATTTACGAATGTGTAACCTTATAAATTTCTTTATATATTTCTGCATTAACCATTTAAATACCCATTATCATCACTTAGAGAAATCTTTAGCAAAAATCATAGTGAGTTACACAACCATTAATTGTTCTTGTTGTAGCATATTAACTTAAATTTCCTGCTATAACTATGCATCGATCCCATGATCATTTTAATTCAATTAGTAGATCACCTAATTGATAATATCAACATCATATCATGAAAGAAATTAACATCATCAAAACGACACAATTAAGAATCACATAAATAGACACCGATATACCCTGGAAACCCCGTAGGGTGAAAACCAGCAAACGTTTAATTTTATTATTAAACGCTCATGAGGGTTGTCACCCCTCACTCAATGGTTATAAGGGAGTCCATCCCTTGACCATTGTAATAAAATTTACATATAAAAAAAATCTTAAACGAAACATAACTAGCTATAAGTTATTACAATCATCATGATACCATTTACCCACGAATCATCAATCTCTGTCTTTGTATTCAGACTGTTTCCTTCAGGGGATCATTGTGCAATTGGAACTACTAAACCTGCATGGACTAAAAACTCTTTATCTTCCACAATGTTAAACTTGAAATTTCCTTTTCTCAAGTCATCCTTCTTTCCCGCCATTTCTGCCGTCAGCACACTTGATATCATGATTAGATAAAATATTAATAAACCAATAATCAATCTCTATTTGTGACACTTCAACAAATATTTGTATGCATTTATAAAACATAACCACATTGACATTTGTTTCCTTATTTAACATCATTTCACATGCATTAGTAACAAATAAATCAATATCAAGCATCCTCTTTCCACCAAACACTAATAAAATCTTGCATGCACTTTCCTATTATTTCCAAAAGAAAGCTAACATACTATATAATAATATTGTGCATGCAAATGCATAACAATATTTTCAAGATAACTATCCCAACAAGCAATTTCTCCTTTTTCCTACTCGTATGTTTTCTTTTCAATATGGATTAATGCAATAGATGTTATACTTACACATGTGAATACATGTTCTTTTCCAAAAACATATTTTCCACCCAAGATCTATTCATAATGGTTACTATGTATAACAATGCCAACTCTATTTCAAACAAAGTTAACATACAAGTTATAGTTTTGTGCATGCAATAACATATCTTGTTATTCCTACATGTAAAACATATATTTATTTCCAAAAGAAACCAAATAAATATTTCATGGAAAAATAAACACATTTCTTTTCCAAGGGTCAAACACATACCACTTATCATTTCATGCATGCAAAGTGACATTTCCCTCTCATCCAAAAGATATAACCAGTAACTATGCATAATATTCTCCCAAGATAAAGCTAATACCATAACTAATCCCTTTAAGTTGGACAAATACATATTATTTTCCCAAAATAAGGCTAACACAATAAATATTATGTGATTGCATCTTCCTTTTCTCTAGAAATCTAATACTCAAAAATATATTTTTCTTATGCATGCAAGCATATATGTTTCTCTAAATAATCTTACATAATAAAGCATGTGATTACTCTTTTTCCTCTCTAAGAATATAATCCAATAATTTATACAAGGATATATTTTTATCTTCTATTCATTTTGAAGAGTTTTAACACAACAATTATTTCCTTGCATACAATTATGCAATGTTCCAAATGGGAAAATATAGGCTCAGTAGGGAATATCTTAAGATATTCCACTATGGAATCACAGCAATATGGAATTACACCAATAGATCTAAACCAGAAATAGACTGGCAGGGCATTTACTAGATGCATCACCTTCACAAGGAAGGGTGAAATCCAGAGGCTTCCTGGCCCATTCCAGACTCTGTCTATAGAAGAATGGTGGAACACAGCAAGTGTGGGAATGACACACTCATCTTAGAGTTTTCTGCTCTTAGGAACCTTAGATCTATAGATCTAAACAATGGATCCAAAAGAGAAGTAAAAACCAACCAAGGAAGAAGCGCTAAATTCCACTCTCAGGAAAATCTGCAATAGGCTCAAGGAGGAAATTGTATAAGCAAGCCAGTGTGAAAATAATGTAGAACGGGGCTGGGTTCCCTTATTTTAGGCTGTGTCAGACCTCAAGAAAAGTTTCGGCAAAAATAAATGAGTTTAGAGGTTTTAACAGATCTCCCACAATCAACACTAGCTGAAAATCAGCTAAAGGAGAGAGTTGGTAAATAGAGAAACCGTCCTTTAGAAATTGTGCAGTTTCTGCTGGAAGACACTAGAAATCAGCCATTAGACTCATGTTATAGTATCGCATCAAGAAATCAGATCTATAATCAAGTTCCTTTGTAGAAGTATTGGATTTACTTGAAGCAAGAGCAAGACTCCTTCAAAAATAATAGCAGAAACAATTGGAAAAGTTGCAGAAAGACTTGACAACATTTTATATGAGGAGCTTCAGCTGATGTAGGTTAATATTCAGATCTACAACTGATATATGGCTGAAACATCAGACCCATACCAGATCTGGAACTACTCAGCCTTCTAAACAAGATCTCCTTGGGTTTTTATCAAATTAATGCATAAATAAGTGTAGATCTAGCTTTTAATACACTGAAATTTTTATTGCAAATAAATTCAATCATTATATAATCATGGTCAATAAGAAAACAAATATATTTTCAAAGGATATGGTTACTCATATCTTGATGCATGCTTGGAATACTATCTTCCTCTTCCTTGGCTCCATTCTCCATGTATTCTCCCATTCCCCTTCCTCTACTTCTCTCATAGGCTTATATTAAAAAATAGAATTAATTAAAATGGAATAGATTTTATAAATCATAAAAGTATTCCAACTTTTTTCTAAATCATAAAAGAATTCCATCTTTTCTAATTCATAAAAGCATTCAAGCTTTTCTAAATCCTAAAAGTATTCCAGCTTTTTCTAAATCATAAAATATTTCCATATTCTCTAAATCATAAAAGCATTCCAGCTTTTCTAAATCGCAAAAGCAATCCATAAAGCCTCCATAAATCTGATTTTTCCTAAATCAGAAAAGCATTCCATAAATCCCTCATGCTTTTATTTTTAAAGGTAGATTTTCTTTTCGCCGGATGCGGCTGCGGTGGCGAATTAATGAGCCAAGGGCTCCTGCGCAGCTCCCAACGCTGCCCGCATGCCGAGCCCACATGGCCCCACGCACTCCATCTGCAGGCGTTATTAATACGCCTCGAACTGACCATTGCTGCAGTTATTGCTGCTTCGCTCTTTGGTATATGGTGTTGGTGTGGTTAATCATTTACACTATGGAGGAAGAGCAGCACGAAGGGTGCCATGGCGGACCTCTGATCCCCTTGAGCAGTGTCTGTTCGCCTGTCTTTGCCAATTCTAGTTGCAAAACGCGGACAGGTCGCTGCTGTAGCATTCTTTCTTGCCTGGAGACTTTACCGGGCGTCCATTTCTCCAACAGCCCTTTTTGCAGTGCTTCGGCCTCTTCTGGAGCTCCGGCTGCGCTCATTGCAAGTACTTTGCTTCCTTTCAGCTTCAATTTGCATTCTCGGGATAGCTCCTCCTCTGGCAATTGCACTTCCAGCTCTTTTGCTCTTTCGCCTGGTCTGTGTCACCCTGGTGGTTTCCCCTTCGTTTTTCAAGTTCCTGACCCCTTCTTTGGTCGACCTCGCCTGAGCCACCTTTTACCGACCATGCCGCGCCTCAGGCAGAAAATGCGTTGTCGGCGCGGCGTTAGTCGAGGCCAAACATCTGTCAATCCTCCTTCGCCCCTCTCTGAGCTTAGCTCCTCCTCTGAGGACGATGAGATCACCCCCCCGCCTGCCTCGCGTGGCGGTGGAGGCAGAGGCAGGGGCAGAGGACGTCGTGCTGAGAATTCTGGTCATGCTGGCAGAGGTCTTGGTCGTGCGCGCTTTTCTGGTGAAGTCCCTCGTCAGCCCTCTCCCGCCTCTTCTTCTGGGCCTCCCTGTCATGCACCCCCTCCTGACCCTCTCGCTCAACCTAGTCAGCCTCTCCCTTCTGACTTTTCTGTCCCTCCCTGTCTGCCCAACCCTCGAGTTAGCAGGTTTCGGGGTTCCATTATTAGACAAACTACTCAGAACGCTGAGCTCCACTTCCACTGCACCTCCTTCGACTCCTTCATCACCGCCTTTATCTCCGTCTCTCTCCATGAAGAAATCCCGCCCCGTGCTTCCTCCTCCCCTCCTATTGACCTTCGCCCCATTCCCACTCTCCACACAGAGCTGCGTTCTGAAGATGACAACAAGGATTTGAAGACTGACAGCCTTGCAGGAAAGGAGGACAGTAGCGAGGAGAATGAATATGCATGCAGAATTGAAGAAGAACCAATGTCTTCTGAGCATGAGGGTTAAATTCCCTGGCTCATTTACTTCTGGTTTTTTTTATTTTTACTGTTTTAATTGCTCTACTGCTGGGCAGAATAGCGTTTCTAGCTTTTTTTTTGTTGTTCACATATTATGTATAAACCTATGGCCGGTTTCACTTCCATGGGCGGCCCAGTTCATAATGCTCAATGGGTCGGTTTCCCGCTATGGGCAGCCCAGAACTCTCAAGAACAGTGCTGACAATCAACCCCAGCTGGATGGCTTACACAGCAGCAGCTGTGGCAGTTTTGTACCAATATTTTTATAAGTTAATAGATTTAGTCTCAATTAGAAAAAAAAAAAGGTAGATTTTCTTTTTCCTTATGAGAAAAATATCACTTATCCATACTTTTTCCAAATCTATTACTCATTATTTCTAAAACTCATAAAATATACCAACTTGGAAATATAATTTATTTCCATGGAAGAATATAAATTATTGTAAATAAAATAATTAAGAAATAATTCTTCCAATATTCTTATAATCAACAATTACAAGAATATTCTTCATTTAATATCAATATAATAATTAATAATATTTAATTATTTAATAACCCTCATTTTATGAGAGTTTTTATGGTGGCTTATGCGAGGGATATTACAAACTCCCCCCCTTAAAGAGAACATCGTCCTCGATGTTCTTCTCTTGTTGGAACATTAACCTTTAATTTTCATTTCTAATTATTTAGGAAATGTAAAATAATACCTAAATCCTAATACTTTCATAAAAACTCAGGGAGCAATTATCCCTTTAATCATCAAAATGATAAGAAAACTCTATCAAGTGCACATTGCATTTTATTTAGGAGTTACACTAGTCTTTCTCTCCCACTAGTGTTTTTGCAAATTATTGTCTTTCTCTCCCACAATAATTTCAATCCAATTCAAACTCATGGTATTTATCTCCAACCATTATGTTTACAATCTTCCTTTACCCATACTTTTACCACATATAACAATAGGGCTATTCTCTTATGTTATTGTTAAGATTATTCAGCATACTTGTAATTCTGGTGCATATTACAACTCTTCCCTTGGACTGTACTTGTTGTTCCTGTTTACCGTTTTGTTAAAAATTTTGGTTTATACACACAACAACTCCATTTTCATTTTAAAAGACAACAAGCTACACCTGTACATTTGTTATTAGATTTGACATTCAGGAAATCTATCATCTCTAACTTTATTACTACAGGGTACTTATCCCCGGAATCCAACCATTTGTACCTGCTATTAACCTACTGGATTTTCAGCTAATAGCTCTAATTTGCAATTGCATGAGGTACTGAACAAACAGTCAATCTAAACTTTGCATAAGAAATCATAACATAATGATTCATATAAACTTTGCATAAGAAATCATAACATAATGATTCATATAAACTTTGCATAAGAAATCATAACATAACAATTCATATAACCTTATATAAAAATTCATAGATAAATCTCCAAATTTATGTATGCATACCGATACTATGACCAGTCCTCCCAACCTTAGAGTTCGTCTATCTCCAGAACTCACCCCCGAACTGAGATCCTCCAAGAACAGACTAACCTCAATCTGTTCTGGAGCAGCTTATTTAAGCTATGCTCTCCCCAAAGCCTGTTTCCAATTCTGCGTCCAGAATTTCAGGATGCTTTTATTCCCGTTTGCCTAGGCTTCCCTTATTTAGGGACTTTAAAGCTGCTTTCTGCTTTTCCAGTTTTTCCAGCTTTTTACCTCTTCCCAACTACTTTCCTCATCATTGGGGAATTTAGATTTTTCCTCAAAAATCTAAATTAGAAATAATTTCTTTCAAGGATTTTTTGAAAGATTTTGGGGAAAGTCTTTACCTTTTCCATAACCTCATGGATTAGGCATGTGATCTCAATTTCTCATTTGGTCATAGTGCATACACAATATTTTATTTATTTTTCATAAATAAATAATTAACCACATCCACACAATAATTATCCATTGGGGTCCACTCCCCTTTGGATTTATGTTCAAATGTCTAATTTGAAAAGTATAGAACTTGGGGGTCTTACAAAAACTCTAGAGTTATTTCCTGAATACCCCAACTAAAGTATTCATTAACTCAACAATAAAATAAAATACTACCTCATTACATCAATCCCATCATAGCTTCCATAGCCATTGAATCCAATAAAAATTCAATGTCTAAAATTAGTCAATGTCTACAAATCCACTGTAATTTACATAATTTTCCATTGCATATTATCATTAAGGCAAAGGAACATTTATGTACACCATGCATCTATACTTGACCCACAACATGGGGTCCAAAATTTGTCAAAGCACATTGACAACAATTCATCGCATGTAATATAGGTGGTATACATTCAAAATTTCCACATAATAATAATAATCATATAGCTTAGAAAAAAGACATTAACATATGTTGCATACCATAGCATGATACTTTATTTAAGGTCTCACCTTAGCAGCCATCAATATTGTAGAGAACTAACAGTCCCATTGAACACTAGGACACAAAATGTGATTCTTTTTTTTTTTTTTTTGCTTACCATTAGCTTGCAACCATATAAGCGACAACCATTGAGGAATTTTGTGAAAATAATTTGCAATCATGAAATCTACAATCACTGTAGAATTTTTTTCAAATAGTATGCAAGCATGCAATCTACAACCAATTCGACATTCCATCAAACAATTTTCAAGCATGCAATCTACATCCATTGAAGAATTTTAACAACAATTTGCAAGCATGCAATCTATGGTGGATAAGGCATTCTTCCAAATAGTTGGCAAGCATACAATCTACTACCATTGAGGGACTAGTTAGCAGAGATGAAATAAATTTCCATAAATATGTTTATACTCTCATAGAGATAGTAAAACTAGAATTTCTAGAACATCATGAATCATATTAATATCATCAATGGTAAAATTTATGCTAATAACAGAACCAACAATCCCTACAACAGCGTCTAATCAGGAAATTTGACCAAATTATGGATCCATTTCTAAACATAACTTTTTCTTGGAATCACCATGGGGGTTACATGATCTCAAGGTATGAAAACCCCTTAATATTAAAGATTAATCACATCCAAAATTTCCACGGATGAAATTATTTAAAATAACAAAACCGTGGATCTTAATTACCACTTTTTGTCGACCACATGGAATGCAAACTTTCCTCTACAACTCTAAATGAAGAAAGAGAACCCACAATTATGCTACTATGATTTTTTCATTGAATTTAAGTTCACTATGTGAGTTCTATTTCACTCGTTGCTTATTTTTAACAACTAAAGAGTTTCGTTCAAATATATATATATTTTGTTTTCAACATTCCATTGTCCTCTTCAGGGTCAAATCCAAATTCTATATTATTTAGTTATCACACCAACCATACATGTATTCATTATTTATAGGTAGTGCATGATAACTTTAGCCATGTTTTTCCATTTTTTTTTCTTATGTACCATAATAATTTTTCTCACATTATGCATGCAAAGGTTGGAAATTAATCTACAATATAAACAGTGAGTGCTCAAGATGGTTCATAGGTACAATAGAAGTTTTATTGTCTTTTATCCACATCCATATTAAAATTTCATGAGCACACTTTTAAAGAAACATTATAAATGTCTACTCTTTCATGCAGTCATTAGTCATGCAACATGCATCTCATGTTAATTGTAGTATACTACAAGTTTAATTAAAATCATACCTGAGATGATGCCCACTAGCATCATACCTCTACTTCCTTTTTGCATAATGATTCCCAAAAGGCGCCAGTGTTGCAACCTTTTGCTCTGATACCATTTGTAACATACCCCGATAACCTCGCAGGAAAAATGCATGGAGTTAGGAATTTTTTTCAACATTTACGAATGTGTAACCTTATAAATTTCTTTATATATTTCTGCATTAACCATTTAAATACCCATTATCATCACTTAGAGAAATATTTAGCAAAAATCATAGTGAGTTACACAGCCATTAATTGTTCTTGTTGTAGCATATTAACTTAAATTTCCTGCTATAACTATGCATCGATCCCATGATCATTTTAATTCAATTAGTAGATCACCTAATTGATAATATCAACGTCATATCATGAAAGAAATTAACATCATCAAAACGACACAATTAACAATCACATAAATAGACACCGATATACCGTGGAAACCCCGTAGGGTGAAAACCAGCAAACGTTTAATTTTATTATTAAACGCTCTTGAGGGTTGTCACCCCTCACTCAATGGTTATAAGGGAGTCCATCCCTTGACCATTGTAATAAAATTTACATATAAGAAAAATCTTAAACGAAACATAACTAGCTATAAGTTATTACAATCATCATGATACCATTTACCCACGAATCATCAATCTCTGTCTTTGTATTCAGACTGTTTCCTTCAGGGGATCATTGTGCAATTGGAACTACTAAACCTGCATGGACTAACAAATCTTTATCTTCCACAATGTTAAACTTGAAATTTCCTTTTCTCAAGCCATTCTTCTTTCCTGCCATTTCTGTCGTCAGCACACTTGATATCATGATTAGATAAAATATTAATAAACCAATAATCAATCTCTATTGGTGACACTTCAACAAATATTTGTATGCATTTATAAAAAATAACCACATTGACATTATTTTCCTTATTTAACATCATGTCACATGCATTAGTAACAAATAAATCAATATCAAGCATCCTCTTTCCATCAAACACTAATAAAATCTTGCATGCACTTTCCTATTATTTCCAAAAGAAAGCTAACATACTATATAATAATACTGTGCATGCAAATGCATAACAATATTTTCAAGATAACTATCCCAACAAGCAATTTCTCTTTTTGCCTACTCGTATGTTTTCTTTTCAATATGGATTAATGCAATAGATGTTATACTTACGCATGTGAATACATGTTCTTTTCCAAAAACATATTTTTCACCCAAGATCTATTCATAATGGTTACTATGTATAACAATGCCAACTCTATTTCAAACAAAGTTAATATACAAGTTATAGTTTTGTGCATGCAATAACATATCTTGTTCTTCCTGCATGTAAAACATATATTTCTTTCCAAAAGAAACCAAATAAATATTTCATGGAAAACTAAACACATTTCTTTTCCAAGGGTCAAACGCATACCACTTATCATTTCATGCATGCAAAGTGACATTTCCCTCTCATCCAAAAGATATAACCAATAACTATGCATAATATTCTCCCAAGATAAAGCTAATACCATAGCTAATCCCTTTTGGTTGGACAAATACATATTATTTTTCCCAAAAGAAGGCTAACACAATAAATATTATGTGATTGCATCTTCCTTTTCTCTAGAAATCTAATACTCAAAAATATATTTTTTCCCATGCATGCAAGCATATATGTTTCTCTAAATAATATTACATAATAAAGCATGTGATTACTCTTTTTCCTCTCTAAGAATCTAATCCAATAATTCATACAAGGATATATTTTTATCTTCTATTCATTTTGAAGAGTTTTAACACAATAATTATTTCCTTGCATACAATTATGCAATGTTCCAAATGGGAAAATATAGGCTCGGTAGGGAATATCTTAAGATATTCCACTATGGAATCACAGCAATATGGAATTACACCAATAGATCTAAACCAGAGATAGACTGGCAGGGCATTTACTAGATGCATCACCTTCACAAGGAAGGGTGAAATCCAGAGGCTTCCTGGCCCATTCCAGACTCTGTCTATAGAAGAATGGTCGAACACAGCAAGTGTGGGAACGACACACTCATCTTAGATTTTTCTGCTCTTAGGAACCTTAGATCTATAGATCTAAACAATGGATCCAAAAGAGAAGTAAAAACCAACCAAGGAAGAAGCGGGAAATTCCACTCTCAGGAAAATCTGCAATAGGCTCAAGGAGGACATTGTATAAGCAAGCCAGTGTGAAAATAACATAGAACGGGGCTGGGTTCCCTTATTTTAGGCTATGTCAGACCTCAAGAAAAGTTTCGGCAAAAAATAAATGAGTTTAGAGGTTTTAACAGATCTCCCACAATCAACACTAGCTGAAAATCAGCTAAAGGAGAGAGTTGGTAAATAGAGAAACCGTCCTTTAGAAATTGTGCAGTTTCTACTGGAAGACACTAGAAATCAGCCATTAGACTCATGGTATAGTATGGCATCAAGAAATCAGATCTATAATCAAGTTCCTTTGTAGAAGTATTGGATTTACTTGAAGCAAGAGCAAGAATCCTTCAAAAATAATAGCAGAAACAATTGGAAAAGTTGCAGAAAAACTTGACAACATTTTATATGAGGAGCTTCAGCTGATGTAGGTTAATATTCAGATCTACAACTGATATATGGCTGAAACATCAGACCCATACCAGATCTGGAACTACTCAGCCTTCTAAACAAGATCCCCTTGGGGTTTTATCAAATTAATGCACAAATAAGTGTATATCTAGCTTTTAATACACTGAAATTTTTATTGCAAATAAATTCAATCATTATATAATCATGGTCCATAAGAAAACAAATATATTTTCAAAAGATATGGTTACTCATATATTGATGCATGCTTGGAATACTCTCTTCCTCTTCCTTGGCTCCATTCTCCATGTATTCTCCCATTCGCCTTCCTCTACTTCTCTCATAGGCTTATATTAAAAAATAGAATTAATTAAAATGGAATAGATTTTATAAATCATAAAAGTATTCCAACTTTTTTCTAAATCATAAAAGAATTCCATCTTTTCTAATTCATAAAAGCATTCAAGCTTTTCTAAATCCTAAAAGTATTCCAGCTTTTTCTAAATCATAAAATAATTCCATATTTTCTAAATCATAAAAGCATTCCAGCTTTTCTAAATCACAAAAGCAATCCATAAAGCCTCCATAAATCTGATTTTTCCTAAATCATAAAAGCATTCCATAAATCCCTCATGCTTTTATTTTTAAAGGTAGATTTTCTTTTTTCCTTATGAGAAAAATATCACTTATCCATACTTTTTCCAAATCTATTACTCATTATTTCTAAAACTCATAAAATATACCAACTTGGAAATATAATTTATTTCCATGGAAGAATATAAATTATTGTAAATAAAATAATTATGAAATAATTCTTCCAATATTCTTATAATCAACAATTACAAGAATATTCTTCATTTAATATCAATATAATAATTAATAATATTTAATTATTTAATAACCCTCATTTTATGAGAGTTTTTATGGTGGCTTATGCGAGGGATATTACAATTAATAAATTATTATTATTACTTTATTTTTGAATTATGTTATATTTTGAATTAAAACTATTCATATACTGAAATAATTTAATAATATATTTTTATTATATATTTTGCTATTGAATAATATAATATTATATATTCTAATATATTATATTCTTTTATATATATATTATTCATATAGTTAATATTATTAAATATTATAAGTAAATATGTAAAATATATTGGTAATTATATTCATAAATATATAATATTTATTTTTGTGAAATGCATGTGGTGAGTGGATATATCAATCACATTGCTGAAAATGGTTGTAAATCTCTTTCATATAAGTCTAATGGTTGTAAATGTGATTGTGCTAGTTATATAATTAAGAAAAATGTATTATGACAAATTTGATTAAACAATGATATTGTAAGTTTTATTGTGGACTTGGATTACTTCAATGAAAAATAACTTAAGATAACCTAAGTTCTAAGTTTTTTCTTCAAATGTGAGGTGAAGATAATATATGTTTTTAACCTAAGTTCCAACACAGTTTCAAATTTATTGTACTTCGGTCTTATTGCAGAGTTGAGTTTTAAACTTCAAGTTTTTTTAACCTAAGTGGAAATAACTTCAAATTTTAAGTTATTTCATATTTGAAGTTATTTCATATTTTAAGCTAAGTTCCAATAGGTTGTACATTTAACATCTCATTATATTGGCCTTTGGGCATGAACATTTTAAAGTGTATTGTATTATTATTGTTACATCTTCAAATTTTTGCTAAGAGAGATGTATTACATTACTGAGCCACCTTCTCATCTCACTCCGTCGCCACCTCATCCATCTTACTTGTCCCATATTACATACCACACTTTAATTTCTTTGAGACCACACTTTCCACGTGCATCACCATGCATACGAAAATATAGAGTTATCTAACAATTCTTCAAGGAAAACTGGTTATCGAACATTTCTTCAAGGGAAAACCGCAAGCTCCTAGGAGCATAACAGGAAAAATGAGAATGGAGTTCAAAGGGTTTGTGCAAAGCCAAAATCAAGCCTATAATTATGTGCATCAGTCGTATTGTCTGTAATAATCTCCATTTTTCTTTCAATCCTCTTGTAGTTGTTGATGCTTCTCTTCTCTTGTAGCTGAAGATGTTTCTTTCATCTTTCTGGTAAGTCAGATATGAGGTTTTGTAGTCTATATTTTTTAATCTTGTTGCATTCGTTGATGTTTTTCTCAATCTTCTTGCAACTCGGATATGAGACTTTGTAGTATGTATTCTCTTCAGCTCAGCGATCAGCTCTGTAAGTACAATGTCATTATCATTATTTTAAAGAAACATGTTTGATCAATTTAATTTCCAAATAAATTGCTTACAGATAGAAAAATTGCTATATTACAAATACTGAAAAATATTTCTATATTATAGACGTAGACAAGCAAGAGAGACTTGTTTCCCATAGCAAATGCAAGCCAGAGTACATTATTTTTGGTCACATTCCCCACCCCACCAGATAGGCAAGAGTGAATGCATTATTTATTGGTTGGGAGGAAGGGGCTTCACAGGGAAAGAGTGTCGCCTTTCAAATTACTTAGGAAGTCCATCATTTCCGCGAGACGGACCGCTCGGAGAATGGTTTCACATGATCAAAATCAAATGTATGTCTGTTGAAAAATTCATTCCATATCAAGTGGAAACTTGATTGTTGTGGCAAGTGAAAATTCATGATTTCCGCCATTTTCTGGTGAATTTTAGCATTTTGTAGTAATTAGAAATTTTCTTTTGAATCATTTTCTTTTGATTTTGAATCAGTGAAGCTTAGGGCTCAAACATAATTGTCCTTAAGCATCCACATTCTCGTTGTGCCTTGAAAGGTTTTCACTGGCTGCATACTATTTTTATTATTATTATGGTGTATCTCATTAGGACATGCTTGTTTCCATCCCAGTCATTAGGGTCTATGAGACATGCTCTAATATTTCATTTTTCTCTTAACGAGAGAACTTAATCCCACGACCTCTCATTAAAATATAGACAATCTAATGAAGTTGGTGTCTAATTTGTAATAGATGAAAGAGTACTAGATGCATCAAATTTCTGCATCTAGGTTTTTTGTTTGCTTTTGTACTGCCTAACATTTGGCTTTCATCCAACAAGCTTCAGTCTAGATTCTTGCAGAGGGGAATTTTTTTTATTAAATTTTAGCATAAGTTTTTATGTTTGAAATATTTAATTTACTATTTAACTATCTTTCCTCCTTTTCGTGCTTAAAATTGCAAATGATGAAATTTTTTTACAATGCAATCTCAGAAAGTCAGTTCCATGATGTGATTCTGCATTCCATTAGTATTTATTTTATCCAACAAAAACCTTCCTGGGAAACTGCTTGGCACTTTCCTCCCGCACTTTCCTCCATTTTGCAGATGGTACCCATTGTAAGCCAATTGGCACTAATTATGGCACTTTATTCAGTGGGACATTAAGGAGGGCACACAACGGAGGCACCTAGGGGTTCAACCCTGAGACTTGGTCCATCCTACTCAAAGCACTCAACTGCTTGAGCTCACCCACGAGGCTATTTCTATTTATATTTATCTCGTAACCTTAGTGAATGGAAAATTTAGAAGCCACAAAATAAATGTAATTTTTCTTTGCTTTGAATAAGTAATTGTGGTTTTCATTTATATTTATGGTACTTTAGTGATTGTAAAATTTAAAAGAAAAAAAAATTAATGTAATTGTTATTATCTTTGAATAAGTAGTTGTTTCTTTTTTGTTCAATAAAATATAGATGATATGTGGTTTAACTCTATGAAAACTTGGTGAGTTATATTTCTCTTCTAATAATATTTAGAAAAAATAATTATCAAGTCTCAACTTTTTGTATGGGCTAATAAAAGAAAATTGCATAGAATTGGAAAGTGCATGGAAAGCACAAGAGACAACACAGTCCACATCTGAGATCCAAAGTAGTAAAGGCAGTTTTGAACCTAATTTGATAATGAAATTTAGCTTTGCAATATATGATATAAAGGGATAGAACAAGTATGTCTCACCTTTTTAGGTTGTTCCAACATTCTCTATAAATTAGCACACCAACTTATCTCATGTAAATTCAAGAGATTTTAGTAAATACATATCAATTGTAGCTCCAGATTGTGAACACGTTAGTAGCTCTCATGCGCTACAGTAAGAAAAATCATGATGCATCTATATCAAATGTCATGTATATTTCCAGCACTACGATTATCCCTTTACCTTGAAACCCAAACTTTGAAATCCAGACGTAGTATCAATAGCTCAAGGAGCAACAAAGACACAAAGATCTATATAGAAATATTAATTTCCTTTCACACTTGGAAGAATCAACCTCACTCGACCATGGGCTATTTGAGCGTGCAATAGATTAAAATAAATGAAGTGAGTGAAGGCATGCTGGCCAGGTGGCAGAGCCGACAATAGAACTTGGCAAGCTAATTGTGGATCATTGTTTCTAATAATTTCTTACTATTAATCCAAGTAAACTATGGTCGAAGAACTTATTTCTTCTTAATATTAAATTCAGTTAATGTATTAGGTAGTTTAGAGCCAGAGAAAGAACTTGATTTGTATGCAAGCAAACATATTCTCAAGTGTTTATTCCGTTTTTATTTTTATTTTATTTCAATTATTAATTTTTTATTCATATTTTAATTGTTTTATTTGTTTAATATTTCTCAAAATATTAATTGTTTTATTTATTAAACAAATAAAATTAATGTTGATTCAAATCTAAATAATTCAAAGTTTTAGTTTTAAAAATTGTAGTATCAATATTAGTATTATCAACTCTACATTGAGTGAGGTTTTTTTCTAATAAGTTTAATAACATTGATATTTTCATATTACATATATTATTTTTGGTGATAATTAAATCTTTATTATATTTTCAAGTGTGAATTATATACATAATATAATTTTCCAAGCATAACTTTAATTGATGTGGTGATTATTAAATTTTCATATTATATATATATATATATATATATATATATATAACTAAGTTTAATCTATTATAATGGTACATAATGTATATAGCTGGCTTCTCCTCCATATTGCAAAACTAGCAAACGCTGGAGGGAAGAAAATTCAAAAAAGCCAAAATATAAGTCGCTCGTGACCGGGAAACTGACTCAAAATTGCTACCCATAAGTGGGAAAGCAGCATACATTGTTCTAAACAAGAAAAGGAAAGTATAAAAAGAGCTAGCGTAATCGAGGTAAAAAATAGACAACTTTTCCATAGCTACTTTGATATTGAAGCCAAAAAACCAAAAAGAGTTAAGGAGACCCCTGAAACTACTAGCTGTCAACTTGTTTGCCATTAGGTGGTGGATTTTCTTCCACGATAGGGCAGTTGTAGACTTCATCCGGGGCATCTGCAACCTTGTTGTCATCATCTGGGGCTGAGTGTTCTGAAGAGGAGGGAGAACTGGAATGTTTCCATTCCGAGTCCTCACTTGCAGAGTTGTCGCTACTAGTCCTTGCACTACTAGACATTCTAGGGCTTGGCTTCACTGGAAGGGTAGTGGATTTTGTGGTAGCAGGGTGAGGTTGTACCGAGATAGTTTATTTCTGCCTACGCTTCTGGGAGCTAGAGCTAGCAGCGTCACAGGGCTCTTCCTGAAAGACCATTGTAATCTTTACTATGATGCGCGGCTTTTCCAATGCATTAATAAACTAAAATCTAGCCTCATTGCTTGTTGATGGCGAATAAGCCCAATCGACTTTGCTACTGCTACTGCCCCTTCCTGCACTTCCTTTACCAACATGAGAACCGCTACTAATCCTTCCTTCACCGCCTCTACCACCGCCCCCACGCCTGTAGCGCATTAGTTTCCTACACATCATGGTTTGCTTATGGAATGTTGAGTGATAACCTGAATTTTCAGAGGACTGAGATGGCAAAGAGGAGAAGGTTGGGTGGGTAGGAAACAAGGTTTGGACAAAGAGTGGAGAGGGTTGAAAATGGTCATGCAGAGCGGTGATCTTTGTGTCATTGCAGGGTGAGGAATGACCAGCTCGAATGTGGGTCTGGAGAACAATGTGGGAGAGGAGATGAAGCTGAGGAGCAGAGTGGGGGTGTTGAGGAGAATTAAAGGAAGTAGCAGCATAATGGAAGCTGGAAAGCATGAAATCCATGGAAGCTGGCAAGCACGCAGAGTAAATGCAGCTCGGGGGAGGAGAAGACATCGTATCATTGCTTGCTATTGAATTTATGGGAGGAGTACAACAATCAGGTGGTTGCAAGTGGCAATACCACCTATCGCTCTCCAATGCCTCCACTAATAGCCCGCTATTCAACACCCGCATCCAGGATTTATATTTTTAAGTACAAATGGTTTATATAATATAATTTTGCAAACATAAGTTTGATTGATCTTTGGAGAATTGAATAATTTTGTAATCGTAAGTTTGATTTCTCTTTGGAGAATTGAATAGCCAATCCTTCAAAAATGCAAAATGAAGAAAACAGTTATTCCACCACTGCTAGCATTTTCACGAAAACTTTGTCATCTTAGCAAGCATTTAACTTTTAATCATTAATTTCATGGAAAAAAAAATACATGTTATCCATAATCATATTATGAAATATTTTTTATTTTTTATAAATAAATACTTTTGAAAAATTAATGATTTCTAATGTGTCATTAGAACATTATAACTCAAAAATTCAATAAAAATATTAAAATATCTAATTTTATATTAATGAATGCAATCATACAAATTATGCCAGATGTTATGTGAATAGGCCAAATTAATAAAATTTATAAGCTAATCCAATGCTTCTAGCTTGTCAATTCTTTCCCTCCATACCATCCACGAGAGAACAATACAATGTGGGTTTGTCCTTTAAATTGCTTCCCTTTTCAAAGAACTTGATGTTGGTTGCCTAGATTATTTATTAAATACTTTATTCAGCTATTTTAACACTAGTTTTGGTCTTTTTGTTTGTATGCCCAAAAAGTGACCCATGAAGTTCTATTAAATTTTTTTCTATGGTGTGACCTTATAGTGTGACCTTATTGTATTTGATTTAATTCTAAAATCATCAATCCTTAAAAAAAATTCCCTTTCTGTGACTTTATTGTAATTGATTTAATTCTAAAGTCATCAATCCTTGCCTCTCATTTTAGATTTTGTACTCTGAATCTTAGTATTATAAACTGTATTTTGATTTTAAAAATTTGACTGTTTTAATAATATATTTTAAAATATTTTAATTTTAAAAGTTTATATGTTTGCCCAAATAAAATCAATAACAATGATTTTTAAGACATAGTTTTGTTTGGGATAAGGGAAAATCTTCCCGATGAAAGAAGGGAAAATCTTCCCAATGAAGGAAACCAACAAACAAGATTGCATTAAAAAATTGTATAAGAAAAAAGCACTTACAGTTTATAATTCTTCCAAATCTTCTAAAAGAGATAGTATTCTGTACAGATACTTATCATTATGATTCTGCCACATCTTCCAAAAGAGATAGTATTTTGTATAGATACTTACACCATTATGACTCAAGAGTCATCTTTTGAGAAGAGGTATGAATCAGGTAGTTGAGATTAGGACAGAGAACCCATCAAAATAACTGATGGTGATAGAATCTCCTTATACTCCAATTTTGTTCCACTCTAATAGATTTACATCTTTGTACTCGATCAATGTTAATGGATCTACATTTTTGTACTTTTGAGGTTTTTGAAAAAAGATGACAAATTAGTTGAGTAAGTCCCCGTACAAAATGGCTATCCCAACATCAGAAATACCTTTGTATTTTTTGAAGATAGATCACAATTTGGTTGACACGTTCTCTGTAAAAAAATTCAAATAGTGCTTGATAATACTCTTAAAATTGTCTCTTTAACAAAGTTTTTGTTGTCTAAATTGTTTCTATAACAATGTTTTTGTTGTCTGCCCAGCTTGACTACCGCTTCTTGCAGACCTTGTTAACTAAGTTTTTACTTCGATAGGTTTATTTGTTTTGCAAGTTTTGACAGATGGAACGAATGATAGATGTTGGATGGTCGAAATAGCCCAAAACTACCATTGTCTTGTTCGTTTTGTAGGTTCTGGCTGATGGGAACGGATGGGAGATGTTGGATTGTTGAAAAAGTGCAAAACGACCATTCAAAATTTGCAATGGTAACAAGATTTGCAGGGATCATGTTAATGGCCAGTTTTGCGTCACCTCCTTCATATTAACCACCAAAAACATTTCTGTAACTACGAGAAATATGCTTATAGATAAGGATTTATATAAAAAAGAGGTGATCACGACCATTTTTGGCCAGCTATCTTGTTTGGCCTTACAGTCTCTTCCTTCCTTTCCCTATAAAAATTGTGGTCATTGTCTTACTAATTTATTAGTAATGTCTAACTAATTTTTAGTGCCTATAGTCTCTGAATAAGTAAGTATTAAAACGCATCCGTGTTTCCTGTCAATTGTTGGTTGTAGGTTTATTTTGTGATACAATAGTATGCGCGTTCGAATGCATGTGACTGAGTGTAAAGCTTGAGTAAATTGAAAATCGATGTGAAAAATGAAATGTTGATCCTATAATTTAATATGACACTCGCTGGTTTGATTAAATTTTAATCTATACTTCTTAATCATTTAAAAATTTAATATGACAATGATAGCTTTGATTAACATTGTATAAAGGGGCAGTAAGTTTGAACGAACTGTTCTTATAGGAAAAGGGAAGAAAATATATATGAACGATTTTAGTTTTTCACTTAATCGCTGAGAGATTTTATATGAATATGGATGGTTGGATTAAAATTGCATGAAGGCAGAGTAAGTTGATTAAATTTTTGTTATGTGAAAAGGAAAAGTAAATATCTAGGAAGGATTTTTTTTTTTGGTATTTCGCATGATCTAGTTGGATGGATTTTAAAATATAAATCATATTTTGGAAATATAAATATATGGTGATAATTTTTGTAATTTTTTTCTTAACGAGTTATTAAATGTATATACTGATAGGATGATAGTACGTTAAAGTAATATGTAGCCATTATGATTAATAATTTAATGGAATTTAAGAGAATGAAGAGACAATTTTATAGTACTTTTTAGTTTATTTAATAAATTTAATTTAAATTTAAGCACCACATTATATTAAACTTTTACCATAAATCCAATTTTGTTGACTACCATCACTCGTGTGGTTGGATTTGTGGTGGAATTTATCTTACGAGACCAATCTTCACACCATTTTTTTTTTTTGGTATTTCGCATGATCTAGTTGGATGGATTTTAAAATATAAATCATATTTTGGAAATATAAATATATGGTGATAATTTTTGTAATTTTTTTCTTAACGAGTTATTAAATGTATATACTGATAGGATGATAGTACGTTAAAGTAATATGTAGCCATTATGATTAATAATTTAATGGAATTTAAGAGAATGAAGAGACAATTTTATAGTACTTTTTAGTTTATTTAATAAATTTAATTTAAATTTAAGCACCACATTATATTAAACTTTTACCATAAATCCAATTTCGTTGACTACCATCACTCGTGTGGTTGGATTTGTGGTGGAATTTATCTTACGAGACCAATCTTCACACCATTTTTTTTTTTTCCTTCTTGAAATCGATGCTGTCAGTGATGTGTTTAGTTTAGGGAAGAAAAAACTATTTTGACTAGAAACCCTATTCTGATTAATTTGTGTCAAAGATACTTTTATGATGTATCTGCAATCCCATGACCCTTCCCATTCTAATTTTTTCGATAAGGGACAAGTCCCTACTGCTTATGCTTCTTGTCTTGGGAGTGTGGATTGTAACATTAATCAATAATAAAGTATTTATCATAGAAATGTACAGATTAATTGGATTAAAATTTTAAATAAATATATTTAAACATTTAATCTATTTTACCAATTATGGTTCCTTTTTAGTTTTCCACAGTTTAAAATTGAAATTGCATTTTGCATTTTAAAATTATTAGAAAGAGTTGAAATCTCACCTCGTACAAAAATATGAATCTGAAATTCTCAAAAGAATTCTCTCTTAAAATCACCATATATAGTTTAACTATCAGGTATAATATAAGTAGTTTGGGTGAGTCGCGCTACGGTTTGTTGTAAAAATGCTAACATTTCTTTGCATTAGGGTTTTAGATTTTTTATTTAAAACAAGTTTTAAGTTAGTTTTTTATATTTCTTTTTTGTTTTAAGTTATTTAGATTTTATTTTCACTTTTAATATGATTTTTACTTTTATTTTTAATATTAATTTTTAATAGTATGTTAAATAATAACATTACATTTACATTAAGTTTTATTAATAATTATAATATATTTATATTAATATTTATATTAGTTTTAATAATAATATTAATTTAAATAATATTAAAAATTATATTTATATTAAGGTAAAGATTATTAATATCATAAATATTTTTAACATTGTAATGATTGTTAACCCTATTAATATTAAAATAATGGGTTAACAATATTAAAATAATGTTTATTAACTTTATTGATATTATATTAAAGTAATGATTATTAATATTGTTAATATTAAAAATATTTTCACATTAAATATTAATAATATTAATATTAATGGTTATATAGCATTAATCTTAATAATTTAAAACATTAATATTATTAATAACGTTAGTATAATACTATTAATAATTGTAGAAAAGTGATGTTATTATAACAATTTTTTAAAATTATGAGCTTTTAATGTTATTAATATAATAACAATTAAATTATAATATTTATATTAATAATAATAATAATAAATTAACAATATCAATATCAATATTGTAACTCATTATCCTTACTGTTACTAAAATTAAAACCATTTTAGCATTATATTAAAGTAATGATTATTAACATTAAAATACTTTTTATTAATATTATTGGCATTATATTAAGTAATGTTTATTAAAATTTTAATAATGAAAGTAATTTCTTAAAACTAAATATTATTAATTTTTAGATAGCATTAACATTAATTATTTAAAACATTAATGGAACACTCTACCCACATTTACCCGATGGCGAGATGCAGTCACCTTGGTAAGCATGTGACAAAAAGTTACTATGATGTAACACCTCCAGTTGAATTTTTTTTTTTTTTTTTTTTTTTTTTTGTACTGAACATGATCTTAGTATTCAAGCCTTACATATAAGATACATATTCCACTTACCTCTATATGTAACCCACATACTACTTGCATATAGAGCTTTTGGCAATATACATTTAACGGGCATATATATATATATATATCTAGCTCCTATATGTATATATATTATATATATTTCCAAAACCTTTTGTATAAATAAATCTGGCATATATAGCCTTGGACCATATTAATTCAATGAGCAGATGAATATATATATATATATATATATATATATATATATATATAGCACCTATGTATATATATATATATATATAACATATATAAGTCCAAACCTTTTGTATAACTAATCTTGCATACTTATTCTTTGTCAATATTAATAAATGAGCATGTATATATATCACATCTATATTTACATATGTATATCATATATATATCCAAACTCTTTTATACAATTTATTGGGAGCGCCAACATATATTGCATATAATTAAAACCTTAATGTTTTTATTGGGTCCTTACGCTTGGAAGCGCTAACATATATGGCATATAATTAAAATAACCCCCTTAAGATTTTTATTGGGATCTTACGCATATATAATCATGATACATAAAAGCATACGTTGACACATAAACTTAAATCTCAGTGATATATGTTACACAGCCTCCCTTTAACTTACGGCCGTGTCGATATCCAAGGAGACTATATTTATATTAGCGTAAGCATACCATACTCACGACTCGCGCGCTTGAATTCTTGATGTAATTACATATTCCTACGCAAACTATGGTTTTCGGGACTTTTCTAACCTTAACATCTTCAGTTTTGTATTGTTTGTTTGCACACATTGGCCGGATTCCTCGCGGCGTACTCATTATTATTCGTTCCTTCTTGTGCAGACAGCATCAAATGAAAATGATATTCAGGAATGCAGATTTTCGACGCGGAAATCATATACTATCCGGTACCACTGTTGGCGGTTTACCATGGTTACGGTTCTAAACCAGTGCATGCGTTTTGGCGGACTCATGTGTACTGCTTCTGAAGCGTGGTATACACGTTACACTATGGTTTAACGTATGACTTTGCTCTGCAGACAGAGCTGGCGTATCGCTCCAGAGAATAGAGTACCGGCTACCGGCGCATCTCGTTTCGTACTAAGCATGAGTTCGACGCATGGTTCAGCTATTTGACAGGTCGACTCACCCATGTACTGTGAGAGCCGAGTCCTGTCTCGGAGAATTTCAATGCTAGGTTTAGTACTCTATTCCTATGCGTGTAGGACGTAACTTCTCCATACCCCCACCGTGCCTTAATGTTGCCTGGTACGAGCCTGTCGATGTGGCCGAGTTTCCACAAGCAACCTGGGGATTCTCTAATCTTCCTGGGGCAGTGAAATTAGGGTTACAAGAATTTCTTTTAAGTCGATGCTCCTGCGCGGTTTTATTCATCTGATCTTTCCTTATTATTTATGGGTGTAGAGTTTTTGCATTTCCCCACTCTCTGCGCCAGTGGTGGCGGTCTGTTCGGGTTAGGTTGCGGCTAAGATTCATCTCTTCTGGGTTGTTATTTGGTCTTCATACAGGGTTCATCACTTTAACCCGCAATTATTTTATATTTCTGAACCCGTTTACTGTTATTTCCCTCACGTTCTTAGACTGATTTATTTTCTTCGTGGTTTAGTAGCGAATACAGTGTCTCATTCTTTTCAGATTTTGTTTTGCAGAGAGGTCGACTCGGCGGCATCTCAGGCTAGAGACCTAGCCGGTGCTCTGGCGTTTATTACGCTTCGACTTACTATCCTACGACGCTATTGTTAAAGTTACACCTTCCCTGCGGTTCGTTTTATCCAAAATTGCTAAACGGTTTTGAGATAAACCCTAGCCGGATCGCTAGGTTTCTTTAAGTCCAGACCGATTACATAGGCGGTCTCATTTCTTTACCCACCGTATGCATTTTTCTGGTTTTTTTTTTTTTTTTTCTATGGTAAACGTCAATACTCCTCCCTATATCTCAATTTGTTTCAGTTTTTCTGGCAGAGCCGCTAAACAATCGAACCCTCCCATCAGTAGTTTTTCTTGTGCACTAACTCGATTAAATTCTGTGGTCAGATAGGTTACCAATGGCAGCGTTCTTGCAACGGAGGTAAGTATTGTGTGTTCTGTGGTATTTTAACGCGCTATCCTAATGCATGTCAACGAACACCAATGAATTCGCGTCGAATGTAATACACTATGCGAATAATATAGTCAGCTTTTTATATATATTACACGCGGTCTACTAATAATCATTTGTGTTTTTGTTAAAACTGTATGACTCCCCCCCACTGTTTTTTAATGATTAGGGTTAGAATTATTATTTACCCGTCGTATTGTCGTGTTCACTTCACCTATGTTCGTTTTATTTCACCTTACAAACCCCAACGAGCCGTGGTTTACCAACGCCGTGACAATCCGAGGACTTGTTGACAGCGGTCAATGGCATAGTGTATAAATCCCTCACCACTCTTTAATGCAGTCTGACTATACGTTCATACTATATACCTTACCTTTTTACACAATCGATTCATATTTATATTTCGCTTGCAACATATATTGTTCAGATATATATAAGTCGTATTCATGATTTATTCTTTTAACATATATGGGTTATATATGTAATCGTGTTTCTATCTACCTTGGGCATATATGTTTCCTAGGGTAGGTAACTCATTTGTAGTCGAGGATTGAAAGATCTAATTGCTATAGATCTTGCTACTTGTTAACATATGTATTTATATATATTTTTTTTCTTAGAAATTTGTCTATACATGTATTCGATAGATTTAGTGTTCATTTGGCATATATGTATTTAATTGATATTGTTCATTAAGCATAGATTTAATCCATAACCCTAACATTTCTTTTAAGGGTTAGAGGTAAATTTAATCTACAATACCCTTTATATTGGCTATGAATGATGTAACAATTCTATAGTGCCGATTTACTCTTTGGTTTAATAAGAATACCTATTCTAAAGTCCTCACTCTTAATTTCTATTTTTCTTTTGATATACACCTATATGTATCCAATAGTGCTTGACTAGAGGAATTTAATTATAGATTGAGTCTTTTGCTATGTCACTTGTCTTCAAGGATTTAGGATAGATTTAGAGATGCACTCTATACACTTATAAATGTTATAATGCTCATACAGGGTAGAATTACTCTTTTTCTAGCAAGATTTTAAATGTCATATTCTAATATCTTGCTTTCTTCCTTTCTGCTATGCACCATATAGACTTAAGTTCTGCTATAATAATTTCCCAGCATACATAAGAGTATAAATTATCCCAATTGTATCTACAGGAAACAAAATAATATTTAATTATCTATGGGGACTAAGTAACTTCAGATTTAAACCAACCTTGGTTTAGAGTTTCTGAAGTTTCTACTCTATGGATTTATGGTCTACAACTAAACAGAATCTGGAAGGTGTATGCCTTAGCATGGATTCTGTTAAATGTAGTCCTAAAATCAATGATACAATTTCACTTAAGTTTTTTTTTTATATGTAGCTAATTCATACCATCATAAAATAGAATAACAAGAATTTCAGAACATACCACAGTCTGCAAATGACCAACCTCCCAACCTTAGAATCCTCTTTATCTCCCAGGACTCACCCCCGAGCTGAGATCACTTCCTAGCACAGATCAACCTCTGATCTGCTTAGGAGCAGCTTATTTAAGCTCATAATTCCCCAAAGCATGTTTCTAATTCTGCGTCCAGAATGGCAGGATGCTTTCTTTCCTGTTTAGCCTAGGCTTCCCATTTTGGGACTCTTTAAAGTTGTTTTATGTTTTTCCTCAGCTTTTCCAGCTTTTTCTCACCTCTTCCCAACTACTCCTCTTCATTGGGGAAATTTAGATTCCTCCTCAAATCTAAATTAATTTCTTTCAAGGATTTTTGAAAGATTTTTGGGGATTTGTTGCCTTATCCATCCTCATGGATTTGGAAAGTGATCTCTAATTCTCATCTTGGTCAAAATGCACAATCATTTTATTTATTTCCTCAAATAAAATATGCAAATACATTCACAGCATACTTATCCCTTGGGGTCCACCCCCTTTAGGATTAAAGTTCAATGTCTAACTTTAAAAAATTCAACACACAAATTGGGGGTGTTACATATGATATCACTCAACCTCCTACATCACTTTAAGGAGGTGAAATTGACAAAACAAAATCTCTATAATTTCCCTCGAGTGCTACCGGACCACCAAGGGCTAAACCACCCTTCCAAGCGCCCAATCTGCAAGTTAATTTTTTTTTTACTATTGTGGACTCAAGGACGTTGGCACAACACTACCTATTTTTTACTGTAACCCTCCAATCACATGCATGATGCCTACAAGGGAGAAATTGTACTCTTTTTCACCCAGTTTTTTGCTAGCAACTATGATATTTGAGCTACTTTTTCAAGCTAGTCTCTAGACTACTGCACAAAAATTGACACAAGTTTCTAGAATGATAAATGGCACAAGGAAAAAGTATATAACACAAAACTTAACCAAGGACATGACCTAGGAAGGCCTAACCATGCTATACATTCTATCAAACACATCATGAACATGTAATGTATAGGTTATTAATGCATATCTGAACATAGGGATCTCATACTTATCTAATAATCGTCAAGGTTTGATGCCCTCTCATAATAGTTTCATTATCATATATTATGTCATGGATTCATTAACATTTAACATACTAACCAAAAAATGATGAGAGACATAACTCAGGTATGTCATAAACCATGCTTATAACCAACATATAACCAAAAAATAAAAATAATAGAATAACCATTAAAATCACGTAATAAAAAGCACATTTATTCATGAAATACAAGAGGAAAATAATTCTTATTAATATATTTAAAATTGAACTAACTGAGGGACTTCCACATATCACCTAACCATAGAATGGGTGTAACCAAATCTTTATTTCTCCAACATGTCTTATTCCAAGCATGGATTTTGGACTGATAACAAAACTGACAATGATTATTAGGCTTTATCGCATATCCCACCAAGCGAGTCAAGGATTTCTATGTTCGAAACAAGAACCTATACAATCAGGCTTTACTGTATATTCTACCATATACCGGTCAAGGATTCCTAGGACCAAACAAGAAAAATACACTACAAGCTCTACTGCAATCCCAGCAATACTGACCCAGGGATCACTAGGCCCTAAAAATACATCGATTCCTCTAGATCTATTGACCCAAACCGTGAGTAATTTTCCAATATCCACCCTTAGTCTTTACCACATATCCCACCTTTACCAATCCAGGGATTTCGAGGCCTTTGAGAATTTTCCTGAGACGACCCCACTTATTTTTGAAACCATTCATAAATCTAGTTCAACCAAGTAAAGGAACCCCATGACACCATGGATATTCGGAAATGGAAAGGAAAGGTTGAAACCATTGTCACACCTGGAAAAACTCATTCCAATGACAACAAGACAACCAATTACGCACATACACATGTCATGCACGCCAAAACTAGCAAGGAAATCATATATGCAACATGTTACCTACAAGTATTCCCGCTCTATCTATTTGATCCAACCTTTCCTTACTCGATCCTTGCATTCATTTTCTTTCTTTCCCTTCCTTGTCTTTTCTTGGTCTAATTATAAAGTGTGCAAGAGTATGAGAGAGAGAGATGCACCGAACTTACTTTTTCTACTAGAACTCTTATGAAAATTTTGCACTACCACTGATGATACATGTAGTCTTTTTTATATAGGAAGCTACTGGACATCATACTTGTAAAATGTAACATGAAATTTTTCTATCTTAATGGAAGATTACGAATTTTTTCCTTGTGAAAAATGACAGAGAGAGATATCCAATCTGAAACTAATAAAAACATTGTGAACTGATCCTCAAAAGCCTTTTTATTATTAAGACCTGTAATTTCTTCATTTCCCTCCATTTTCCCTTTATTTTCCTCCTCACATGCAACCTGTGATATCTCCCCTTCCTTTTCACTTATTTTCCATTATTTTCATAATTAAATGACAAATAATGCCTCTCTTCTTTTTCAAATCCTTTTCCATTGTATTTTCCAATATTCTTTAACCATAATAAACCAAAATGAACACCCACTAGGATGTTCCTTCCAACATTCAACTTGGAATATTGTCCCATGACCTTGGTCTTAATTTTACCTTTATTAATATTATTACATGGATTTTTAACCTGGGGTTGTTACAGACCCCTACCCCATAGGGGAAAATTGTCCTCGATGTTCAATGACACCTACAACCATCAAGACTGCTGAAAACCAAAACATACCACCCATGGAGCTTTATAAATTTACTCGATGAAGTATTTACAATAAACAACCTACTCACAAGCAAAACCAACATAACCAACATGACCACATAACAATCATACCACTTATTGGAGATTAAAAACACAACTATTTTTTGTATTTACATCCATTTACATGTATAAATATATGAAAATTTCTCTGCCTCAACTAGTAAACAATTAAGGACTCATATCCAACATCAGATTAACCATTTCCTATCAGATTAACCATCTGCTATGTAGTTTCATCGGGTCCAAAATCATTGTACTACACTTTAACCTTCTTGATCACTCAGTTTTGGAGCATGGACATCATTCTCTACAAAATACGTTGAGGTTCTAGCTAGAATTAGCCTTCTCATTCCACCTACAATACAGACCAATCAATAACATGATCAACATATTTCACAATTATTTTAAGTAATGAAACATGGAAAACATCATGAAATTTCATTGTTGGAGGTAGTTTAATTATGTAGGTCATTGGTCCAATCCTCTCATAGTTCTCAAAAGTATTGCAATACCAAGGTGCCAAATTCACACCCGACCCAATCCTCAAGGATATCTTCTTAGGTTAGGTGTGCAAGTACACATGCTCCCAAACATGTAACACCTTGAATATATTCTTCTAATCTACCTAATTTTTTTTTCTTTCGTGTGCTTCCTTTAGATTCTTCTTAATAACCTACATGTCATGTTCCATTTCTACAAACATTTATTGTCCTATCAATATCTTGTTTAGTAGATCACTGGAGCTGATGGGAATATTACAAAGCCTATTATAAAATGCCTCAAACAAACTCATCCTCGGTGACTTTTGATACCCATTGTTGTAAGAAAACTCCACCAGTGGAATATACTCTTCTCACTTTCATTATTGATGTATAAAATACATTCTCAACATGTCCTCTAAAATCATGTTCACCCTATTTTTCTATCCATATATATGTGGATGATAAGTTGTACTAAAGGCCAACTATGTACCCAAACCTACAAATAATTCTTTCTAAAACTTGGAATTGTACTTGGAATATTTGTCTGACATAATCCTCCTCGGAAAATCATGCAACCTCGCTATATATCTAATGAATACTTGTGCTACCTCACTAAGTGATTAAGTAGACTTCACTGGAATGAAGTGAGCTACCTTAGTCAAATTTTCAACCTCAACCATGATGGAATCATGTTTTCTAGGTGTCCTCAGAAAAACTCATATGAAATCCATGGGAATAAACTCCCATTTCCATTTCAAAATTGGAATCGGCTGTAGTAAACCACGCGGATTATTACATTCTAGTTTAGCTCGTTGAAAATACAAGCACCTAGCCACAAACTCCCGCACTTCATTTTTCATAATCATCCAATATTAGAAATTCTTCACTATTATCAATATCTTATGATATCACAGATGACTTGAATACCGCTTAACGTGAAATTCCCTCAATAAGCTTCTTGAGCTCATTGTTTTCTAACACATAGATCATGTCCCTAAACCTGATCAAGCCATCCGCCGTAAGATGATAATACAAATAATTTTCACTTGTACCCTATTGTAACTTGTGCTTGAAATACCTATACCTATAATCCTATTGTCATTCCTACAAGATCCTATCTTGTAAGTCTGTCCCATATGAATCATATATGTTATGTGATTTACCTCCATTCTTCTACTAAGAGCATTTGCAACCCTGTTCTCTTTTCCTTTCACGTACCTAATCTAAAATTCAAACTCATTGGTTGTGGCTAACCACCTATTTTTCTTGAGATTCAGATTCAGTTCATCAAATAATTATATCAGTCCACTTTGATCACTCATCAAGATATATTTCCTACTAAGAATATATTGCCTCCACATCTTCAAAGCATGGATGATCACTGCTAGCCCAAGATTATGGGTCACATAGTTCTAACCATTATCATTCAATTTCCTTGACTCATAACATACCACCTATCCCTCCCGCATAAGATTACACCAAGTTATCTCTTGCAAGCATTTTTACAAAATACAAAATCTTTATTCAGATCTGTAATATTTAGAATTGGATAATTTGTCAATAATTGTCTCAACTGCTTACAACTCGTTGCACATTCTCTGCCCATTCAAATGTCTTTCCCTTTCTCTACAAATATGTGATAGGATATCAAATCTGTGAGAATTTCTTGATTAACCTCTTGTAGTAACATGCTAACCTCGTAAATGACCTTACCTCATCCACATTCCTAGGATCTTCCCATTCCATGATAACCCTTATGTTTTCCATATCCACTATTATTCCTTCTTTGGAGACAACATGCCCTAGGTAAAGTACCTTGTTTGAAAAAAACTGCATTTACTAAGACTGACATAAAATTGATGTTCTCTTATAAATATCAATATTTTTGCTAAATTTTTTTCATTCTCTTGCTCATTTTTATAATATCAAGATGTCATCAATAGATATAATCACAAAATTTCCTAGATAAGGATGCAACACAATATTCATAAAACACATAAAATTAGTTTGAGCATTAGTAAAACCAAAAGGAACAAAAAAAAACACATAATTCTCATACCTAGTCTGAAAACCAGCCTTCTAGATATCCTCTTCTATGTTGCATACTGATGGTATCCTGATCTCAAAACAATCTTGGAGAACATTGATCCTCCCTTCAACGGATCAAACAAGTCATCAATCCTCAGAAAAGGATACCTATTCTTAATTGTTACCTTGTTCAATTTCTTGTAATCAATGTGTAGCCTTAGGGTACCATCCTTCTTCTTCACAAACAATAGCGATGCACCCTAGGTGACACACTTGTCCTAATGTATCCCTTGTCAAGAATTTCCTTCCACTGTAATTTCAATTCCACTAACTCTAGAGTGCTAATCCTATAAGGTGACTTTGATGCTTGTGTTTCCCTTGTTACCAATTCAATAGAAAATTTCGCTTCCCTATGAGGCTAAAACTTTGGAATATCTACTGGAAACACATCCTGAAACTATTGTAAAACCAAGTACATGTTCAAGACCTGTGCATCCTAAACATCCTTACTTTTATCGATGGAGATTTGCACTGCAAATAACACACGCACTTTCTTGTGACTGTGCTTTTCCTTTGTAACACCTCCAGTTAAGGAAATTTTTTTTTTTTTTTTTTTTTCTATAACATAAGGTCCTGTTATTATTTAATAACATCCAATATAACTCATGGGTATTCCCCCTGAATACCTGAACCCAATTTCTATTAGTTTTTTTTTGTCTTTTGTACTGAATAAGATTTAATCTTCCTCTTTTTTTTTGATAGTAGCATACATGCCTTACTTATATGATACATCCTCCCCTTACCCATATATTACTTGCATATAGAGCCTTGGGCAATATATATTTAATGAGCATAGGCATATATATATATATATAGTTACTATATTTATATATATCCTATACATTTCCAAACCTTTTTGTATAAATAAACCTGACCTTGGCAAGATTAATTCAATGAACATATGAATATATATATATATATACCCCTATATTTATATATATAACATATATAAGTCCAAAGTCTTTTGGAAGCACCACTATTTAAACTTTGCTTAGAGTTAAGGGGTAAAATAATTACTATATTAACATTAAGGCCCTTTTTCATTTCCATTTTTAATATATATACCGTTAGATCATTTATCCTTGCCAATCGAAATATTTATATAACCAAGGAAATGTTAAATCTTATTATTGATTTAATATTGTGTACTCCTTTCACCCCTTTTTATCATAGGGTACCCTTGCCAACTCTCGTTTTAGACATTATTATATCGAACGGTCTATATATGAAAATCGTGAGCATAATAATTTCCCCGGTTTTTTACTCATGTTCTTAACTCATTAACCACGATCGTGAGTTATTAGTCTCTTCAGCACTTTATGGCAGCGTTAACCATTAGCATTTAGTTTAGGCAATTGAAATGAGATTTCATATACGGTAGCGACTAAATAGATTAACAGAAAGCAAAACAGACAACTCCGTTCAAGAGTATGCATTGTATAGGAACGAGACTGATTCTATGGCTAAATGTAAATCCGAGGTGAACCATCAGATTTACACGACGATTAGGTTACCAAATTCGAACCTGAACGTGAGATCAACACAAATTTAAATGCGACCAGAACCTGCGAGTGGTAAGGATCGCCGTTACAATTGGGAGATTAGGAATTTAGAAAAAAAAATATTACACCGAAACATGGGACAATTTCTCTTTCTTCCTGCTACGTTAACTTAAACTAGGGTTCGAAAAATTTAAGTTTCATATCAGTTACCAGTGCTATTAAAAACTGAGCGCTTATTGTTGAACCATCGGTTTAAATAATTATCTATGGGGTTCAAGCGTGAAAGACGAGTTACTACTTCATGTTATAAATAGAAATCACAGAAATAAACCAGAGAGAATAAGGAGTAATAGGATTGGGAGAAATGATGGAGGCCGAACCAGCAGAGCAACAGGAGCTGTGCCCAAATCTCCTGTGAAGAATCGGTTCTGGTGCAACCTGTACACCAGGATCGACGTTGAAGTAAGTTAGCGTAAGACGTGTAGGTAAACGCCAAGAAGATTCTACAAACCCTGAAAGGAAATGATCACCTCTGTGCCATAAACGAATAAGAGAAGAGAAAAGAAAATTTTAAATAACAAAGAGTAGAGAAGAGACCAAACAAAGAGTTAACCGCCAGTGATGAAATATGCCGATACGGCAACGAGCCTGCTCGGTGGTGAGAAAACCCTAGAACCTGCCGCATGAAAGCTGAAAACCGCCACAAGGTCAAGCAGCAATCGTGATAATTAGGATAGAACAGCTTACCAAACCAAAACACACTCGAATTCACTGTGCCTAGACAGAATAGGGAAAGAATTTCTTCTAGGAAAAAAAAAAGAAAAAAGAAACCCACGAATACCTAAAGGCCGAGAGGCTTGGGAAGAAAGAAAACAGGATAATGAAAGAGCTAGCAGAATAGTAAGAACTCGGAATAATAGAGGGATTATAATGAGAACGGGGAACCCTAATATGGAGTCATCCAACGTACATAGGAAGCCTGGTCAAGACAGAACGCAACGATTCCGCGTTTGACACAATCTCGAGGGGGATTTTCATTAATCCTGTTGCAGATCAACCCCAGTACCACATTTGATAAGTTAAATATTATTTAAGTTTTTCATGTTCCTTGACAAGAGATTTACTGCGAATTCCACCTTTCCGAAATGACCCCTCCATGGCTGTCATCAAGCTGTTTGATGAAAGGGGTTTCGGTTCAGGAGACGTGGTACGAGGGTTAAATTGAGTTGTCGCAGTCATGAATCGGAGGCACGAAAATCGACAGTGGAAACAGTGTGGCGACGGAGGGGAGGGCGCGTGCATCTATCTCTATCAAACGACGGTGTTCTGAATTGTACAATGTTCTCCTACACCGACACGCAACGAATAGCCCACACGAAAACCCCTGTCAGATATATCGCTCTGAAACTGCAAATCTTCGGTGTATGTAAGCCCCTGTACATAAAGTAAGAGGAATCACACAGTTAGGGTTGATACAAATCACGACACTCTGGATTAAATCTATCAATCTCAATGCTCGGAAAACGAACTTTGAAACATACATAAGAATTAAAATAATCGGCGAACAATTTGTATGAAAACTGTAAGTTTCATAATGAGAAATTTCGCCTGAGAATATGCATACACCGCACGAATGTACAGGTGAGCATGCGACGTGGAATCGTTACGTGGCATACCCAAGTGTTGCGTTGACAGCACATGGGGATTGGCCGATATTATACCCGTCCACGTCGATTATCTCATTAGGGTTTTGCATATATAAGAAGGTCAACATAGTTGACGGGACTTCAATTGTTATACGTAAATCGTTGATGGACTATGATGATTATGGTAATATATATAAAGCGCTGAAGAGACTAATAACTCACGATCGTGGTTAGTGAGTTAAGAACATGAGTTAAAAACCGGGGAAATTATTATGCTCACGATTTTCATATATAGACCGTTCGATATAATAATGTCTAAAACGAGAGTTGGCAAGGGTACCCTATGATAAAAAGGGGTGAAAGGAGTACACAATATTAAATCAATAATAAGAGTTAACATTTCCTTGGTTATATACATATTTCGATTGGCAAGGATAAATGATCTAACGGTTTATATATTAAAAATGGAAATGAAAAAGGGCCTTAATGTTAATATAGTAATTATTTTACCCCTTAACTCTAAGCAAAGTTTAAATAATGGTGCCTCCAAAAGACTTTGACTTATATATGTTATATATATAAATATAGGGGTATATATATATATTCATATGTTCATTAAATTAATCTCGCCAAGGCTATCTATGCCAGGTTTATTTATAGAAAAAGGTTTGGAAATATATATGATATATACAAATATAGTAGCTATATATATATATATATATGCCTATGCTCATTAAATGTATATTGCCCAAGGCTCTATATGCAAGTAGTATATGGGTAAGTGGAAGATGTATCATATAAGTAAGGCATGTATACTACTATCAAAAGAGAGGAAGATTAAATCTTATTCAGTACAAAAGAAAAAAAAACTGATAGAAATTGGGTTCAGGTATTCAGGGGGAATACCCATGAGTTATATTGGGTATTATTAAATAATAACAGGACCTTTTGTTATAGAAAAAAAAAAAAAAAAAATATTCCTTAACTGGAGGTGTTACAAATGGTATCGGAGCCCCGGTTACAAAAATTGGGTTGTCAATTTTGTGCTCACTACTTATTACATATTTTGTTTTTTTGAAGTTTTATAAACTTTTGCTAATCTGTGTTGTAAGTGTGTACAGTTGAAATGGCTGAAGGTGAAGGGATTTATGTGGATCTGTGGGATGAGTTTGCTACTCCAGATCCCAATGCCCCGGTAATGGCTATGTTGCACAGGCTACAACGAGAATTGGCTGAACTGAGAAGCCAGAATGACATGTTGTCATCAGCCAGTAAGGAGCAGGAAAAGCTCATCAGAGAACTAACTTCCCGGAACAGCCAGGAAGGCGAAGGTTCTGGAAAGAGAAAGATGGATGAGTCTGATGATGATGATGCTGCTAGACAGCAGCATAAACAGAAAAGAGAATTGCAGGGAGAATTTAGAAAGATCAAACCTCCTTCCTATGATGGGGAGAAGGAGGAGGATGCTGAAGCTTGGTTTCTGAACATGATCAAGTACTTCCAAGTATATGAATATGAGAGCAATCTGAAGGCCAGATTAGCTGTGTATCAGCTGCAAGGAAAAGCCACACTGTGGTGGGAAGAGACAAAAATGGTGCATGCCATTGATGAAAAAACAGTTACTTGGGAAGATTTTCAGACTAAGTTCAAAAGTCGTTATTTGAATGAATGTTATTATGATGATAAAGAAAAAGAATTCCATGAACTTAGACTAGGACAGCTCACTATTGATGAGTTTTTCACTAAGTTTACCAATTTACTGATATATGTCCCTTACATTAGGGAAGAAAAAGCAAAGGTCCAAAGGTTTTTAAATTGCCTTCCTACTGTGTACAAGGAGAAAATTGAGTTTGACAACCCAAAGACAATGGATGAAGCTGTTAGAAAAGCAAGATTATGCTATCAGCAGTTTAAAGGCAAAGCTGAACAGGGGAAGAGCTGGCTGAACAAGGGTGAGTTCAAAGGTAAAAGACCAAAACCAACATATCTAAGAAATTTTGGTAGAGATCATCAACGGAAAAAATTCAATAAACCAAAGGAAAGTCAGACTGCTCAATCCCAAGTGGTTTCAAAACCGGTGGAAGGGAACAATAAAAAGGAAGGGACAGTGAGAATGAAGGAACCTTTGAAGTGTTGGGGCTGTGGAGAACCCCATATGATGAGGGATTGCCCCCATCGAAATATTCATATGATCAGCAGAGAGCGAGAGGCAACAACAGTCAATGACATAGCCAGAAGCATACCAACTATCAGTGCAGCCTTGGAAAATCGGCAAGCAGAATATCAAGCCACCATGGTGGAAATGGATGGTAAGATTTCTGACATACCTATTACTGTTTTGATTGATCCAGGTGCTTCTTTGAGTTACATTAGTCCTGGAATTGTAGAAAAATGTAAAATTAAACCTGAAAAATTTCAGCAGTCATGGTTGGTACAGCTGGCCACTGGAACTAAGAGAAAAGTCACACATAAATTGCCCAAAACAGAAATACAATTAAATGGCTTTACAACAGAAGTAAATTTGAACATATTTCCATTAGGATCCTATGATCTGCTGATAGGAATGGATTGGCTGGAAAAGAAGAAAGCTCTGATGAACTGCTGGGATAAAACCCTACATTGTGTGGATGAGGAAGGGAAACCTTTTACACTAAAATGGAAACCAAAATCCATTTCAATAAGACAAATATCAACCTTACAATTAAAAAGAACAACTAGAAAAGGATACCAAGTCTATGCAGTGCATGTAGAAGAAATAGAACAGCAAACTGAGGAAGAGTTACTGGATGCTATACCAGTCATCAGAGAATTTAAGGAAGTCTTTCCCAAGGAAATCCCTCATCTTCCCCCCAAAAGAGAGATTGACTTTTCTATAGATCTGGTGTCGAGAGCCACACCTGTTTCCCGAGCCCCCTATCGGATGAGTCCGCCAGAACTGATGGAGCTGAAGATGCAGCTGCAAGAATTATTGGATAAGGGTTACATTAGACCAAGTGTATCTCCATGGGGAGCACCTGTTTTATTTGTTAAAAAGAAGGATGGAACTTTTAGGATGTGCATTGACTATCGTCAACTGAACAAGTTGACCATTAAGAATAGATATCCACTTCCTAGAATTGATGATCTGTTTGATCAAGTGAGAGGGGCCTCAGTCTTTTCCAAGATAGACCTAAGGACTGGGTATCACCAGCTCAGAATTAAAGAAGAAGACATCAGCAAAACAACATTTCGAACTAGGTATGGGCATTACGAATTTGTAGTCCTACCTTTTGGTTTGACGAATGCCCCTGCCACCTTTATGTGTCTGATGAACAGTGTGTTGAATAAGTATTTGGACAAATTTGTTCTGGTGTTCATAGATGATATTTTAGTCTACTCCAAAAATGAAGATGAACATAGGGAACATCTAAGAATAGTGTTGCAGACTTTAAAGGAAAACCAGCTATATGCCAAGTTCAGTAAATGTGAATTTTATAAAGATAAAATTCAATATTTGGGTCATATTATTTCTGAAAAAGGACTTGCAGTTGACCCTGAAAAGATAAAAGCAATTAAGGAATGGCCAGTCCCCACTGATGTTTCATCAGTAACGTCATTCATGGGGATGGCAGGCTACTATCGTAGATTTGTGGAAAGATTTTCTGCCATAGCACATCCCATCACTTCATTGCAAAGAAAGGGTGTCAAGTTTGTGTGGACTGAAAAATGTCAAAACAGTTTCGAGCAGTTAAAACAAAAACTTATTTCAACCCCTATATTAAAAATTGCTGATCCTGATAAAGAGTTTGTTGTATGTACAGATGCTTGCAGAGAAGGGCTGGGAGGAGTCCTGTTGCAGGAAAATTCAGTCATTGCCTATGAATCTAGGAAACTGAAAATACATGAACAAAATTATAGTGCATATGATTTGGAATTTGCAGCTGTTATCCATGCTCTAAAAATGTGGAGGCATTATCTTCTGGGGAAGAAATTCACATTGATGACTGATCATATTAGTCTTAAATATTTCTTTTCTCAAACTGACCTGAATGCAAGACAAGCCAGATGGCTGTCTTTTCTAAGTGAATTTGATATGGACATAAAGCATATCAAGGGAAAGGAGAATAAAGTTGCTGATGCATTAAGTCGAAATGCTTGTCAAAGTTTAAACAGCATGGGGAGTAGTGCACATATGGAGGTAGAAGAATTGGTGGGAAAAGCAGCAACTCAAGATCCCAACTATGAAGCACTATTGGTGAAACTACAAACAAGGGATAAAACTGATTTCACTAAAAACCAAAAAGGGCTGCTCTATTACAAAAACAGGTTGTATATTCCAAATATAGAGTCATTGAAAAGAGAAATTCTAGATGAATATCACAAACAGCCCTATGTAGGACATCCAAGATACCAAAAGATGTTAACAACCTTGAAGAAGAAGTTGTTCTGGCCAAGAATGAAAAGAGATGTAGCAGAGTATTTAAGTAGATGTATGGAATGTCAGTTAGTTAAAATTGAGCATCAACATTCAGCAGGGCTTTTAAACCCTTTGCGAATTGTAGAATGGAAATGGGACACAGTTTCCATGGATTTTATAACAGGATTACCCAAAAACAAATATCAACATGATTCTGTAATGGTAGTAGTAGATACTCTCACAAAAGCTGCTCACTTTATACCAGTAAAGTCTACCTTTGGAACAGCTCAAGTAGCAAATATTTTCCTAAAGGAGATAGTAAGGCTTCATGGAGTGCCCAAGGTGATTGTATCAGATCGAGATGCTAAGTTTACAGCAGCATTTTGGAAGGGATTCTTTGCAGGAATGGGTACTAAGCTGAATTTTAGTACTGCCTATCACCCTCAAACTGATGGGAAAACAGAAAGGACAAATCAAATTTTAGAAGATATGTTGAGAATTTATGTGATGGATAGGCCATCAAAATGGGAAGAGTATCTGCATTTAGCATAGTTTGCCTATAATAATAGTTACCAATCTTCTATTAAGATGAGCCCGTTTGAGACACTCTATGGGAGAAAGTTCCGTACTCCCTTGAGCTGGAGTCAACCCGAGGATAAACTGGTGTTGGGACCAGATGCACTACAAGAGATGGAAAAAATTGTCAAACAAATACAAGGAAATATCAAGACAGCACAAGATCGCCAGAAAATCTATGCTGATAAGAAAAGAGTGCACCGAGAATTCAAAGTGGGGGATCATGTGTATCTACGTATCAAACCCAAAAAGAGCACACTTTATGCTGGAAGTTGTGCAAAACTTGCACCTAGATATTGTGGGCCTTTTGAAGTGTTAGAAAGGGTGGGACCAGTAGCTTACAAGCTGGCCTTACCACCCCATATTAGAGTGCATGATGTGTTTCATATTTCATTATTAAAAAGATATGTACATGATGCTTCTCACATAGTTGATTGGAATGTTGTACAGGCGGAACCAGAAGGGGAGTTTCTGCCAGAACCGCTTCAAATATTGGAGCGGGAAGAAATTGAACTGAGAAACAGAACAGTGGCCAGAGTAAAAGTGCAGTGGAAGCACTTTACTGCTGAAGAAGCTACCTGGGAAAGGGAAGTTGAAATGATGGAGAAATATCCATTTTTGTTTAAGTGAACTCTGGTAGTTGAATAACAACACCGAGGACGATGTTTAATTTCACAGGGGGAATATGTAATACCCCCAATTTGTGTGTTGAATTTTTAAAAGTTAGACATTTGAACTTAAATCCTAAGGGGGTGGACCCCAAGGGATAAGTATGGTGTGAATGTAATTGCATATTTTATTTGAGGAAATAAATAAAATAATTGTGCATTTTGACCAAGATGAGAATTAGAGATCACTTGCCAAATCCATGAGGATGGATAAGGCAACAAATCCCCAAAAATCTTTCAAAAATCCTTGAAAGAAATTAATTTAGATTTGAGGAGGAATCTAAATTTCCCCAATGAAGAAGAGTAGTTGGGAAGAGGTGAGAAAAAGCTGGAAAAGCTGAGGAAAAGCTTAAAGCAGCTTTAAAGAGTCCCAAAATGGGAAGCCTAGGCTAAACAGGAAAGAAAGCATCCTGCTATTCTGGACGCAGAATTAGAAACATGCTTTGGGGGAAATATGAGCTTAAATAAGCTGCTCCTAGGCAGATCAGAGGTTGATCTGTTCTAGGAGGTGATCTCTGCTCGGGGGTGAGTCCTGGGAGACAAAGAGGACTCTAAGGTTGGGAGGTTGGTCAGTTGCAAGTTGTGGTATGTTCTGAAATTTTTGTTATTTTACTTTCTGATGGTATGAATTGGCTACATATAGAAAAATAAATTAAATGGTGTGATTGTTATTAGTACTACATTTAACAGAATCCATCATAAGGCATTCACCTTCCAGATTCTGTTTAGTTGTAGACTAGAAATCGGTAGAGTAGAAACCCCCAGAATCTTTAACCAATTACTGGTTAAATCTGAAGGTACTTGGTCTCCACCGGAAATTAAACATTTACTTGTATTGCATGCAACTATACAAAAGTGGAAATACATGTTCATATGTATGCTTGAAAAATAGCGTGGTAGCATTTCAATTTATACGTAAAATAAAAGAGCAGTAAAAACATTAGAGTATACAACTTGAACTTTTGGTTGCTTAAGAATAACTTTTACTCCATGGAAATGAGATCTTAATTATAGTTTTTAAAGTGCATATGGCACTTTCAATATAGATCTAATCCTTGAAACTTCTATATCATAATAAAACCTAACTTATCATTAAGGTACCCTAGTCAACTACTATGGAGCACATATGTATATATGCAAAAACAAAATAAGCGCCTAGCGCTAACTCCATAAAACGTGTTAACCCCCATTATAAAAAAAATGATATGGGGAACCCAAAATAGATGTAAACAAAACAACCATGCGAACAAATGATTAGTTTAACTATAAGACATCATAAAGAGTATTGAAACCTTTTTGAAATCGGATCTGTGTTAAAATAATAACTACCGGATGGTACCACAAGGTTTTAGTCACGGCATCGAGTTCCGTCTTAGACATGATAAATAAGTCAACATATTTTCCAATAGAGTGATGAGGAATATATACGCGCCGCCTATATCATTTAAACCGCATGCAATTACAAATTATGATTATTATGCTATGTTATGATTATTAATGTCATATCACCATCATAAACCATATGGCAGCGTTAACCATTAGCATTTAGTTTAGGCAATTGAAATGAGATTTCATATATGGTGGTGACTAAATAGATTAACAGAAAGCAAAACAGACAACTTCGTTCAAGAGTATGCATTGTATAGGAACGAGACTGATTCTATGGCTAAACGTAAATCCGAGGTGAACCATCAGAGTTACACGACGATTAGGTTACCAAATTCGAACCTGAACGTGAGATCAGCACAAATTTAAATGCGACCACAGCCTGCGAGTGGTAAGGATCGCCGTCACAATTGGGAGATTAGGAATTTAGAAAAAAAATATTACACCGAAACATGCGACAATTTCTCTTTCTTCCTGCTACGTTAACTTAAACTAGGGTTCGAAAAATTTAAGTTACAGATCGGTTACCAGTGCTATTAAAAACTGAGCGCTTATTGTTAAACCATCGGTTTAAATAATTATCTATGGGGTTCAAGCGTGAAAGACGAGTTACTACTGCATGTTATAAACAGAAATCACAGAAATAAACCAGAGAGAATAAGGAGTAATAGGATTGGGAGAAATGGCGGAGGCCGAACCAGCAGAGCAACAGGAGCTGTGCCCAAATCTCCTGTGAAGAATCGGTTCTGGGGCAACCTGTACACCAGGATCGACGTTGAAGTGAGTTAGCGTAAGACGTGTAGGTAAACGCCAAGAAGATTCTACAAACCCTGAAAGGAAATGATCACCTCTGTGCCATAAACGAATAAGAGAAGAGAAAAGAAAATTTTAAATAACAGAGAGTAGAGAAGAGACCAAACAAAGAGTTAACCGCCAGTGATGAAATCTGCCGATACGGCAACGAGCCTGCTCGGTGGTGAGAAAACCCTGGAACCTGCCGCATGAAAGCTGAAAACCGCCACAAGGTCGAGCAGCAATCGTGATAATTAGGATAGAACAACTTACCAAACCAAAACACACTCGAATTCATTGTGCCTAGACAGAATAGGGAAAGAATTTCTTCTAGGAAAAAAAAAAGAAAAAGAAACCCACGAATACCTAAAGGCCGAGAGGCTTGGGAAGAAAGAAAACAGGATAATGAAAGAGCTAGCAGAATAGTAAGAACCCGGAATAATAGAGGGATTATAATGAGAATGGGGAACCCTAATATGGAGTCATCCAACGTACATAGGAAGCCTGGTCAAGACAGAACGCAACGATTCCGCGTTTGACACAATCCCGAGGGGGATTTTCATTAATCCTGTTGCAGATCAACCCCAGTACCACATTTGATAAGTTAAATATTATTTAAGTTTTTCATGGTCCTTGACAACAGATTTACTGCGAATTCCACCTTTCCGAAATGACCCCTCCATGGCTGTCATCAAGCTGTTTGATGAAAGGGGTTTCGGTTCAGGAGACGTGGTACGAGGGTTAAATTGAGTTGTCGCAGTCATGATTCGGAGGCACGAAACTCGACAGTGGAAACAGTGTGGCGACGGAGGGGAGGGCGCGTGAATCTATCTCTATCAAACGACGGTGTTCTGAATTGTACAATGTTCTCCTACGCCGACACGCAACGAATAGCCCACACGAAAACCCCTGTCAGATATATCGCTCTGAAACTGCAAATCTTCGGTGTATGTAAGCCCCTGTACATAAAGTAAGAGGAATCACACAGTTAGGGTTGATACAAATCACGACACTCTGGATTAAATCTATCAATCTCAATGCTCGGAAAACGAACTTTGAAACATACATAAGAATTAAAATAATCGGCGAACAATTTGTATGAAAACTGTAAGTTTCATAATGAGAAATTTCGCCTGAGAATATGCATACACCGCACTAATGTACAGGTGAGCATGCGACGTGGAATCGTTACGTGGCATACCCAAGTGTTGCGTTGACAGCACATGGGGATTGGCCGATATTATACCCGTCCACGTCGATTATCTCATTAGGGTTTTGCATATATAAGAAGGTCAACATAGTTGACGGGACTTCAATTGTTATACGTAAATCGTTGATGGACTATGATGATTATGGTAATATATATAAAGCGCTGAAGAGACTAATAACTCACGATCGTGGTTAGTGAGTTAAGAACATGAGTTAAAAACCGGGATAATTATTATGCTCACAATTCTCATATATAGACCGGTCGATATAAAAATGTCTAAAACGAGAGTTGGCAAGGGTACCCTATGATAAAAAGGGGTGAAAGGAGTACACAATATTAAATCAATAATAAGAGTTAACATTTCCTTGGTTATATAAATATTTCGATTGGCAAGGATAAGTGATCTAACGGTTTATATATTAAAAATGGAAATGAAAAAGGGCCTTAATGTTAATATAGTAATTATTTTACCCCTTAACTCTAAGAAAAGTTTAAATAGTGGTGCTTCCAAAAGACTTTGGACTTATATATGTTATATATATAAATATAGGGGTATATATATATATATTCATATGTTCATTGAATTAATCTTGCCAAGGTCAGGTTTATTTATACAAAAAGGTTTGGAAATGTATATGATATATATAAATATAGTAACTATATATATATATATATGCCTATGCTCATTAAATATATATTGCCCAAGGCTCTATATGCAAGTAGTATATGGGTAAGGGGAAGATGTATCATATAAGTAAGGCATGTATGCTACTATCAAAAAAAAAAAAAAAAAGAGGAAGATTAAATCTTATTCAGTACAAAAGAAAAAAAAACTGATAGAAATTGGGTTCAGGTATTCAGGGGGAATACCCATGAGTTATATTGGATGTTATTAAATAATAACAGGACCTTATGTTATAGAAAAAAAAAAATTTCCTTAACCGGAGGTGTTACTGGATGCTATACCAGTCATTAGAGAATTTAAGGAAGTGTTTCCCAAGGAAATCCCTCATCTTCCCCCCAAAAGAGAGATTGATTTTTCAATTGATCTGGTACCAGGAGAAACACCTGTTTCTCGAGCACCGTATTGAATGAGCCCTCCTGAACTAATGGAACTGAAAATGCAATTATAGGAATTGTTAGATAAAGGGTATATACGACCAAGTGTGTCTCCTTGGGGAGCCCCGGTTTTATTTGTGAAAAAGAAGGATGGAACTTTTAGGATGTGCATTGACTATCGTCAACTGAACAAGTTGACCATTAAGAATAGATATCCACTTCCTAGAATTGATGATCTGTTTGATCAAGTGAGAGGGGCCTCAGTCTTTTCCAAGATAGACCTACGAACTGGGTATCACCAGCTCAGAATTAAAGAAGAAGACATCAGCAAAACAACATTTCGAACCCAGTATGGGCATTACGAATTTGTGGTCCTACCTTTTGGTTTGACGAATGCCCCTGCCACATTTATGTGCTTGGTGAACAGTGTGTTGAATAATTATTTGGACAAATTTGTTCTTGTGTTCATAGATGATATCTTAGTCTATTCTAAAAATGAAGATGAACATAAGGAACATCTAAGAATAGTGTTGCATACTTTGAAAGAAAATCAGCTATATGCCAAGATCAGTAAATGTGAATTTTATAAAGATAAAATTCAATATTTGGGTCATATTATTTCTGAAAAAGGGCTTGCAGTTGACCCTGAAAAGATAAAAGAAATTAAGGAATGGCCAGTCCCAACTGATGTTTCAGCAGTAAGGTCATTCATGGGGATGGCAGGCTACTATCGTATATTTGTGGAAAGATTTTCTGCCATAGCACATCCCATCACTTCATTGCAAAGAAAGGGTGTCAAGTTTGTGTGGACTGAAAAATGTCAAAACAGTTTCGAGCAGTTGAAACAAAAACTTATTTCAGCCCCTATATTAAAAATTGCTGATCCTGATAAAGAGTTTATTGTATGTACAAATGCTTGCAGAGAAGGGCTGGGAGGAGTCCTGTTGCAGGAAAATTCAGTCATTGCCTATGAATCTAGAAAACTGAAGACTCATGAACAGAACTACAGTGCATATGATTTAGAATTTGCAGCTGTTATCCATGCTTTAAAAATGTGGAGGCATTATCTCTTGGGGAAGAAGTTCACATTGATGACTGATCATATCAGCCTCAAATATTTTTTCTCCCAAACTGACCTGAATGCAGGACAAGCCAGATGGCTGTCTTTTCTAAGTGAATTTGATATGGACATAAAGCATATCAAGGGGAAGGAGAATAAAGTTGCTGATGCATTAAGTAGAAATGCTTGTCCAAATGTGAACATCATGGGGAGTAGTGCCCATATGGAGGTAGAGGAATTGGTGGGAAAAGCAGCAACTCAAGATCCCAACTATGAAGCACTCTTGGTGAAACTACAGACAAGGGATAAAACTGATTTCACTAAAAACCAAAAAGGGCTGCTCTATTACAAAAACAGGTTGTATATTCCCAATATAGAGTCATTGAAAAGAAAAATTCTAGATGAATATCACAAACAGCCCTATGCAGGACATCCAGGATACGAAAAGATGTTAACAGCCTTGAAGAAGAAGTTGTTCTGGCCAAGAATGAAAAGAGATGTAGCAGAGTATTTAAGTAGATGTATGGAATGTCAGTTAGTTAAAGTTGAGCATCAACACCCAGCAGGGCTTTTAAATCCTTTGCCAATTGCAGAATGGAAATGGGACATAGTTTCCATGGATTTTATAACAGGATTACCTAAGACTAAATATCAGCATGATTCTGTGATGGTAGTAGTAGACACTCTCACAAAAGCTGCTCACTTTATACCAGTGAAATCTACTTTCGGAACAGCTCAAGTAACAAATGTGTTCCTGAAGGAGATAGTGAGGCTTCATGGAGTTCCCAAAGTAATTGTTTCAGATCGAGATGCTAAGTTTACAGCAGCATTTTGGAAAGGATTGTTTGGAGGGATGGGTACTAAGCTGAATTTTAGTACTGCCTATCACCCTCAAACGGATGGGCAGACAGAAAGGACGAATCAAATTTTGGAGGATATGTTGAGAATGTATGTGATGGATAGACCATCAAAGTGGGAAGAGTATCTGCATCTAGCTGAGTTTGCCTATAATAATAGCTACCAATCCTCTATTAAGATGAGTCCATTTGAGGCACTCTATGGGAGAAAGTGCCGTACTCCCTTGAGCTGGAGTCAACCAGAGGATAAACTGGTGTTGGGACTAGATGCACTACAAGAGATGGAAAGAATTATCAAACAGATACAAAGAAATATCAAGATAGCACAAGATCGCCAGAAAAGCTATGCTGATAAGAAAAGAGTGCACCGAGAATTCAAAGTGGGGGATCATGTGTATTTGTGCATCAAACCAAAAAAGAGCACACTTTATGCTGGAAGTTGTGCAAAACTTGCTCCTAGATATTGTGGGCCTTTTGAAATTTTAGAAAGGGTGGGACCAGTGGCTTACAAGCTGGCCTTACCACCCCATGTTAGAGTGCATAATGTGTTTCATGTTTCAATATTAAAAAGATATGTGCATGATGCTTCTCACATAGTTGATTGGAATGTTGTACAGGTGGAACCAGAAGGGGAGTTTCTGCCAGAACCGCTTCAAATATTGGAGCGGGAAGAAATTGAATTGAGAAACAGAACATTGGTCAGAGTAAAAGTGCAGTGGAAGCACTTTACTGTTGAAGAAGCCACCTGGGAAAGGGAAGCTGAAATGATGGAGAAATATCTAGTTTTGTTTAAATGAACTATAGTGGTTGAATAACAACACCGAGGACGGTGTTTATTTTGAGAGGGGGAATATGTAACACCCCCAATTTGTGTGTTGAATTTTTAAAGTTTGAACATTTGAATTTAAATCCTAAGGGGGTGGACCCCAAGGGATAAGCATGGTGTGAATGTATTTGCATATTTTATTTGAGGAAATAAATAAAATGATTGTGCATTTTGACCAAGATGAGAATTAGAGATCACTTGCCAAATCCATGAGGATGGATAAGGCAAAAAATCCCCAAAAATATTTCAAAAATCCTTGAAAGAAATTAATTTAGATTTGAGGAGGAATCTAAATTTTCCCAATGAAGAGGAGTAGTTGGGAAGAGGTGAGAAAAAGCTGGAAAAGCTGAGGAAAAGCTTAAAGCAGCTTTAAAGAGTCCCAAAATGGGAAGCCTAGGATAAACAGGAAAGAAAGCATATTGCTATTCTGGACGCAGAATTAGAAACATGCTTTCGGGAAATATGAGCTTAAATAAGCTGCTCCTAGGCAGATCAGAGGTTGATCTGTTCTAGGAGGTGATCTCTGCTCGGGGGTGAGTCTTGGGAGACAAAGAGGACTCTAAGGTTGGGAGGTTGGTCAGTTGCAAGTTGTGGTATGTTCTGAAATTTTTGGTTATTCTACTTTCTGATGGTATGAATTGGATACATATAGAAAAATAAATTAAATGGTGTGATTGATATTAGTACTACATTTAACACAATCCATCATAAGGCATTCACCTTCCACATTCTGTTTACTTGTAGACTAGAAATCTGTAGAGTAGAAACCCCCAGAATCTTTAAACCAATTACTTGATAACTTATTTGTACAATATTCTCCTACGCAGACACGCAACGAATAGCCCACACGAAAACCCCCTGTCAGATATATCGCTCTGAAACTGCAAATCTTCGGTGTATGTAAGCCCCTGTACATAACGTAAGAGGAATCACATAGTTAGGGTTGATACAAATCACGGTACTCCGAATTAAATCTATCAATCTCAATGCTCGGAAAACGAACTTTCAAACATACATAAGAATTAAAATAAATCGGTGAACAATTAGTATGAAAACTGTAGGTTTCATAATGAGAAATTTCGCCTGAGAATATGCATACACCGCACTGATGTACAGGTGAGCAGCGATGTGGAACCGTTACGTGGCATACCCAAGTGTTGCGTTGACAGCACATTGGGGTTGGCCGATATTATACACGTCTACGTCGATTATCTCATTAGGGTTTTGCTTATATAAGAAGGTCAACATAGTTGACGGGACTTCAATTGTTATACGTAAATCGTTGATGGACTATGATGGTTATGGTAATATATATAAAGCGCTGAAGAGAATAATAACTCACGATTGTGGTTAGTGGGTTAAGAACATGATTTGAAAACCGGAGAAATTATTACGCTCACGATTTTCATATATAAACCTTTCGATATAATAATGGCTAAAACGAGAGTTGACAAGGTTACCCTATGATAAATAAATAAAAAGGGGTGAAAGGAGTATAAAATATTAAATCAATAATAAGAGTTAACATTTCCTTGGTTATATAAATATTTCGATTGGTAAGGGTAAATGATCTAAAGTTTTATATATTAAATATGGAAATGAAAAAGGGCCTTAATGTTAATATAGTAATTAGATTAATAGAAGTTTTACCCCTTAACTCTAAGCAAAGTTTAAATAGTGGAGAATGGAGAAACCATAGAATGAATTGAGGTGAGAATGTTAAACGTGTAGGTAGGTTTTACCATGTATAACTGGTATATGATATATTCAATCCATTACCAAGGAATAAATGTGAAAGGACCAAGGGAATTATAAAGGGGGTTATTCTAAATTATGTGTAATATATATATATATATATATATATATATAGTGGTGCTTCCAAAAGACTTTGGACTTATATATGTTATATATATAAATATAGGGGTATATATATATATATTCATATGTTCATTGAATTAATCTTGCCAAGGCCACGTTTATTTATACAAAAAGGTTTGGAAATGTATATGATAAATACAAATATAGTAGATATATATATATATATATATATATATATATATATATGCCTATGCTCATTAAATGTATATTGCCCAAGGCTCTATATGCAAGTAGTATATGGGTAAGTGGAAGATGTATCATATAAGTAAGGCATGTATACTACTATCAAAAGAGAGGAAGATTAAATCTTATTCATTACCAAAAAAAAAAAAAAAAAACTCGAGTAGAAATTGGGTTCGTATTCAGTGGGAAACACCTATGAGTTATATTGGATGTTATTAATTAATAATATGACCTTATGTTATTAAAAATAAAATTCCTAGACTGAGGTGTTACAATGAAAGTGGAAATAAATTAAATATAACACCTTTTAAATAAATTCTTAAACATAATTAATATTGTATCAATAATCTTAGTAAAATCTAAATTATTTAACATAATTAATTTTGTACTAATAATTCCTATGAATAATAATATTATTAATGTTACAATATTATTTTTTAATATTAATTACAATAAGGTTATTATTATTAATATTTCCTATAATATTAATTATGACCATTATAGTTTTTAATATTTAATATCAATATTATTTTTGGGATATTCTCATATTCTCGTATGTATATTGAATTGAATATAAAATAAAACATATTAATCCATCTAAAAACTTAATTACAAGTTCTCACGTTTCATATTTTACAAAGAAGAGAAAACAAAGACCAAACATTAAAATGTAGCAATAGATATCAGAATGTTTTCCTCGTAAGTGGATAATGATAATGATTTGGTAAAACTTTGCAGTAGCTAGCTTCAGTAGACACGTGATCATTCAGTTTTTATAGTCCAATATGATTCAATAGTTTTTAATATTAAATATTAATATTATGTTTAGTATATTATATTATTTTTATTATATAGTTTTAATATTAAATATTAATATTATTTGTAGGGATTTTGGTTCAATAATATTCTTATATGCGTAAGTTAAATATAAAACAAAATATGCTAATTTGTCCAAAAACCTAATTACAAGTGCTCACATTACATGTTTTACAATGAAAGGAAAACAAAGACTAAACATTAATATGTAACAATAGATATCATAATGTTTTTCTCACAAGTGGATTATGATAATGATGAATAACATGAAGTTTTGGAGCAACACTTTCATGAATTTGGTGGGAAATATATGACACTTATGAATTAGTTTTTATGAAGATAGGGTGAGAAAATATTTTGGTTAATAAATTTTCAAATTACAATATTTCAATTGGTACTATAGTGGATAAAGATATTTCACTTTTATAATTTTTTTTTGGGACAAAATGATTATGATGTTGGCTAATGAGCAAGACTATAGCATACTGAAATACAAAGTTTTTTTTTTTTTAGCAATCGAAGACAACACGATAATGGTTCAGGTTGCAAGGAATGGACAATGAGTTTTTAGTTTTATGATGAGCCATATAGTTTCGATAATGAACAAGTATTATCAGAAAAAATGGATTTTTTCGCTTTGCAATAATTAGCTTTAGTAGAAAGGTGACCATTTGGTTTTTATATTCCAGTATGATTCAAGCTAATGGTTCAGGTTTCGAGGAATGGACAATGCATTTTCAGTTTGATGATGAGTCATATAGTTTTGATAATGAGAAAGTATTATCAGAAAAAGAGATTTGGTAACACTTTGAAATAATTATATTTAGTAGAGAGGTGACCATTTGGTTTTTATATTCTAGTATGTTCAAGCTAGACAATAAAGTTAGCTAAAACATTGAACCATTGCAACATCCCTTGAAGCAAAATAATTTTCCCAAATACTCATAATACACACCTTGCTAGAGTGTTGGAACATATTCTTAAATATAGATATTGAGATTAATCACCCCTTTCTTGTATATCTTATTATCTAGTATATCTAGATAATTAAGAAACTTCATAATCACCATTTATAAATTTGAGAAAAAGTCCTCAGCGTCTGCAAACAATGAATATGTAGGATGCACTAATGACTATAACCAATTGGGAGTCGAGATTCAATCCATTATTGGTTTAAATTTTGATATGAATGAAAGTGATTCTTGGATGAGATTTGATATTGGTTGGCCGACTTTAACTAAATTACAACATGGTGATTGTACATGTGCAAAAATAAAATTCATATCGAGACTAAAATCCAAAGAAAACCAAGAATTGTTGGAAAAGAAGAAAGGATTAAGCATTCTACTATTTATGTCCTATATGTAAGAAAGGAAATTGTTCTCATCATACACCTATCATATTATCATCTCTTATAGCCATTGATTACAGAAATGTATGGATTGATGTTTTATAAAAATTCAATGTATTTAGATTACAAATTTGAAATTTCATGAAAATTAAATAACTAGCAATTGCACCATATGTTGCAAAGGAAACACCGTAAGTTTATAGCATAATATAGAACTTGCATTAAGAATAAATTTGTGTTTTGCATTCAAGACATGGTTTTACTCATCATTAATAGAATATGTATTAGAAAAAATAACACTTCAATCAGTTTTTTTGAATCGCGAAGCTAAAAATGTGCCTTGGAAATGATTTAGATTGAATACTCAATCCTAATACTATGTTACAACACCTCATTTCCTCCTAAGGTGTGATATGGAGAAAAAGACAAAGTAAAATCACAAATTTAAGTTATAGTTTTATATTTATAATTAGAAATTTAATTTCTTATCAAAATATTTTACACACATTTATTTATTGAAATAAATTTTATTGTGAATATTTTTTCTCCTATTGTTTGATTACATTTTTTTTATTGTACTCCCTAATAAATAAAACAACTTTATAATAAATAATCTAATGCCAACTTGAAATATTACTCAAGCCTACATAGATGTTGGCACCCATCCCACAATTATAGAATTTATGATGGAAATTCTTGAATCTCAAGGCTACAAATGTGTCTTGGAAATGATTGGAATGAATAATCAATAGGTATGTTACACCATCCTAAACCATCATAGGAATACAAATTGAGGTTGGTTTTGTATAAATTAATGGGCCAGCATTGATATTCACTCACATCCCATAAATATACAATCTATGATGGAAATTTTTGAATCTCAAGGCTACAAATGTGTCTTGGAAATGATTTGGATTGAATACTCAATTCTATGTTACACCATCCATTTCCTCCTAAAAATGTGATATGAAGAACAATACAAATTAAAATCACAAATTTAAGTTATAGTTTTATATTTTATAATTACAAATTTAGTTTAATATTAAAATATTTTACACACATTTATTTATTCAAATAAATTCAATTGTGAATCTTTTTTCTCCTATTATTTGATTACAATTTTTGTATTGGACTCCCTACTAAATAAAACGACTTTATTAATAAATAATCTCATGCAAAATTGAAATATTACTCAAGTGAGAACTACTATAATATATGAAAGTGATATATATATATATATATATATATATATATATATATATATATATATATATATATATATATATATATATATATATATATATATGCAAATTCACTTTAATTCAAAATTGAAGAATTTTTAAAGAAAATTTAATGTATAAATTATTTGTTTTATATGTGGTTTAATTTCCATTACCTATTATGTTCAAACCTGGACATTCACATCAGATAAGTTGGACAAACAAAACTTTTATAATCTTAAAATTCTCTTACCTAATCCTATATATATAGGCACATTCACTTTAGTTCAAAATTGAAACATTTTTAAAGAAAATTTAATGTATAAATTATTTGTTTTATATGTGGTTTAATTTCCACTACCTTTTATGTTCAAACCTCGACATTCACATCAGATAAATTGGACAAACAAAAATTTTATAATCTTAAAATTCTCTTACCTAATCCTCTATTTAAATATATATTAGATTTCCATTTATTAGAAAAAAGAAATATTAAGAACCTCCTAAAGGTATAAAAGGTAACTAACATGAAAAATAAAAAAACTCCTCATGACAACATAAAATGTTAATCTTAGTTATATCATTAAAAAAATCATTTTCACAATCAAATTTCTACAAATTTGCTATTTTTCACAATCAAATTTGGACAAATTTATATTTATTTTATAAATATATGAGATAATAAACAAATTATAAAACCAAAAATATTAAATATTAAATTTTTGAAAATGGAAAATTAAAAATATCCTTCACAATATTTCAACAATTTATATAAAATTTCATTAAAATATCTTAATTTCAAAATATTTATATCTTAATCAAATCATTATTATTTTTATTTTTTTAAACAAAATGTTTAAATTGTATAATTAATAATTATTTTTAGTAAAATAATATTTATTACTTTTAAACAATAAAAATATCTTTCAATAAGTAAAACATTATATAATAATTACTAAATAAACAAAATGATCTAAATGAAACCAAACGGTAACCAAAATAACGACTCAAGAATGAACATTAGATTAAAAAAACACAGTTACTTTAAAATGTCTAAGCTTTATTTATGTATACATTTGATTCTGTCCCGGCTTTATTTGTATACATTTGATTAAATTGGAAAAGAGTTTACTCTGGTCACCAAGTGTTTCTTCTAGGCATCCGTGTAGGATTTAGGCATAGTATCCATTGTTAATAACTCCACAATATCTGTAAATTGATCTCTGTAAATTGATCTGTACAAAAGATAAAAATTTGTTGATATAATTTGAATATAAAATTATAATCTCATCTAATTAAACTGTATTTTTAAATTAATTCAAAATTCCAATACAATCTTTTCAGAAAATTGAAAATTATTGCAAAACAAACCATTCTATAACACCTAACTTACTACAAGTACTACCTAACTTACTAGAAGTACCTAACTTACTACAAGTACACAAGAGCACTGAACTGACCACCAACTGAATTCTTACTAACCTCAATTCTTTGCAATTAAAATTCAGCGTTTGATAATACACTCCGCTCTTGCAGTTTGCTCACTGACTCCAGCAGTTGGATCACGTTCCCCAATTCTTTGCCATTAAAATTCAGCATTTGATAACACACTCAGTTATTACAGTTCGCTCACTGGCTCCGGTAGTTGGATCACATTCCTCAATTATTTTCGATTAAAATTCAGCAGTTGATAACACACTCATCTCTTGCGGTCCGCTGACCGACTCCGGAAGTTGGATCACGTTCAGTGATCTAAACACTGCAAAGTAGGTTGCACCCAACCAACAACGCTGCTGGCTATTCAACAGGAACGTTTCATTCTGTAACTATGAATTTCTCTTCAATAAAATTTATCATGTTCTTGTTTCCTCTTCCGATAGATGGTCAGCAAACACCTGTATCAAAATGAGGCTTTTTAAAATTGTATGCATAAATATTATTAAAACAAAATATCTAAATATTATTAAAAATAATACTTTCAGAGAGAACACCACACACAGGATATCACACAACTTTTGGTTTTGTTGCAGTCTAATAGAGGTTGTATATCATATCTAGGGGCAAGAGATATTTGCAGAGATTATAGAGTTAGTTAGGTAGTTAGTTTAAATGAAGGATGTTGTAGATGAATGGCCTAAAACATTTCAATGGTTTAACATTTGATCTGATACTGCATAGTGTACACTGTGGCACCAAGAAAAGTTGTTTTCAAATAATAATGCTTTAAAATGTAATTAATTTGACTTAAATATTTTTAAATTTAAAATTAAAATTTTTCATTTTTAATTTAAATAATTTATTTAAATTTTAATATTTCATTTACAATTTTAAATTTAAAACCTAAGATTAAAAATTTAAACACTGACCTCTTATAGAGTTTTTCATATGAAAAAAGAAAGGAAAAATTGAAATAATTTTTTTTCAATGATATGGGATAATTTGAAAAAATTTACCAAAAAAATGGAATTATCTGTCCATGTCTGTAGAATTGTAGAATTGGATTTTCCCAAAGGAAAATTTGAAGTAAAATGTTTTCTATTGTTTGGGAGTGGATGGATGGTGCCTCACCAGGATGAGATTGTCAACAAATTAACAATGTCCATTCGGGTTAATCTTCGCTCCAAAATTTTCATAAGATGGCCATTCTAAATTAGAAATTTGAATATGGCATTGAAAGTTGGAGTAGTAGTTGCCCATGAGTCAATCCATTATTGGTTTAAAGTTTGATATGAATGAAATCCGAGTCTCCAATGAGATTTGACATTGGTTGGACGACTTTAACTCAAGTATAATTTAGTGCTTTTACATGTGAAAAGATAAAATTCTTATGGAGACTAAAATCCAAAGAAAACCAAGAATTTCTGGAAAAGCAAAAAGGATAATCAAAAAGGATTAAGAATTCAACTATTTTTGTCTTATATGTAAGAAATGAAATTGTTCTCATCATACACCTTTCATATTATCATCGCTTATAACCATTGATTACAAATTTAGATAAGTTAGTGTATGGATTGATGTTTTGTAATAATCCAATGTATGGTTGATGTTTTATAACAATCCAATTTATTTAGATTAAAAATTTAAAATTTCACGAAAATAAAATAATTAATTTGACTCAAATTAAATTATTTGAATTAAATATTTAAAATTTAAAATTTAAAATTTTCATTTACAATTTAAAATTTTATTTAAATTTAAATATTTCATTTAGAATTTTGAATTTAAAACCTAAAACTAAAATTTAAAACACGAACCTCTTGTGGAGTTTTTCATATGAAAGAGGAAAGGAAAATTTGAAATAAAATGTTTTCCATTGTTTGGACTAATTTTAAAAAATTTATCACAAAAAGTCTAATTATCTCACAAACACTCTAATTATATGTTCATGTTTGTAGAATTGCATTTGAGCCAGTGAGGAGTGGATGGATGGTGCCGCTCAAGAATGAGATTGTCAAAAAATTAACAATGTCCCATCGGGTGAATCTTCCATAAGCCTTTGGTCTCCAAAATTTTCATAAGATGGTGATTCTAAATTAGAAATTTGAAAGATGGCATTGAAAGTTGGAGGAGCAGTTCCCTTTAGATATATTGGAAAAATGTTCTTATGTTAGCTTGGAAAATATCTCTTATATTTTATGTTTTTATTTTTTTTATATTTTTGTATGATTCAAGTTAGACGAATTTAACATCTCAATTTGAGTGTTGTGTATTTTAATTGATACATTTAAGCTTGTTCAAGTTAAACTGGCTTAACGAGTATATTAAGAAAATTTTGAACAAAATTTTAATTATTATTTTAATAAAGATTAATTATGGAGTGGTTTCCATAATTGATGGTTAAGTGTCCAAGTTACGAGAGTTGTTAGATTGGAAAGTAGTTACTTGAAAGTTATCTTCCCTCTAGGAATAAAAAGAAAACCCTAATGAGGAAAAGGGGTTTTGTGCTAGAGGTAAAAATATAGCAAGATTGGTTGAAATGTGAGAGTGTCCAGAGCTCGTTGGAGCTAGTGGAACTCTGATGAAAACTTGAAAATGGGAGTAGAGACTAGACAACGGTCCTGACATCTCTCTCTAGAGAGAAACTGCTAAGAATAGAGGATGTAATAGACTCTCTCATGGTTGGGAGCAAACCATCAACTCTGCTTGATTAAAGTAGGTATTGTGAATTTAAAAAGGAATAGCATAAGATTCCTTGTTTTTCTTCTAAGTACCTTGCTTCTCGAATGATTGTTGTGTGTGAATATTTCGACAATGAAACAAATATTATGTTGTATTAATGTTTAGTAAAGTGCCTGTTAGTCATGATTTATTTAAAAAATTCATGTTAAACTGTAAGCCCTTATGAATTTGGATTAGTGTAATACAGTCCGAGAAATTGTGCCTTTAATTTGCAAGGAAATATTTAAATAGTAGAGTCTGAATTGATTGGGTCTATATAGTTTAAAATTTATGTAAGAATATATATATATATATATATATATATATATATATATATATATATATATATCCCATCTAGAGTGTAAACTCCAAAGAGGACATTCTATATTTAAAAAGGCTAATGATACATGAACCGAGGGTTTTGTAGATAACCCTCTTTCATCTTAGATGGTCTAGACACCTGTATTATTAAAAGAGAAAGAAAGAGGAAAAGTTACTGAATGTAACAAATAAACGGAAATGTAAACCCACCGTAACGGTATAATGTCAATAAGTGACAAGGAAAAATATAATTTTAATAGCATGATCTGTATTGAAAGAATATAGGTATAGCACAATTATTCCTGAAGAAATAGTATGGTTAAAAAGAAAGAATCCAGCTAGCTATGAAAACATTACATAAATATCTCCCAAACTATTTTTTCTCTTTTTTAAATTCATGAATAGAATTACCATATACAAAGAACATATAGAGATAGTATTCAGAGGGTGGTAATCCTATCGACCAACCTTGCAAGGTTCCAGAAAGAACATCCATTAATTTGGAAAAGAAACTATAACTTCGTATTGAAAATAACCATGAAAACATACTGAATATAGGGTAAAAGATAGTAATGAGAAACTACAATCACAATGAAGAGGCCTTAGAGGCACAAACCGAGAAAATTATACAAATATCCATTTATCTTAAACTAGAAAAATTCATGCATGCTTCTTGTTAAGGCTACATTTTGTCTATTCTTCCTCACCTTCTTTGCCTCTTTTTGCCCAATTTTGACACATATATAATTCCTTCTTCCTCTCTTTATCCCTTATATGGCCAAACTTCCATCAATTCTTGTCAAAGGTAAAACAGAGTACAAGTATAACTGTTTCTACTATTCTACAGCTAGTTTAGGCATTTTTAGTAACATGCTCATTTGTTAACTTACTATTATGGGTAGAATGATGGATTTCTTGTAGGACCTGTTTGATTAGCTCTTTGAATTGGAGGAAAACTATGTTCCTTCAACCATATTTCAGTTGATAATCCAACATGACTCAAGATAGAAGCTCCAGCAAGTTCTATGCCCCTTCTAGCACTTTGACAAGTTCAAAGTTCGGTGAAGGACTAGCTGGCCACTATACACATAATGGAGTTCAGTTGACAAAGAATTGGAAACCTTTTTCCTATAGTAGCTTGTGGTTTTTAATAAGGAACTAATAGTGTAAATTTAGGACAGATTAATGCTGCTTTCGTGGATTACCATATTTATGGTTTCCAACGTCCTACTCTGTAATAGAATTGATACTAATTATATAAGTAAGGATTCCTATAAAGGCCAAGAGATCTGATTTGATCAGGGGGTTAATGTATTTTCGTTTTCAGCTGTCAATACTAAGCTACAATTTCATGTTCTGTTGGTGAAAATAGAATTGCAATTACTCTAATGTGTTCTTGATTTGCCATGAATTTTTGTGGATTTGATGAAATTCCGAGTTAAGTTGTTGTAGGTGTAGCTAGGACTGTAATCCAATGCTTTCTCGGGTGTGGCAAGGGCCCACCACAACCGGTTCAGCCCCGTACACGTAGCTAGAGGTAATTTACAAAGTATAGTTTGGTTAAATTCTCAATTGCACAATTAATTGTTCTTTTTGAAAGTCGATTTCATTTCTAGCATTTAACTCATGTTGCTGTAGCAGAGGTGATTGGTAAGAGAATTTGATTCAATTATTAGTTGCCCAATTAATTTCTTGGAAGATCGATTTCGTTTCTGGCACTTTGATTCATGTTTGTTGTAACAGAGGTAATTTGTAAGAGAATTTGATTCAATTCTTAGTTTCCCAATTAATAGCTTGGAAGATCGATTTCATTTCTATAATTTTGATTCATGCTTACTATAGAAAAGATAATTTTTAAGAGATTTTGATTAAATTCTTGATTGCCCAATTAATTTTTTTTGAAAGTCAATTTCGTTTTTGGCATTTAAATCACGTTGCTGTAATAGAGGTAATTCGTTTCTGAAATATATTCTTTCACCTTTCTGGAAAAAAAAATTTGATGAATGTGTTCCCATAAGTGAATGAACAAAGAGGCTTGGCCATATGCATTTAATGAATGAACAAAGCATGGTGTAACACCCCCAATTTATGTGTTTAAATTTAAAAAAAATGGACATTTGAACTTTAGTCCTAAGGGGAGTGGACCCCAAAGGATAAGTATTTTGTGAATGTAATTAAATATTTAAATTGAGGAAATGAATAAAATGATGGTGTGCAGATTGACCAAAATGAGATTTATGAGATCACTTGCTAAATCCATGAGGATGGATAAGGCAACTATTCCCCATAATCTTTCAAAAATCCTTGAAAGAAATTATTCTAATTTATATTTTTGAGGAAGAATCTAAATTTCCCCAATGATGAGGAAAGTAGTTGGGAAGAGGTAAAAAGCTGGAAAAGATGAGGAAAGCATAAAAACAGCTTTAAAGAATCCCAAAAATGGGAAGCCTAGGCAAACAGGAAGAAAAGCATCCTGATATTCTGGACACAGAATTAGAAACAAGCTTTGGGGAAAAATAGCTTAAATAAGTTGCTCCTAAACAGATTAGTGGTTGGTCTGTGGTGGAGGTGATCTCAGCTCGGGGGTGAGTTCTGGGAGACAAAAGGACTCTAAGGTTGGGAGGTTGGTTGACTGCATGAGTGGTATGCATTTAAATTAATTGATGTTTTTACTTACTGTGGTATGAATTGGCTACATATAAATGTGTGATATGATATTATGAATTATGGAAGTAGATTTTTATGATGCATGGAAATTTTTATATATGCATGAGGTGTGTGATACTACTCCATACTAACAGAAACGTCATCATAGCTAGTCCTCAATTTCCTCGTATAGTCAGAGAATCATATTTATGAGAAAGAATTCATCGTAATCTCTAAACCATAATTGGCTTAAATCGTAGAATACACCTCAAAAGAAATTCAATGGTTTAACGTTAATCTCGCTTCGTTTTTAGTAAATTGATTCTAACATGTAAAGGCTAAGAAAAGCGTATGAGATGTATTTTACTATGGGATAATAGCAGGATCTAATGAGTCGTAAGTTGGAGTTAGAACCTAAGTAACTAAACTCCGACATATGATTATAAAAATCCGTTAACTATGCACAGCGGAAGAAGAGCGTAAACACACATTCCTAATGTAAAAAATCATTTTTTTATCAGTCAACATGTCATGAGAAAATAATGGTGCAAGTGCCCATAGTAAATTAAAAATGAGGCAAACATATAAGAGAAATTTCAGAATACTCTTATAGTTATTATGATCAGATTTTTAGATCTATTCCGGTAGTAGAAGCAAGATAAACTCAGACCATAAAATCTATGTATATATATATATAGACATTACCAGGACATGCAATAAATTCTCTACAGAGTGATACCTAAATGAATGGGAATAAAACCAGTAGGTCAAAAGAAACAAAATTAGCTAGACCTATTTATAAATGTAACAATTTAATTCCTCAGTTACATGCATGGAACTACTGTAACATTTTTTTTAAATATAAAATTATTACTCAGGTTACTCAAACTACCCAGTGAAATAACTGGGAATATTATGCCGGGAGAATAAAATAATGGAATTCCTTCAGTTAGATTAAACTAAAAATAATCGAAGCTATATTCTCTAAGGATAGGAACTCTATACATCTGTAACAAATTTACCATACGATGCCATACCAGAATAAGAGTTCTAACAATTTAGTAATATAAACAAAAATTGAGGAATACGACCTGTATAGATGAGGAACTACAAGCTATTATACTTAACGTTCTCACCAAAATTTACGAGAGAGAGAATTGAGTTATGTACATTCATTTACACATATAAAAGTTGCACGACAGGAAAGTCAGTTCCATAATAAAAAACGAATAGATTCTCTTCCCTCGCAGGAGAAGTCAACCACAGTATTGTTTAAAAGAAATTATTACGAACTGATAACTCTGATCTCCAAAAATTCTCCGGTAGGAGATAAGGAATTAAAGAGGGTAAATTAAATTATCATTCCCTCTAAGGGAATTATATGAGGCACCAACCTGTGCATAGGAGAGATGCGAGATTAGTAGTTGAACTAAACGCATGTGAGCTAAATGATTGGTAGATAGTATGATAGACGTCACATACCTGCAACGAACCAAAAGATCGAATACATGAGGGAAAATAAACCAGAATAATAGCTACGACCTGAACGGGAGGTTAAACTACAAAAAAAAAAAAAACGAAACCAAATATAATCCAGCTTACCTAACGATGTTTTCAAGAAGCTTGGGCAATGTAGACACTGGAACAAGTAAATACGCCACACATTAAAACTTGCAAAAAATCGAAATATAGAAATACAGAGGGAATGGAAATGGAAAGGTTACACATACCTTCTCGAAAGAACCTTGCAACGAATCCAAATCACGTTGAAGGAGTCCAATACGCATAAGCGCCTAAGTCACCAACTCTTACTGTAACTCACTGAAGCGAGAGCGAGTATGATATTAAATCAAACTCAAACTTCAGTACACCATACGATGAGATCTATATAATTGAATTAAGAGAAATGAAGATATGTACAAAAGAGAGGGGTTACGAAGTATTAATCTATCCAAATCGTTAACCTCCAACTCTGAACAAAAATATACACTGATATAACTAAAATGCAGAGATAGGAGGATTGGGAATTTTCATGGGACGAACGATCGTTACCTGAGTCGAAGGATGAGACGACAAAATTCTCACTTAGCTTCAGAAGGTATGAGGAGTGATCCATATGTACAATTTCTCTGGTGCAGCAGCAGAGCAAAATGGAACAAATGAACTCTGGAGCCGCTCTGTGGGAAGCCCTCATTACGAAAAACGAAAATGAAGTCCTGTGTTGAATGAAAAAGGGTTATACGCGTGTGAAATCCTAACCCCAGACAATCACCACCATACACGTGGCTGACGATGCCCAAATTCTGAGCATTGGAAGATGGTAAGCCTCGTAACTCCACATGAAATCCTGAAAAGATTAAGTTTCAATGTGCAATTTTAATACAGAGTATCATTCAGATTGAGTTGATGGGAGCAATAGAGGGTGAGGTACTCCATATCCCGGTTGCAGATTTGACCAGTAGCATAGAACAAACACAAAGAAAACCGGAATTAATATCAAACCCTAGCATACTACACAGTGTCGACGTGTGAAATCGAACCATAAATACAAGGTACAAAATCCTCATATCAATTTGAATGCCATCAAACCCTGAACAAGATGATAGTACATCAAGTTGGTGTTGCGAACGATGCATAAGGGTATAAGTATTAAGCACCAACATAGAGTCAGATAGAACGACGTGGTAAGTCCAAGAAGGACAAACCCTTACCAAACGTAACTATGTGTAAAAGAAATCATACAATGGTATACATATATATCGAATTGATCGGTTCCCTATGATATTAGGGAGAGGGTAATGGGGATACTATTATAATGTAGATGATATATATGTTGAGGTCCTAAGGAGACAACATGATGATCATACATGTCGATATGGATTATTACAAGATAGTGAAAGTGATTGTATGCCAAGTAACCAATTATAATACCCACTCAAGAGGAGCATTAAGTTCTCAAAGGTACTCATAGTACCCTTACAACCAGACTTAATGGTTAGTTTAGATGTATTGAAAATAATAAAATGGAATGTGGAAATTATAATAAAAATAGCAATAACAGTACATCATTAAACTTGCAATGGAGGTGGAGACTTGTATATACTAATATGTGGACATGACAGGTGTATTAAATAACTAGAAATCTAAATGTGACGATATAATACCTCTGTGGGAAGTTAATCGTATAGAATTTTTTTTTTTTTTGGGAAAGTGAAAGGGGAGGTGTGAAAAATGGTATCAGAGCCCAAGTTATAGAACTGGGCTGGTGACATTGTGCTCACTGTTGCTGTTTTTTCACTGTATAAATGTATTTCTGTAGAAAAAAAAATTTTAAATTTTATTTTCACTGATCTGTGTTGTGTAGTCTACAGTGGTGCTGAAATGGCAGAAGGTGATGAAATCTATGTTGATCTGCATGATGAGGGTGATGTACCAGATCCAAATGTGCCCATGATGGCTATGTTGTGGGAATCGCAACAAGCTTTGGCTGAGATAAAAAGCCAAAATGACAGATTGTCATTAGCCAGTGAGGAGCAGGAAAAGCTCATCAGAGAATTAACTTCTCAGAACAGCCAAGAAGGCGAAGGTTCCGGAAAGAGGAAATGGATGAGTCTGATGAGGAAGATGCTGTTAGGCATTAGAATAAACAGAAAATGGAATTACAGGGGGAATTCCGAAAGATTAAACCTCTCTCCTATGATGGGGAGAAGGAGGAAGATGTTGAAGCCTGGTTGCTAAATATGATTAAGTATTTCCAGGTCTATGAATATGAAAGCAATCTGAAGGAAAGATTATCTGTTTACCAGCTACAAGGTAAGGCTACCTTGTCATGGGAGGAGACAAAAATGGTGCATGCCATTGATGAAAAGACAGTCACCTGGGAAGATTTCCAGGTTAAGTTCAAGAACCGCTACCTAAATGAATCTTACTAGGATGATAAAGCCAAATAATTTCATGAACTTAGACTGGGATAGCTCACTATTGATGAGTTTGTTACTAAGTTTACAAATCTATTGAGATATGTACCCTACATAAGGGAAGAAAAGGCAAAAGTTCAAAGATTTCTGAATTGTTTGCTTGCCGTATAAAAAGAGAAAATCGAGTTTGACAACCCAAAAACAATGGAAGAAGCTGTTAGAAAAGCCAAATTATGTTAGCAATAGTTCAAAGGAAAAAATGAACAAAGGAAAAGCTGGGTAAATAAGAATGAGTTCAAGGGGAGGAAACAGAAACCAGCCTATTTGAAAATTTTTGGCAGAGATCATCAGCAGAAAAAGTTTAATAAACCCAAAGAAATTCAAACTGCTCAGTCCCAAGTAGCTTCCAAACAAATAGATGGAGACATTAAAAAGGAAGGGACACTCAAAATGAGATAACCCCTGAAATATTGGGGCTGTGGAGAACCCCATATTTTGAGGGACTTTCCTCATCGAAAAATTCATATGATCATGAGAGATCTAGAAGTGACAACATTAAATGATATAGCTAGAAATATACCAACTATCAGTGCAGCCTTGGAAAATCGGCAAGCAGAACATCAAGCAACCATGGTGGAAATGGAGGGTAATATTTTTGACCTATCTGTTACTGTTCTGATTGATCCGGGTGCTTCTTTGAGTTACATTAGTCCAAATATTGTAGAAAACTGTAACTTAAAAACTAAAAAATTTCAACAGTCATGGTTGGTACAGCTGGCCACTGGAACTAAGAGAAAGGTAACACATAAACTGCCTCGAAAAAAAATCAAATTAAATGAGTTTCAAACAGAGGTAAATTTGAACATTCTTCCCTTAGGTTCATATGATCTACTGATAGGAATGGACTAGCTGGAAAAGAAGAAACCCTTGATGAACTGCTGGGATAAGACTTTGCATTGTGTAGATGAGGAAGGGAAACCTTTTATTCTCAAAGGGAAACAAAAACATATTTCTGTAAGACAAATTTCAGCATTGCAATTAAAAAGAACAGCTAGAAAAGGATACCAAGTTTATGCAGTGCATGTGAAAGAAACAGAAAAAAAAACTAAGGAGGAATTACTGGATGTTGTACCAGTAATAAGAGAATTTAAGGAAGTCTTTCCCAAGGAAATCCCTCATCTTCCCCCCAAAAGAGAGATTGATTTCTCAATCGATCTGGTGCCGGGAGCAACACCTGTCTCCCGAGCGCCTTATCGAATGAGTCCCCCTGAATTGATGGAACTGAAAATGCAGTTGCAAGAACTGTTAGATAAAGGGTATATCAGACCGAGTGTGTCTCCGTGGGGAGCACCGGTGCTGTTCGTGAAAACGAATGATGGAACTTTTAGGATGTGCATTGATTATCACAAACTGAATAAGTTGACCATTAAAAATAGATACGCTTTGCCTCTAATTGATGATGTTTTTGATCAAGTGAGAGGAGCTTCAGTCTTTTCGAAGATTGACTTAAGAACTGGTTATCACCAGCTCAGAATCAAGGAAGAAGACATGAGCAGAACAACGTTTCGAACCAGGTGTGGTCACTACGAATTTGTAGTCCTACCTTTTGGTTTGACAAATGCCCCTGCCACATTTATGCGCCTAATGAACAGTGTCTTAAACAAGTACTTGGATAAATTTTTCCTTGTGTTCATAGATGATATCTTGGTATATTCAAAAAGTGAGGAGGAACATAAATAACACTTGAGGATAGTATTGCAAACTCTGAAGGAAAACCAGCTATATGCCAAGTTTAGCAAATGTGAATTTTATAAAGATAAGATCCAATATTTGGGTCATATTATTTCTGAACAAGGCCTTGCTGTTGACCCTGAAAAGATAAAGGCTATAAAAGAATGGCCTGTACCAACTGATGTTTCAGCAGTGAGATCATTCATGGGGATTGCAGGCTATTATCGCAGATTTGTAGAGAGGTTTTCTGCCATAGCACATCCCATCACGTCATTACAAAGGAAAGGTGTTAAATTTGAGTGGACTGAAAAATGCCAAAACATTTTTGACCAATTAAAACTGAAACTTACTACATCCCCTATACTGAAGATTGCAGATTCTGATAAAGAATTTGTGGTATGTACGGACGCCTGTAGAGAGGGATTGGGAGGAGTTCTTTTGCAGGAAAATTATTTTATTGCCTATGAATCTAGGAAACTGAAGATACATGAACAGAATTATAGTGCCTATGATTTAGAATTAAGAGCTGTTATCCATGCTTTGAAAATGTGGCGGCACTATCTTCTTGGAAAAAAATTTACATTGATGACTGATCATATTAGTCTCAAATATTTATTTTCCCAAACAGATTTGAATGCTAGACAAGCCAGATGTCTGTCTTTCCTAAGTGAATTTGACATGGGCATAAAACATATCAGGGGGAAAGAAAATAAAATTGCTAATGCATTGAGTAGAAATGCTTGTCAGATTATCAATAGCATTGGAAGTAGTGCTCAGATCGATGTGGAAGATTTGGTGGAAAAGGCAGCAAACCAAGATCCAAATTATGAAACACTCCTCGTAAAAATTCAGAAAAAGGAGAAAACTTATTTCACTCAAACCAAAAAGGGGCTGATCTGCTATAAGGACAGATTGTATATTCCAAATGTGGAGTCCTTGAAAAGAGAAATTTTGGATGAATATCACAAACAGCCATATGCAGGACATCCAGGATATCAGAAAATGTTAACAGCCCTGAAAAATAAGTTATTCTGGCCAGGAATGAAGAGAGATGTAGCAGAATATTTAAGTAGATGCATGGAATGTCAACTAGTCAAAGTTGAGCATCAGCATCTGGCGGGTCTCTTCAACCCTTTACCAATAGCAGAATGGAAGTGGGACATTGTTTCCATGGATTTCGTAACAGGATTACCAAGAACCAAACATCAACATGATTCATTAATGGTGGTAGTGGACACTTTAACAAAAGCTGCACATTTTATACTAGTGAAATCTACCTTTGGGACAGCTCAAGTAGCGAATTTGTTCCTCAAAGAGGTATTAAGGCTCCATGGAGTGCCAAAGGTGATTGTTTATGACCGAGATGCTAATTTTACAGCCGCCTTTTGGAAAGGGCTATTTGGAGGTATGGGCACTAAATTGAATTTTAGTACTGCTTACCACCCTCAGACCGATGGTCAAACGGAAAGAACTAATCAAATTTTGGAGGACATGCTAAGAATGTATGTGATGGATAGACCATCAAAGTGGGAAGATTACTTGCATTTAGCTGAATTTGCCTATAATAACAGCTACCAATCCTCCATCAAAATGAGTCCGTTTGAGGCACTATATGGAAGGAAGTGTCGTACTCCTTTGAGCCGGAGTCAGCCAGAAGATAAACTAATGTTGGGACCAGATGCTTTACAAGAGATGGAAACAATTGTTAAACAGATACAAAGAAACATCAAGACAGCACAAGATTGCCAGAAGAACTATGCTGATAAGAAAAGAGTGCACCGAGAATTTAAAGTGGGGGAGCATGTGTATTTGCGTATTAAACCCAAAAAGAGCACTCTCTATGCTGGAAGTTGTGCAAAACTGGCTCCTAGATATTGTGGTCCTTTTGAAGTATTAGAAAGGGTGGGACCAGTGGCTTATAAGCTGGCCTTACCACCCCATGTTAGAGTTCATGATGTGTTTCATGTTTCGTTGTTAAAAAGATATGTGCATGATGCTTCTCACATAGTTGATTGGAATGTTGTACAGGTGGAACCAGAAGGGGAGTTTTTGCTAGAACCGCTTCAAATATGGGAGCGGGAAGAAATTGAATTGAGAAACAGAACAGTAGAGAGAGTAAAGGTGCAGTGGAAGCACTTTACTACTGAAGAAGCTACCTGGGAAAGAGAAGCTGAAATGATGGAAAGATATCCATTTTTATTTGAAAAATGAACTCTAGTAGTTGAATAACAACACCGAGGACGGTGTTTATTTTCAGAGGGGGAATATGTAACACCCCCAATTTATGTGTTTAAATTTCAAAAAACTGGACATTTGAACTTTAGTCCTAAGGGGAGTGGACCCCAAAGGATAAGTATTTTGTGAATGTAATTAAATATTTAAATTGAGGAAATGAATAAAATGATTGTGTGCAGATTGACCAAAATGAGATTTATGAGATCACTTGCTAAATCCATGAGGATGGATAAGGCAACTATTCCCCATAATCTTTCAAAAATCCTTGAAAGAAATTATTCTAATTTAGATTTTTGAGGAAGAATATAAATTTCCCCAATGATGAGGAAAGTAGTTGGGAAGAGGTAAAAAGCTGGAAAAGCTGAGGAAAGCATAAAAACAGCTTTAAAGACTCCCAAAAATGGGAAGCCTAGGCAAACAGGAAGAAAAGCATCCTGATATTCTGGACGCAAAATTAGAAACAAGCTTTGGGGAAAAATAGCTTAAATAAGTTTCTCCTAAAAAAATTAGTGGTTGGTCTGTGGTGGAGGTGATCTCAGCTCGGGGGTGAGTTCTGGGAGACAGAAGGACTCTAAGGTTGGGAGGTTGGTCGACTGCATGAGTGGTATGCATTTAAATTAATTGATGTTCTTACTTACTGTGGTATGAATTGGCTACATATAAATGTGTGATCTGATATTATGAATTATGTAAGTAGATTTTTATGATGCTTGGAAATTTTTATATATGCATGAGGTGTGTGATACTACTCCATACAATTAACAAAAACGTCATCAGAGCTAGTCCTCAATTTCTGTATAGTTGTAGGAATCATATGTATGAGAAAGAATTCATCAGAATCTCTAAACCATAATTGGCTTAAATCTGAGAATACATAATTCCCAAAAGAAATTCAATGGTTTAACTTTAATCTGCTTCTGCTTTAGTAAATTGATTCTAACATGTATACCTAGTGAAAAGCAGTATGAGATGTATGTTACAATGGCTAACAACAGGATCTAATGAGCTGTAAGTTGAGTTAGAAATCAAGTAACTGAACCTGAAATAAGGAGTATAAAAAAAATCTGTTAACTATGCATAATGGAAGTAGAGCAGAAACACATTCCAGAATGTAAACATTCAAATTTTATCAGTCAACATGTCATGAGAAATAATGGTGCAAGTGCCCATAGTAAATTAAAAATGAGGCAAACATATAAGAGAAATTTCAGAATACTCTTATAGTTATTATGATCAGATTTTTAGATCTATTCCCGTAGTAGAAGCAAGATAAAATCAAACCATAAAATATCTGTATATATATATAGACATTACCAGGACATGCAATAAATTCTCTACAGAGTGATACCTAAATGAATGGGAATAAAACCAGTAGGTCAAAAGAAACAAAATTAGCTAGACCTGTTTATAAATGTAACAATTCAATTCCTCAGTTACATGCATGGAACTACTGTAACATTTTGTTTAAATATAAAATTATTACTCAGGTTACTCAAACTACCCAATGAAATAACTGGGAATATTATGCCGAGAGAATAAAATAATGGAATTCATTCAGTTAGATTAAACTAACAATAATCGAAGCTATATTCTCTAAGGACAGGAACTCTATACATCTGTAACAAATTTAGCATACGACGCCATACCAGAATAAGAGTTCTAACAATTTAGTATTATAAACAAAAATTGAGGAATACGACCTGTATAGATGAGGAACTACAAGCTATTATACTTGACGTTCTCACCGAAATTTACAAGAGAGAGAATTGAGTTATGTACATTCATTTACACATATAAAAGTTGCACGACAGAAAAGTTGGTTCCAGAATAAAAAATGAATATTTTCTCTTCCCTCGCAGGAGAAGTCAACCACAGTATTGTTTAAAAGAAATTATTACAAACTGATAACTCTGATCTCCAAAAATTCTCCGGTAGGAGATAAGGAATTAAAGAGGGTAAATTAAATTATCATTCCCTCTAAGGGAATTGTACGAGGCACCAACCTGTGCGTAGGAGAGAAGCAAGATTAGTAGTTGAACTAAACACATGTCAGCAAAATTATTGGTAGATAGTATGATAGATGTCACATACCTGCAACGAACCAAAAGATCGAATACATGAGGGAAAATAAACCAGAATAATAGCTACAACCTGAACGGGAGGTTAAACTACAAAAAAAAAAAAAAAAACGAAACCAAATATAATCCAGCTTACCTAACGATGTATTCAGGAAGCTTGGGCAATGTAGACACTGGAACAAGCAAATACGCCAGACCATTAAAACTTGCGAAAAAATGAAATATAGAAATACAGAGGGAATGGCAATGGAAAGGTTACGCATACCTTCTCGGAATAATCTTGCAACGAATCCAAATCACGTTGAAGGAGTCCAATACGCATGAGCGCCTAAGTCACCAACTCTTAATGTAACTCACCGAAGCGAGAGCGAGTATGATATTAAATCAAACTCAAACTTCAGTACACCATATGATGAGCTCTATATAATTGAAGTAAGAGCAATGAAGAGATGTATAAAAGAGAGGGGTTACGAAGTATTAATCTATCCAAATCGTTAAACTCCAACTCTGAACAAAGATATATACACTGATATAACTAAAACGCAGAGATAGGAGGATTGGGAAGTTGCATGGGACGAACGATCGTTACCTGAGTTGAAGGATGAGACGACATAATTCTCACTTATCTTCAGGAGGTATGAGGAGCGATCCATATGAACGATTCCTCTGGTGCAGCAGGAGAGAAAAATGGAACAAATGAACTCTGGAGCCGCTCTGTGGGAAGCCCTCATTACGAAAAACGAAAATGAAGTCATGTGTTGAATGAAAAAGGGTTATACGCCTGTGAAACCCTAACCCTAGACAATCACCACCATACACGTGGCTGACGATGCCCAAATTCCGAGCATTGGAAGATGGTAAGCCTTGTAACTCCACATGAAATACGGAAAAGATTAAGTTTTAATGTGCAATTTTAATACAGTGTATCATTCAGATTGAGTTGATGGGAGCAATAAAGGGTGAGGTACTCCATATCCCGGTTGCAGATTTGACCAGTAGCATAGAACAAACACAAAGAAAACTGGAATTAATATCAAACCCTAGCGTACTACACAGTGTCGGCGTGTGAAATCGAACCATAAATACAAGGTACAAAATCCTCATATCAATTTGAATGGCATCGAACCCTGAATGAGATGATAGTACGTCAAGTTGATGTTGCGAACGATGCATAAGGGTATAAGTATTAAGCACCAACATAGAGTCAGATAGAACGACGTGGTAAGTCCAAGAAGGACAAACCCTTACCAAACGTAACTATGCGTAAAACAAATCATACAGTGGTATACATATATATCGAATTGATCGGTTCCCTATGATATTAGGGAGAGGGTAATGTGGATACTATTATAATGTAGATGATATATATGTTGAGGTCCTAAGGAGACAACATGATGATCATACATGTCGATATGGATTATTACAAGATAGTGAAAGTGATTGTATGCCAAGTAACGAATTATAATACCCACTCAAGAGGAGCATTAAGTTCTCAAAGGTACTCATAATACCCTTACAACCAGACTTAATGGTTAGTTTAGATGTATTGAAAATAATAAAATGGAATGTGGAAATTATAATAAAAAGAGCAATAACAGAGCATCATTAAACTTGCAATGGAGGTGGAGACTGGTATATATTGATATGTGGACATGACAGGTCTATTAAATAACTAGAAATCTAAATGTGACGATATAATACCTCTGTGGGAAGTTAATCGTATAGAAAAAAAAAAAAAAATTGGGAAAGTGAAAGGGGAGGTGTGACACTTGGTCATATGCAGTAATTAAATCCTTTGTGAGATAAATTACTAGATCGATTTCAGTAGGAGAGCATAGCTCGAATTTGCAGACAACTTTAATGATTAATTGGTTCTGTGTGCTAAAAGAATCTGCATTTCATTTCATGTGTGCATAGCTTATAATGGTAACCATAGTTTAGTTTCTCATAGCAGATGCATATCATTTCTAGGTTAAATAATTCAGTTTGAATTCCATGCACTTGGTTTGAGCAAGCAAATTTTTGTTTACATTGGGGTTTTGGCTTGAGAATTGTCATTGCTTAAGACATAATAGGAGTGTGAAGTTTTGATTCATTGAAGAGTGAGAAATATAGGTTATTTTTGGGTCTTAGCTGGCAAGTCACTAGGAGACCCGTGTGTTGATCAGATAGAGAAAGTAGGTGATTCATAGAAGGGTTCTGAGCAAGTTTTATTCATTCTTTTGGTGTGATTAAATAGAAAATTACAACCTTGTCTCATTTTTTTTATAAGACTAGGGCTTGGAGTGGAAAGTCATTTACAAAGACTGTTGTAGCAGCTAGGTTGAATTGAATTGGCAAGATTGTTTGGAGTGAATGCATATTCCTTAAAGGTAAAATGATCATGGTTGAATCTTAGCAATTGTCCCTTTCTGGATTGATGCTTGAATTGTGTGTTAGGGTTCATAGATTCGTGCAAGTTTCACAACTCCATGTCCATAAGAATAGCAATGATGAAGTGATTTAACCCCTGCAACTTGGTTCAAAGGAAATCATTCATTAAAGGTTGAAACATTTTATTGCAAGCTTCAGAGGATGAGTAGATGACTGCTAGTGGCAATTTATGTGAGCTTGTCAAATTTTAGTTTCTATATTGAATTCATTTTTATTTTTGTGTCTTAATGTAGCATGTGTTGATCGAATTGAGAGCAATATCTTATTGCAGAAACCAGAGTGTCAATTGCTATAGAAGTTTGAGTAACTTTTCCAGAGTATAGTTGGAATTTGATGAAAGACAACTGTAATTAAAAGATGATTTCTGGAGTGTAGTTGTGCATTTTTTATAACTTGAGTTTATTTTAGTTTGGTTTGTAAATTAGAAGTTGTGGAATTGAAACTGTCATAAGTGAGTAATACATATATAAATGGGTTGGACAGGTATGAAATATTAACAGCTATCATGACTAAAGTCTATGTGTAACATTGATATTAAAACCGGTGTGATAGTGCACCTTTTCGCTTGACACCAATATAGTGAAATTGGAATGAAGTGTTGACATCAGAGTTAATTAGGGATACCATTAATAATTGAAATTTCACTGTGTGAGTGTGGAATTAGTTCATAGGTTTACTCGGATTAGGTAATTCCTTTCAAGTGTGACCTCCAAAGATCAGAATTAGGGTTTTCAATATTTTTTGCAAATAGTGAGTTATTGAATTAAAGTTTCTATTGATTGGTAATGGTTTTGATTTCAGACTTAATGTTGAGATATATTGAATAAGGGTTTCCAGTGTTCAAACCAGAGTTTACTGATTGTTCCTATTTTATGATGAGATGAATTGATTTATTTCCAACAGTGTGTGTTTGTGTGTGCCTCAATTCTTAAATCAAATATCATAAGGAATCATATAAAATTCGACTCTAAAAGCTGAACCTTGAGAGCACGTTATAGCTCATGTTTTACGAGCCCAAATTGATATACAAATATTGGTGAATTAATTTGGCAGTTACTTCACTCAACATTTTGGCACCATTGCTGGGGAGTTGTAATTTCAAGATTCGGGTAATCATTATTGTCTGAAGTTTCAGAGATCTTGCAGGGCTGTCAGAGGGTGAAGAGAGGACAGTAAGATGTGAGTGAAGAGCCATGCATCCACTTTTGTGGGGTTGCTCCAAATTCTAACCGATAACTGATTGTTCTCAAATTTATTCTTATTTCCTTATGCGTAGAAGTAGACCTAGGGATAATAAAGGTAGATTTATTTCTAGTTCTCAATTTCCTGGAAATTTTGGTTCGGTAAAAACTCCATTAACCAACCCCGCTGATCATTATGCAGGTACTAAAAATGAAAAAGGGAGTACCAGTGGGAAGGAGATTTTGGAAGGGGAACTTGCAAACCAAGAAGAAGTAAGGTTGTCCATTGGCTCTTTCTCCACCAACATTAGCACCAATATGAAAAACAATGAAGGTGAGAACAAAAAAAATGAGGGGAATCATGAAGAAGAGGAAGGACAAACTTTCTTTGGAGGAAACAGGAATGTCTGAAGGGGAGAAAACATTGATGGGCCAAGGAGAGAAAACACAGATGGACCACGAGGGGGACCAGATGATGATGATAAAGAAACTACCTTCAGGTTTCCTATCCTCGACGTCACCAGGAACATCACAATGAAGAGCATTTCAATGACCTCCCTGCTGCTCTTTTATGTTCAGTCCTCTGAGGATCTTGATGCTTTTCTTTTCGAATTTGATATTCTGTGTAGAAGCTATAATTACTACGATGATGCACACAAACTGAAACTGTTCCCAGACACCCTGAAAGGCACCACACTTCAATGGTTTATGAGCTTAGGGGAAAACACCATATACACTTGGGATGACATGAAATCTATATTCCTTAAGAAATACCAGGATTTCTGAAAAACTAAGGACCTCAATGATATTCTAAGAATGCAACAACTAGATGACAAGAGCTTGGAAGAATATCTTGAGCACTTCCTGTATCGTTTTCACAAATCTCGAGGAGCGCATCTAGAGGATAAAATGGTCAAAAGAGTCTTTCTAAAAGGATTCAGAGATGAATGCATCGAGACTCTAAACCTCTTACGTGGTGGGGAATTTTACAAAAAGTGTTTTGTTGACATATTTGAACTTTTTCGAACCTATTCTAGAAGTCAGGCTAAAGTAGGTAGGAAGTTGTGTGATAATCTCCGAGATACTACATCTAGAAACCAAAAACCTACTTCTACTGCTATCACTAGGGTCAAACTAGGGACCTTGCTGGAAGACTTCAAACTAACATTTTAAACAACATTGGAAACCAACTCAGCACAATGAAACATAAGAAGAAACAAGAAGATGAAAGGGCTGCTATGGAAATCTTTTGTCCCATATGTAGACAAAATCATATGGAAAGACAGTGTCCCATCAAAATTATTGAGGTTTGTGGAATTTATGCCTTATAACATGCCACGGGTAAATTATCAACTCTTATCGGTCTGCAGGCCATCTATAAAGGGAATTCTGAAACAAATGATCCATCGCAAGCAAGTAAAAATCCCTTTTGGAGAGGGCCCATTCAGAACATGTTCCCAGAACCTATTCCCCAAGGATATAGTCAAACTCAACCCTAGAATTTCCAACCAGCTTATCCCCCTTTGGTTGCTCCTCAAACTCAAAACACTCCATGGAACCAGAACTGGAGGGCAAACCCTTATACCAACCCTTATCAACCACACAGCCAGTTCTTTGCACACTATCCAAATATTCCAAGCACCTCAACATATCAGCAAGGGTATAAACCTCACACCTATCAAGGGTACAACCCAACCATGAAATCCTATCAGAAGGGGTATAACCCTCACACATATCAACAACCATTGCTGCCATCCCCTCCCTTGCATCAACTTTTACCTATGCCATCTGACCCATCATCATCTTCGCAAGCATCTCAAAACCCACCTTTCCCTACATTATTTCCTGCGCAACCCTCACCTAACCCGAATCACAATAGACCACCTCAACTTGCACAGAACATAAACATCCAACCTTTCCCCACATACATGATCACTACCATTCCCATGAATAAAATTAGGTTACAATCAGGGAAGATAGCTAATAAAGGGAAATCAATTGTTTTCATAGAGGAAGAGGTTCCATCCACATCATCCGAAAATCATATACAAAATGAGGAACAAAAACAAATACAAGAAGAAGAATCAAATGAACCACCGTACCCGAAAAGATTCCTTGTATAGAAAGAAGAGACTCCTCTGGAATACAACCTAGAAAATGAATTAAGGAATGTCTGCATTAAAATTCCACTCTTGCAAGCTATCAAAGACATCCCTATTTACACTAAAATTGTCAAGGATCTCTGCATCAAGAAGCTAGGTAGGAAAGGGCATAAGAACCAAAGCATAAAGATCATGAGCCAAATGTCCACCATGATTTATGACTTCCCTATGAAGTACCATGACCCTAGGAATCCCATTGTCACTATTGAAATAAACATATTACTTCTACCAAACACACTTGTAGACTTAGGGGTGGAAATAAATGCCATGACATATGAGACTATGACATCATTGCAGTTATCTGGGCTTAAAACTACCCCCATCATTCTAGAAATGGCAGACAAATCCCTCGTAAAAGCTATGGGAATCCTAGAAGACATAGTGGTCACTATAGCTTCTTGGAAATAGCTATAGACTTTATCATCATTTCCCCAAAAACCACAAGAACTGGACATCTTGTAGTTCTGGGATGCCCTTGGTTGGCAACTGTTGATGCCATCATAGGGTGTAGAAATGGAGAAATGACCATTTCCAATGGTCCCCATAACCAAACCTTGTCTATCTTTCCCCCTGTTCAGACAGCTGTTGAAGTACCATTATGGCTCAAGAGCCCCTATGGAGATGAAGACTATATGTTTCTGTTGTTGACATTAGAACAGTCTAGAGGTCTCTAGGAATAGTCCAACAAACATATATTACACCAATTTTTATCTCATAGTTCTTGTATTGATTATCCTATCTCTTTTAATGGTTACCATCATGTTTTTAGTGATGAATTCCAGGAATCCTGCCATCTAGACGTGTTCACATATTTTGCAGCAATAGAGGGAAGCTGTGAAATCGCTACTGAAAAGATAGAAATCACTGAAGGACGGACCTTACACATCGGTGTAGAATTAACCACAAAACAAAAGCAGCAATTGATGGGTATGATTCATGAGAAATCTAGAGCATTTGCTTGGGATTACCTTGACATGCGGGGCATCCATCCAGACACTTGCATCCACCACATTTACAATAATGAAGAAATGAGACCTATCCAATAGCCACAAAGACTAATGAACCCAACATTAAAGGAAATTTTCAAAGAAGAGCTTCAGAAATTCCTGGCTGCGGAATTCATCTATCCCATTTCGGACAGTAGATGGGTGTCACCTCTAGTGGTGGTGTCGAAAAGGAACGCCAATTGGCATATCTGCGTTGACTACAGAGAACTAAACAAGGCCACATTACACAACTACTTTCCCCTGCCCTTCATTGATCAGGTACTCGATACACTCTCAGGTAAGAAATACCTCTCTTTTCTAGATGGGTATAGTGGATATAATCAAATCCATATGGCTGAAGAAGATCAACAAAAAACTACATTTACATGCCCTTCGGGAACCTATGCATATAGAATCCTCCCCTTTGGTCTTTGTAACACCCCAGCTACGTTTCAAAGAGTTGTACTAGCCATTTTCTCCGATTTGGTCCATGACTGTGTAGAAGTCTATATGGACGACTTCACAGTCTATGGAGATGATTTTGGTCAAGCTCTAGCCAATTTAGAAAAAGTGTTGACTCGTTGTCAAGAAGCAAACATGGCCCTTAGTAGTGACAAATGTAGAATGATGCAAACTAAGGTAATCGTTCTGGGTCATCATGTATCATTAGAAGGAATTAAATTAGATCCAACAAAGATTGAGGTAATATCACATATTCCTATTCCCAGTTCGCAAAAAGAGGTAAGAAGTTTCTTGGGACATGCAGGTTACTATCGTCGTTTTATCGAAAATTTTACTAATATTGCAACACCATTATTTAAGTTATTGACTAAATATGTTGAATTTGTATGGAATGTCAATTGTCAACAGGCCTTTCAGATATTCAAGGATAGATTGTCTACTGCTCCTGTGTTCAGAGGACCAAACTGGTCCCTGCCATTTCACATATGTATCGATGCTTCAGACACTGCACTAGGAGAAATTTTGGGACAAAGGGAAGATCGCTATCCTTATGCTATATATTTTATTAGCAAAAATATTTTCTTCGCTGAATTAAATTATACATTTACTGAGAAATAATTGCTAGCAGTTGTGCATGCTATCGGGAAATTTAGACATTACATTACTGTTTATGAGACTTTTGTCCATACCGATCATTCTGCCATTAGGTTTTTAATGAATAAACAAATTACTAATAGTAGAATAGCTAGATGGTTGTTTCTTTTACAATAATTTAATATAACTATAATCGATAGGCCTAGAAATGATAATCTAGCAGCTAAATTTTTGTCTCGTTTGAATATTGGATAGGGAAGCACAAAAACTCCAGTACCCGATGAATTCCTAGATGAAGTACTATTTTCCATTTCCGCCATCACTCCTTGGTTCACCGATGTTGCAAATTATTTGGTGTCAAAGAAATTACCTCAAAGCATGTCTGCCCGGGAAAAACATAACATTGTGCATCGCAGTGTGAATTACTCCTGGATCGAGGGAGATTTGTTTTACACAGGACCAGACCTGATCATGAGGCGGTGTGTGCAGGAAGACTAAATGTATGATGTTTTGAGAGCCTCCCACAACAAGCCTTGCGGGGGGGATTTTGCTGAAAAACGAACCGTATACAAGGTTCTTCGCACTGGGTATTATTAGCCCTCGCTCATTAAAGATGCCAATAAGTTCGTCTCCAATTGTGATGCTTTCCATCGGATGGGGAGACCAGTTTCCTTCGACGAGATGCCCCTTCAGCCTTAGATAACCATTGAACCATTTGAGAAGTGGGCGTTTGATTTTGTAGGGACCATCTCCCTAATGTCGAAAAAGAAGAAGTACATTTTGGTATGCACTAATTACGTCACTAAGTGGGTGGAGGCGAAGGCATTATTTGCTGCCATGGAAAAGGCGGTAGTATAGTTTCTATTCGAAGACATCTTCATGAGATTTAGTGTGTTGTGCGAGACTATCACAGACCAAAGTACACAATTCACATCAAAATTTGTCAAGGCGCTCATTGAGCAGTATCAGATCAAACACCGTAAATCTACCCCTTACCACCCTCAAGCTAACGGACAAGTGGAATCCAAAAACAAATTCTTGGAGTCTATCCTCACGAAAACCATTCAACTACACCATAAGGACTGGGAGGAAAAGTTAATGGAAGCACTATGGGTTTATAGGATCACTTGGAGAAATGTGACAGGACACACCCCGTACGAGCTAGTCTGTGGAAAACAAGTGATTTTTCCCATCGATTTCCAAGTGAAGACATTTAGGATGACCGCCCAATTGGGAATGAATCTAAATAAATCCCAAGAGCAGAGTTTAATGCAGCTGAATGAGCTCGATGAGATACGACATGACGCATATCACAGAACTTCACTAGTACAAGACCAAAGAGCTCGATGGCATGATAATTTCATAAAAAAGAAAATTTTCCATGCAGGAAAATGGGCACTGTTGTACGACAGTAAGCTCAAACACTTCAAAGGAAAGTTCTCTACTCATTGGTTGGGACCCTATGAGGTAGTTGAAGTTTTTGAAAATAGTTCAGTTCGTATTAGAAACATTGATGATGAGTAGAATTCCTTCATGGTAAATGGCCATTGGCTAAAAGTTTACCATAAACCACTCTCACATGATTTTTTTTTTGCACAACATTCAGAAGGATCAAGGACTAAAGCTGGTTCATGGAAATGACCAGCCTCTTGCTGGATCGGTTGATTGATTTTTCTTATCTATTTTTTACACACACACACACACACACAGATATATATATATTAACCACTAGATTGTCAATTTCCATATCTACAGATGACTCCCCCCACATTCCATGTAAAATAAAGGAGAAATTCGGCAGGAGGGGGTTTATTCTTTTATCCAGGCCTGCCGGATTACTTATGGAAAAGGAACAGTTGGAGTCTTCTTTAGATGTCTTCAGACTCTCGAAAAATGAAGCTCTCGAGCACTGATTGATCCAGGCTCGTAAAATTTATGGACCATTGGAAGTTTAGGGATTCCTTGGGCATAGAATTATTCTTTTTCGGGCCCCAAGAAATAACTACGGAAAATAAACTCCCTAGAGTCTTCTATGGGCAACTCAGACTCTCTAAATATGAATGCCCTAACTAGCATCTACCTTAGGCTCAATAAAACAATAAGGTGGTGGTAGCCTAGGGATCTAATGGGCATTGAATTATTCTTTTCCAGGCCCACTGGAATAATTACATAAAATAAACCCCCCTGGAGCCTTCTTTCAGGACATTTCAAGCTCCCTAAATAGAAGTGCCCCAGGCAGTTATCATCTCAGGCCTGGTTAAAATCCATGAGATGGTGGACAAGTTCCAACACCACCTCACAAAACTGAGTGACACTTTGTCAGTGAAATTGGAGATCCTATGTTCTGTTCTTCACAAAAAACCAGCTCCATGCTTGAGTTACTTTGAATCTGTCATCTTTGTACCTAGACATTCAAATAATGGACCAAAATCTCCTTTTGGCAATATACTGGCTAGAAGCTACAGCATGGTCATGAACAATTTGTGGTACCAATAAACTATGCAAAGCTCTATTTTTAACAGAAGTACAATCCTGGAATTGCAGCCTAGGCCTAAAAGTCTGATTGATCTGGATATCACTATTTGTTGCAAATTCTACTGTTGACCATGATCGTCATTGCAGTATAAGCTACATCTTGAACAACATACCTGCTCCTATATTAATAAGATATGATGCTACTTTCATTACCAATATAATTTAAGTGACAAAGGTATGTGCTTAATCTTTATAATTTAGTTATAGGTAGCTTAAATGATTATTACAAGTACATCCTGTCTACCATGTTCCCTGCTCATTTTTTTTTCCTTCCAAACCAATTATAATCCTACATCACAGAGTTACCCATTCCCTTCAAATCCCGTCCACCCATGTCCAAACTTCATATGATTACAGGTAGTGATCAGGGTTGTTGATGAGGACGCACTAATGAAAGAAAAGCACATGATGATGAGGGGCGACACTCTCCACATGGCAATATGATTTCGGTCATAATGACACGATAGGGACTAAACCTTTCACGCAAACCAAGCTTCCATCATAAGCTTATGTGCCATTTTCAGTTAAACTCAGAATTGTTCTCACAATCTGATTACTAGGTAATGTCTCCACTGTAAGTCATGATTATGTCTTTATCCATCTCCACGATAAGCAATACAGCATCTCTGTGTAGGCTAAGGTGAATTTCGATAAAGAGAGGGGGCGTTGGAGTATGGGTTGTTTTCATAAAGGGTGGGAACTTGAAAATGTTCTTTGTGTGAGCCATAGCGGATGCCAGTCACCAATTTTCCGGAGTCAAGGAATAAATGTTTTTGTGCTGCGTTTATTTCCAAATTAACTTCCTAGTCGTTTCACTGTGGGTCATGATAGGTGCGATTACATGCCACAAGATGAGTGCAGAAATGTTTGAATCCTCTTGGATCATGGGAACCGATAGATACAAACCCACATTTGCCCAATTTTCTCGAACCATGGATTATCAGTTATGCAAGGAAGCCATTGAACGAAAGGGATGGAGGGTTTTTCTTCAAAAATTTCAAGGATATAATGATGCTGTGGCATTGGCATTTGCTTGGATGTTCGATGGGAAGAGAGCAAGGACCAGGAACCTTTGTCTCGAAGTAACAGAAAAATAAATAAGCAGAGAAATTGGATTACCCTCTCGGGGTGAGAAATTCTTCAAAGGGCAGAAAGTAAGCATAACCAATTGTGTGAAATTCTTAAAACCAGCATACCAGTCATTGAGTTGGAAAATGGAATTCTACAAAGCTGCATTCAAGATCAATGGTAGTCACTGCTAACCATGATCCAACGCTTTCTAACTTGTGAAGGCAGGTATGCAATCATCTTTCTATATCAGATCAAATTCCTAATGCATCTAATTGAGGATTGTTCTGTAGATATTCCCCATTTCTTAAAATTAAGCTTGCAAACGAAGGCCATAGGAGTTCAATCTGAGAGTTAGAAGACAGGGACTACATTGTATCATCATATCCTGATCAAGATTCTCGTTGTGTTTGAACTGAGCAAAAGGAAAAAGTCTTGGGAGGATTTCCTCATAAATAATTTTCCAGGTGAAGAAACTCAGGTGAAATGGAGACAGAGGTTTGTAAGTCAATTTTCAAAATTAGAAATAAACATACCTGATACACCCACTTCACCCACCCAATCTGTTGCACTTCCAACCAGAAATTCCAGAAGGCATGATCCTTCCTTTAGCCATGAAGCTGGACCTTCAAAAAGATAGTTAGGAAAACGAAGAAGGAAAGCCTTGCCCCCTCCTGAAAAACTAATTGAAAATACCCCAACTCAACAAGGTCACAAGCCCAGTTTGAGGAAAAACTCAACTCATAATAGTAAATCTCCAGTTCCCACTTCCGATACTGTCATACTAGATAAGAGAATAACCAGAAGCATGGGCAAGTCTCCTTGCAACATTTTTGATTCCCAACACATTTTTGGGGCCTCATCCCCATATTCTGCTACTCCCTCTCCCTCATCTTCTCCCCAATTTCCCTCTCCCTCATCTTCCCATCAGTTTCATATTTAAGATAATATTTCCCAATATGTACATGATTCTACCCCTACTCCCCCTTCCATAAGCCCAGAATAGCAGGGTCCTTTTCCAAAGCAGGGTATGGACCACATGCCAGATGAGGGTCATCCCCAACAGCCAACATCTCCAACAAAGATATCAGTCCTTGATGAAGAAGAAAATTTCAAGATCAGATCAGTATTCAACATAAAATATCTAAATTAAGGAACAAGGCTCATAGGTTTAAGACACTATTCTGATATGTAAGTAAGGAAAACGATCAGTTAATAGAAGAGAACCTCTAGTTATATGTACAGAATTATGAGAATCAAAGGAAGGATCAAAGGCTGAAATCATGGAAGACATATAAATTTTAGTTTGCAAAGAAGACAAGTGCTAGAGGATTGGCTGCACAGTTCACAAAATGCTCGGCCTCATTTAGGAGAAGTTTGGAGAAGTCCAAGCAATTGATTTTTTATTGGACAGTGATGACTTGGATCCATGAGGACATGCCTCAAATCAAGTGTGGGGGAGATGTTGAGGCTAATTTTTCTCTATTCTTCCTCACCTTCTTTGCCTCTTTTTGCCCAGTTTTGACACATATATACTTCCTTTTTCCTCTCTTTACCTCTAATATGGCCAAACTTCCATCAATTCTTGTTAAAGGTAAAATCCAATACAAGTATAATTTTTTCTACTATTCTATAGCTATTTTAGGCATTTTTAATAACTTGCTCATTTGTTAACTTACTATTAAGGGTAGAATGATGGATTTCTTACAAGATCTGTTTAATTAGCTCTTTGACTTAAAGGAAAACTATGTTCCTTCAACCATATTTCAGTTGATAATGCAGCACACCTCAAGATAGAAGCTCCAGCAAGTTCGATTCCCCTTAGAGCACTTTGACAAGTTCAAAGATCGGTGAAGGACCAACTGGCCACTATACGCATAATAGAGTTCAGTTGACAAAGAATTAGGAACCTTTTTCCTATAGTAGCATGCAGTTTTTAATAAGGAACTGATAGTGTAAATTTAGGACATATTAATGTTGATTTCATGGATTACCATATCTATGGTTTCCAACGTCCTACTCTGTAATAGAATTTCCACTAATTATGTAACTAAGGATGCATATAAAAGCAAAGACATTTGTTTTGATGAGGAGGTTAATGTATTTTCATTTTTAGCTGTCAATACTAAGCTACGATTTCATGTTCTATTGGTGAAAACCGAATTGCAATTGCTCTAATGCGTTCTTGATTTGTCGTGAATTTTTGTGGATTTGATGAAATTTTTAGTTAAGTTGTTATAGGTGTAGCTAGGACTAATCCAACACTTTCCTGGGTGTGGCAAGGGCGCACCACAATCGGTTCAACCCCGTAGAGGTAGCTATAGGTATTTTGCGAAGTATAGTTTGGTTAAATGCTCGATTACACAATTAATTCTTGTTTTTGAAAGTCGATTTAACTTCTAGCATTTAGTTCATGTTGTTGTAGCAGATGTAATTCGTAAGGGAATTTGATTCAAATCTTAGTTTCCCAATTAATTGTTTGGAAGATTGATTTCGTTTCTGGCACTTTGATTCATGTTTGTTGTAGCAGAGGTAATTTGTAAGAGAATTTGATTCAATTCTTAGTTGCCCAATTAATTTCTTGGAAGATCGATGTCGTTTCTGGCATCTTGATTCATGCTTATTGTAGAAAAGATAGTTTGTAAGAGAGTTTGATTAAATTTTTGATTTCCCAATTAATCATTTTTTAAAGTCAATTTCATTTCTGGCATTAAAATCACGTTGTTGTAATAGAGCTAATTCGTTTCTAGCATATATTCTTTCACCTTTCTGAAAAAATGAATTTTCTGAATGTGTTCCTGTGTGTGAATGAATAGAGCATGGTCATATGCAATACTTAAATCCTTTGTGAGATAAATTACTAGATCAATTTCAGTAGGAGAGCATAGCTCAAACTTGCAGACAGCTTTAATGATTAATTGGTTCTATTGCTAAAATAATCCGCATTTCATTTCATGTGTGCATAGCTTAGAATGGTAACCATAGTTCAATTGCTCATAGAAATTGCATATCATTTCTAGGTTAAATAATTCTGTTTGAATTCCATGCACTTGGTTTGAGGAAGCATATTTTCATTGACATTGGAGATTTGGATTGAGAATTTTCATTTCTTAAGACATAATAGGAGTGTGAAGTTTTGATTCATTGAAGAGTGACATATATAGGTTCTTTTGGGGTCTTAGCCGGCAAGTCGCTAGGAGATCCGTGTGTTGATCAGGTAGGAGAAAGTAGGTGATTCATAAAAGGGTTCTGAGAAAGTTTTCTTCATTCTTTTGGTGTGATTAAATATAAAATTATAGCCTTGTATCGTTTTATTTATAAGACTAGGGTTTGGAGTGGAGGGTCATTTACAAAGACTGTTGTAGCAGCTAAGTTGAGTTGAATTGGCAAGATTGTTTGGAGTGAATGCATATTCCTTAAGGGAAGAACGATCATGGAAGAATCTTAACCAACGTCCCTTTCTGGATTGATGCTTGAATTTTGTGTTAGGGTTCATATATTGGTGCAAGTCTCACAATTCCATGTCCATAAGAATAGCAATGACAAAGTGATTTAACCCCTGCAACTTGGTTCGAAGGAAATCATTCATTAAAGGTTGAAACATTTTATTGCAAGCTTCAGAGGATGATTAGATAACTACCAGTGGAAATTTATGTGAGCTTGTCAGCTTTTAGTTTCGAGATTGAATTCATTTCTATTTTTGTGTCTTAATGCAGCATGTGTTGATCGAATTGAGAGAATTATCTTATTGCAGAAACCATAGTGTCGATTACTGTAGAATTTTGAGTAACTTTGCCAGAGTATAGTTGGAAGTTTATGAAAGACAACTATAATTAAAAGATGATTTCTGGAGTGTAGTTGTGCATTTTTGATAACTTGAGTTTATTTTAGTTTGGTTTGAAAAGTAGAAGTTATGAAATTGAAACTGTCAGAAGTGAGTAATACATATATAAATGGGTTGGCCAGGTATGAACGATTAACGACTATCATGACTGAAGTCTGTGTGTAAAATTGATATTCAAACCAGTGTGATAGTGCACCTTTTTGCTTGACACTAGTATAGTGAAATTGGCATGAAGTGTTGACATCAGAGTTAATTAGGGATACCATTAGTAATTTCAATTTCATTGTGTGAGTGTGGAATTAATTCATAGGTTTACTCGAATTAGCTAATTCCTTGCAAGTGTGACCTCCAAAGATCAGAATTAGGGTTTTTGAGATTTTCTGCAAACAGTGAGTTATTTAATTAAAGTTTCTATTGATTGGTAATGGTTTTGATTTCAGACTTAATGTTGAGATAGATTGAATCAGGATTTTCTGTGTTCAAACTAGAGTTTGCTGATTTTTCCTGTTTTATGATGAGATGAATTGATTTCTTTTCGATAGTGTTTGTTTGTGTGTGCCTCAATTCTTAAATCAAATATCATAAGGAATCATATAAACTTCGAATATAAAATTTGAACCTTGAGAGCGCAGTAAAACTCGTGTTTTATGAGCCCAGATTGATATACAAATATTGGTGAATTAATTCGAAAATTACTTCACTCAACACTTTCCTTACTTAAACAGTTATTGTCTTAACATTACAGAGGCCAAATAAGAAATATCATTATGCTCATAAACCCCAAATAGGAAAGATATTTTTGACTGTAAATCACAGGGTTATCAGTTCTACTAAACCAAAAGTCTTATAAAAAAATCGATAAATAAGTCCTTCTACGGAAGGCACAGTGGGCTTGTAGCCATAACCAATACTTAAATAAACTCAACAGAAAACATTAAACTATATCAAATTCCTCTTAAAACTCTTTTTAGGTTGAAACAGGGATCGATAATATTGACAGAGACAACAGTAGTGGTCAAGTACCTGTACATGCAAGAGGAAAACGTTTAGGTTGAAGGATGTCGAGCTACCACATTGTAGAGGGAAGGGTTGGCTGTATTTTACTTGCATAGCCACAGAGTAATGTTACATAAGAAAACCCTCTCAGTATTTCCATATAAAAAGACGAGAAAACCTCACAACCTTAAAGTAGAGCACAGGTCCAGACTTACCTCATAACAAAGAAATACTTGAAAATGATGACCTGCAAGAAAGAGAAGTTGTTAACAATATATAGAAAATAACTAAATGAAAATATTCATGCTGAAGATAACTGTGTCGGTTGAGTGAAGCCGATGTTGAATAGCTCCTTCCTGATCTTGTGAGACCATTGTGTGGGAACGACCATGTAGAAAGGGAGTAGGAGGATTACACTAGTACCATCTAATCTGCCATGGATTCATTTCCAAGGTTAGGAACTCAACGTTGTGGAAAAATTCGTGACAGGACATCATATAATTGTGCAGTATGAGGAGTTACATGATGACATTCAATGCAGAGAAATAAAGCTCATTACCTCATGACATCATAGAGTTGAACGGATAACTAGAGGAGAGCACAGAGCCAGTGGGCATGAGAAGAAGAATGAAGGAATTTAGGGTTTGCAGGATGGGGTGGGGGTGTTAGGGCTACACCCTAACCACCCTTGGGCCAAATTCCACCATAGATTCAACTTAGATCTAAGGGAGAAGTGAAGCACACTTATCAGATCCATGATTAAATCATGTATGCCAAAGAATCAGTGTGAATATAACCAAATCTCAAATATTAAATCACTACTAATAATGTTTAATCCCAAGATCTGTTGTGTAGCTAGTTGGCACGAATTTTTTACCAAATATGTAAAATCAACCATAAGTTCAATGATAAATTAAATGAGTAATAAAATCAAGATTGAAATACCATGTCTTCCGTAAGGATATCAATGATTAAGATATGGTAACACTACAAGGAAAAAACCCTCTAGCGGAGGTTATAAAGGAGGTTTTTAATGTTATAAAATTGGCCAAAATTGTCAAAAAAACATTTGCTACAACATCGATTTATGGTTACGGAGGTTTTGGTAGATTTTTTAATTGAAATTCAACACAACTAAAAAAATTGGGCAGTCAGAGGTTATTACGAATTTTTTTTCATCGATGTGCTACTAAGGTTTCAATGCACTGGTGCGTGTCGTACAAATGCACCGGTGTGTAGTCTCACATAAAAGCACCGGTGCACAGTATCTCACAAACTCATCGAGATTTGTAATTGGTTTTCGTATTTGTGCGGTGCCCATAGGTCGTAGAAACGCACCGGTGCGCTTCAGCATACAAACGCACCAGTGTACAATAACTGACACGCACCGGTGTTCATTTTGTATTTTTTAGAAACATTGACTTGTGACAGTACAATTATTGTGATTTTTCTAAATTCATTATTCATCAAAAGTAGACACATCTAATAACAATATTCATATTAATTAAATTTTTATTAATGCATTTGAATGTGATGTTTGGATTAATTTGTTATATCATATCATAATTATTGTGCTTTTTGAAAATTCATTACTCATCAAAAGTTGACACATATATATCTTATAACAATATTCATATGAATTAAATTTTTATTAGTGCATTTGAGAATGACAATGGAGAACACAATAGAATAAATTAAAACATATATATATATATATATATATATATATATATATATATATATATATATATATATATATATAAGACAGTCTTTGTCATACAAAATGGGACATTTATTGGTATCCCTTTATCTTTCAATTAGGACACTATGTCCATTAAATTAAACAAAATGTCTCATTTCACAGACAAATATTTAAGAAAATACAATGCCTTTCTTTGATATTCAAGCGTAGTGATCATCATTCTTTGCTTGAACTGCTATCTGCTAGAGCTATTTCCATGACTTGGGTTATTTTTAGGAATTTTTTGTTAACTATGTTGATTGTTTTCTTCTTCTTCACCTTCCATCTACAAACATAAAAATAAATTGTAATGAGTGTATATACATTGGTGAGAATAATTAAAATTGTAATATTAAATAATATACATCAATGTAAATCGGAAAAAAAATGACGTACCATAGCAACAATTGACTCATAAACTATACACATTATTTCGAAACCATATACCATGCCATCTTTCAAAATTTCGTCTGTTGGCGCAGTTCCATACTTTGTTTCCTACAAGTTTTATTCCCCAAAACAAAACATATATTTAATATAAAATATTTTTTTGTTCTATTAATTATAGACGGAGCTAAGTAAAACAAGATCGATAGATGCTTACAAATTCCACAATTAATTTTTGATATGCCAACATATACTCACAACCCATATTTAACCAAATTTCAATCAATTCGTCTGATGGTTATTCTTCATATTTTAGCACCTGTTTGAAGACATTCAATGATGATTTTTGTAAAACAACTTAAAAAATAAAATAAAAATGAAATCTAGTTAAGTTGTTATAAGGAAGTAACAATTACTCACAAAATTAGATATCAACCCTTTTCTTCATTGTCGTCCTGTTTTATGTGTTGAATGGATTCCATGTTCTTTTTTTTTGTGCAAGAAAATACTTGAAAACTAATATTTAATGCTAAATTGTTTATTTATTGTACCTAATAATAGAAAAATTCAATGATTACATATTACATTTGAGGCACATTGTTGTTGACATGGATCCTCCTGAGATGCAATTTTGTCCATTTCTTTTACCATCTCCTTGTACACCTTTTTGGACATTCCTATTGGCATATTTCTGATATCAGCTCATTCATCTTTTGAGATTTTCATAATCTTCCTGAAAACCTAACATGACAATAAACTATTTAATTTTTATATTGATATATGAAAAGTAAATATAACAAAAGTGATATTTATAAATAATTCTAGACAAACATTTAAAGGAATATTACTTTTTCATTCCTTCTTTTTTGTTGCTGTACGTTTTTTCTATTAAAATTATGGCATGTCTCATTGACCATTTCTCTGGACACTATTCTCGTAGTTTAGATACAATTTGGTTATTAGAATCATTGGAATTATTTTTGTATTGTAAGTGGAAAGAATTTCTATACATTCGTTACACTAGATCCCTCAAAATTTTGTAAAATATTTTCCCCTTTCGTTAACCTCCAGCACCACTCCAAATGAGGTAAGGAGAAATTCATTTTCATTTGCATGTTCTATTTTTTTTCTTTTCTTAGAACAACATTCCTTTTCTGAGTTGTTGGTCCCTATAGAACATTAAACAGATGTGAATTAATATACTATTTGACACATGTTATATAATAATTTTAAGTATATTATTAACTAAAATTAAAAAAAATAAACTCATATTAGATCGATAGTATTTTTTCATTCACCTGATTCATCCTTCTGTAATTTTTCCATCAATCTTTTATGCTCTTTTGGTCCTAGATCAGAAATAATCTTATCGAGATTTGTGATTTTGTGATTTTTGTGCATGATACACAGTAAAAAATACATATTAGTTAAACTTACATATAGTTCAAAATTAATATTTTTTGTAAAGAATTTACAAAGAACTTACCTTTTTTTCTTTTCTTAATATGTTAACAATATTTTTATTACTTGATCTCTTGTCAGTCATTTGTTTATCAATCTCAAACCTGTACCATATCATTCATTAATATATTTATAAATAAATTGTCAACTTTTTAGGTAAAAAATAAATCTCAAGAAACTGGTGCGCCTTTCATGTTGTATGCACCGACATCGGTGCGTGGGGGTCTTATAAACACACCACACAAATAGTATAATAGACCATACGATGATTTATTTCAACAAGGAGCATTGGTGTGTTACATGCTAACCACCGCACTGATTAACATATAAAATAATAAAAATCGTCCAATGTTAGTTTTTGTAGCATAAACACCCTGCGAAAACAAGAGACCACCATACGGTGCTCTCTGTCAACTAGGAGACCCAATGCGGTGTGTTATATGTTACATGGTGAATTGATTAACACAATATAACATTTTTTTGTGAAACAACATGTTCGTGGTGTGCCATATTGAAATATCATGTTATCAGTGCCCCCCTCGTAACCTAGCGCACCGGTGCCCTATTTTAGATATGGCGCACTGATTAAAAAAAAATTGTTTTTAAATTTGTTATTGCACAGTTCTTGCATGTTGTGCTAGGATAATACAGCACACCAGTGCTCTAGGTTACGCAGCGCGCACCAATAAAAAAATAAATCTTTTTTTTTTAATTCATGTAACGGCCGACATGGACTGGGATCCAACTATGCAAGTTGTCTCGTGGGTTGGATGTCAATCTAAAATGAAAAGCCCTAATTTTGAAATCACAGAAATAGCAACAAGAAAGGGCATAAACAAAAAAAATTGAAGGGTTTAGGGTAAAAATGGATTTTTTAATTTTTTTTGTTTCTGAAAATGAAAAACAAATTCAAATTTTTTTCTTACTTCGTAAAAATGCTACAGAAGAGGTAAAAAAATAATCATATTTAATCACGAGATCATTTCAAATTCTATGCTACAAGGTTTGAATCACCATAGGTTTGGATTATGGTTGTCTAAATACTTGTGTTCGAACGTATTTCGTTGCTCCATAGTGCTCTCATGCTCTCTTACTCCAGGTAAAGAATTATTTTATGAAATTAGATTTTCAAAAATATTTTGCCGCCCATTTTTCACTTTACTGCTTTTTTTTACTTAAAGAAAATAGGGTTGCACTTTTTTTATTTGCGGTTATTCGTCACCAGTGCATCACTTAATAGGACTGCATAGGTGTGTCCATTGATACCACGTCACTGGTGCATAGTAACGAATACGCACCAGTGCGGTTATCTATACATTAGCACTGATTTGCGATTAAGGCACCAAAATTACTTTTAGGTGTGTACACCAAAATTAGACATGTTGGAAATGTACATTTTTCTGTGAAAATATTTTGGCCATTTCTTTTCAAAAATACACCTCTTCTTATTTCAGAAAAAGAAACTTGAACATTTCCATAACCTGCAACAAGAAAAGATGCCCCATGATCTTCTTGCTAACCGATGATATGCTTGCTCATTTTTAAGTTCCTCCTCCATCTTGGCATCCAATTTCCTCTTTTCTCCTTTGTGCATTCTATCATCTTTGGTATCATCCTCTATAAACTTCTTTCATTTGTCACTCTTATATTTCCTTCCCTCACTGTCATGCTCTCTCTCTCATCGCTTGCGAGACCTTCCATCCATTTCTCCAACATAAGGATTCATATCCTTTGTCTCACAAGAACTTCTACCCCTATTAGCAGCCTCGATTGACCTTTCGTTACTATCCCTATAGAAATGAGAATATTTCCCTTCATGGGACCTGCCAACCTAATTAACAATGCCAATTGATATTTCTATGTTGTCCTTAAGGGAATGAAAATCCTTCCCTTCATGGTGCCTCTTGGATTTATCGACCGCCTCGATTAATCTTTCTCTATTGTCCAATATTTCCCTGCCATCCTTTTAAGAATGAGAATCATTACCTTCATGTGATATCTTAGCTCGTTCAAGAGACTTAATTGATCTCTCTTTGACATCCCTTAGCGAATAGGAATCCTTTCTTTTGAAGGACCGTTTCAACTTGCTAGTCGCCAGAGCATCAACTGGTATTTCTCTGCCATCAAATCTAATCTCCCTTTCTCCATCATGGGACATCTTAAACCTATCACTAGCCTCAACCAAATGCTCTCTGCCATGATCAAGAAAATACTTACCCTCGTGAGCAGGCCTCTTAACTGAGCTTTCTCGACCTCCCTTCTCAGATTTTTCATAAATATTTTCTCCTTTTGTACTCTGTCGAGCTTTTTAGTCGTCTACATACCTGTAAGCGTCATATTTAATCCTGTTTTCATCTTTCTCCTTTCTATGCCTGTCATCATCTTTGTCCCTTCTGCTGCTTCTGTCGTTGCCATGGCTCACTCTATCCTTCACCTTTTCATCCTTTGCAGAATCCATGTGCTCCCTATGTCCCTTTCTTGATCTGCTATCTTTCTTGTTAAAATACTTTTCGGCATCATCTCTCTCTTCATAATATTTATGATGATCATGGGAATCAGAGGGCCTCCTAAACCTATCAGTGAATCCATCCCTCGAACTGCCCCCCTTCTCATGGGACCTAAGCCTAACCATGTCAACCCCATTTTCTGTGTCTATATTTCTATTTGAATCACTCATTTTATTTGTTATAAACTTCTCAGCCGAAATTTGAACTCTCGTCTTTTCAAACCCTTATCTCCTCAGAAAGATTCTTGCCTGTGATTCGAGCCCTCCGCTGCCCCAATACTACACTTTACAGAATAAATTTTCCTTCTTAGAAACGATATTTCAATGACATACCTGGTTCGCACGAGGTTTTATTTAACCTTGTTCCAGTGCGTAGGGTTTTATAGGTGCACCTGTGAAGTTTAGTAATAATGATGGTTTATGTTTTGGCATGGTTTTTTATGACATAATGGTGCAGAAGAGTTGTAAAACACCGATGCGCTATAGTACTAAGATGCACATGGGGGCTGTGTACAGAGTGCACTGTGTCTGGTGTGCCAATGTTTTGTGCACACCGGCACTTTCTCTTGTTGAATGCACTAGTGCGGTTTATAATGATAAGCACACCGGACGAAAGACATCCGCAAAAACCTTTGATCATCAACCTCCTCTAGAAACCTTCGTTAGAAACGGATGTGTGGGGTATTATTATTATAAGGGGTTACTCAAAAACATCCGCTAGAGAGTCTTTTCCTTGTAGTATAAGTTTTCAATGAAATTCGTATACACCGAATTCAAAAATATGATGATTTCATGTGTGGGAAATGTTATAACGGGGGGGTGGGGGGGGGGACGTTAAACCCCAATGTTCCAAGGTAATTTAAATATTCACGTAGAGAGGTAAACTAGATAGCTTTTATAAATGCACAAAATTATTTTAGAATATATATATATATATATATATATATATATATATAGGATTAGAACTTAAGTAGAATTTTTTTTATGGCAAATATTTAACATTTATGGTTAGACGTTATAGGTGGTATCAGAGCAACATTGACACTTTGCGACCCATTTGGGTCACCTAAATAAGAAATTGATGTGTAAATTGGGCAGAGAAGAAGGAAGAATAATTTGAAAGATTAAAATGAGGGGAGGCTCAGTACCTCAGATTCCCAGGATTATAGAGGAAGAACCTCCCTAGACTAACCCAGAAATAAATCCAGAAATGTGGGTGCAGCTGAGTGTCGACCAACATCAACAATCTAGTAGATTAATCGAAGAGAAAAAATGAAAAACCAATAGACTACTAAGTACTATACAAAAATTGCAGGAAGATATGGTTCAGGGGAGAAGTGACAATGAGAATTTGATGCAAGAATAGGAAAGAATCCTTAAAAGTGTGTCTGATAAACAAAATTAGGGGATATCTCAGGCCAACCCTAAAAGAAATACCCAGGAAGAGAATGAATAGTGGCAGAAAACTAATGATAAGTTGGAAATTAGCCACACCCAGCGGAGTAATAAGAACCAGAATTATAATGAAGCCGAGTCAGGAAATATATCAGATCAACAGGAGATGAAAAAGAAAAAGTGCAATTGCAAGGTGAATTCCAAAAAATCAAACCGCCTAGATTCGACGGAGAGGCAGAAGATGTAGCTGAAGCATGGAAAATTAACATGAATAAATACTTTCAGGTCTATGATTATGACAGTCAACTAAAATATCGCTTGGCTATCTACCAGCTGCAAGGAAAACCCACATTATGGTGGGAGTGAGTTAAAAACGTACGAGGAATTGAAGACAATAATGTGACTTGGAATGAATTCCAACAATATCTTAAGAAAAAATATTTAACTGAGAATATCTACGATGAAAAGTCTTGATAATTTCACGATCTGAGATTGGGACAGTTGAAAATGGATGAATTCATTACAAAGTTTACTTCCCTGTTAAGATATGTGTCGTACCTTAAAGATGAAAAAGAAAAAGTACAACAATTCATGAGTAGCTTACATGCCCATATGAAGGAAATAATCGAGTTTGTAAATCCAAAAATAATGGACGATTTGATAGGAAAGGTACATATGTGTTACCAATAGTCCAAGGTGAAAGGAGAAGCTAGGAGGAATTGGCCACCAAAGAAGGTATAGAAAAATAATTCAAATTTCAAGAGTAGTAGATATGGATATTATAAAAACACCACTTGAAACAAAACAAATAGACAGCATGGAAGAAATCAGCAAAAGACCAGGTGGCCAGCTGATGAGAGACCCACAGAAGCCTCTAGTAGACCTACTGATGGACAGATCCAGAAACCACCATTACAATGATGGGGATGTGGTGAAGCACACTACTATAAAAACTTCCCTCATTGAGGGAAGAACGAGGTTGTTGCTAACGTACAAGAATCATCTACGATAGGGGATGTGGTGAGAAACATACGAAGAATTAATGAAATACTTAAGGATTAGCAGGCAGATTATCAACCAGCCATGATTGAGATGGAAGGTAATTTGTAATCCCAAACTGTTTTAATTTTGGTCGATCATGGTGCCAGTTTAAGTTATGTAAATCCCAGAATATTAGAGAATTTTGATTTGCAGAGCTAGAAGTTTAAAAAACCCTGGCTGGTACAATTGGCCACGGGGACCAAGAGAAGAGTTAATGCTAAAGTTTCCAACTGTCCTCTAGAAGTTGGAAACCAGAACATAAATGTTGAATTGAACATCTTACCTCTAAGATCCTATGACATTTTACTTGGAATGGATTGGCTGAAAGTGCACCAGTCCCTAGTAGACTGCAAGGAGAAAATTATTTATTACAAATTAGAAGATGGAACATGCAAGGAACTGGAAGGGATTAAGAAAACATTGCAGCTATGTCTAATTACTGCATCTCAGTTGGGAAAATGCATCCAAAAGGGTTGTCAAATTTATGCCATTCAGGTGGGATTTTCTAATTCTAAAGACAAGACCCCTATGATGGAGAATATACCAGTGGTACATGATTTTATGGATGTATTCTTGGAAAATATACCAGGATTACCTCCAAAACAGGACATTGATTTCACTATCGAATTGATACCAGAGGCATCACGAATATCACATGCACCATATCGAATGAGTATACCTTAGTTAACTGAGCTGAAAATGAAATTACATGAATTTATAGATGAGGGGTATATCCACCCTAGTGTGTCTCCTTGGGGGGCACTAGTATTGTTCGTAAAGAAGAAATATGGTACCATGCGAATGTGTATGGATTATCGACAGATTAACAAGCTAACTGTTAAGAAAAAATACCCATTTCCACAGGTAGATGATCTATTTAATCAGGTGAATGGCACAAGTGTCTTTCCTAAAATAGATCTGAGATATGGGTACCATCAAATATGGATAAAGGACAAAGACGTATATAAGACAACCTTACGTACCCAATATGGACACTACGAATTTGTGGTTTTACCATTTGGTTTAACCAATGCACCAACAACATTCATGAGTTTAATGCATGGCATCTTTCATCCATTTTTGGATACTTTTGTTTTAATATTTATTGATGATATACTTATCTACTAAAACTATGCAGGAGCATAAATAACACTTACAAATCGTGTTAAGAATATTAAGAGAACATCAGCTTTATTCCATGTTTAGTAAGTGTGGTTTTTACAAAGAGAAGATTCAACATTTAGGCCATGTTATTTCTGCTGAGGGTATAGTATTAGATGCTAAAAAAATAAGGACCCTCATTGAATGGATATTGCCTAAGAATGTTGTGTACATATGTTGCTTCATGGGGTTGGCTAGTTACTATCAGCATTTTATTGAGGGTTTTCTAAGTTTTCTTTTCCTATAACCTCATTATAGCAAAAGGGACGAGTGTTTAAATGGACTAGTGAGTTTGAAATCAGCTTCAGCTGGTTAAAGCAATTATTAACTACATCCCATGTGTTAAATATCTTTGATCCAAGTAAGGAATTTGAAGTTTGCACCGATGCTTGCAAAGAAGGAGTGGAATTTGTACTAACACAAGATGGAAAAGTTGTGGCTTACAAGTCTAGGAATTTGAAAGATCATGAACAATGGTATTCCACATACGATCTAGAGCTGGCTGTTATAGTGCACGCATTGAAGGTATGAAGGCACTACTTATTGGGAAAACGATTTGTATTAAAAAATTATCACAGTAGTTTGACTAGCTATTTTATACAAACTAACTTGAATGCTCGTCAAGCTAGGTGGAATGCTTTCTTAAACGAATTTTATTTTTAAGCTCGGCATGTTAAGGGAAAAGAAAACCATGTCGCTGATGATTTAAGTAGAAAATTAAACTATGTGTATGAGATCTACTTTAACTAGGAATAGTTTAAGTTTCAAGAACAAGTGAAGGAGGTTGCGCAACAAGATCCAAAATATCAGTTTCTGTGGCAGCAAATGCAAAATGCATAAGAGAAAGGGAAGAAAACATAGTACAATATCAGCGATGAACACTTATTTACCTTTTGAGGGAAAATTTACATTCCTGGTTGAATGAGTTTAAAAGAACTGATATTAGATGAATATTATTGAAATTCTTATTCTGGATACCCTGGTTACCAAAAGATCTTAACAGCAATTAGAAAAGACTACTTTTGGCCAGGAATGCATAAAATATTGCTGAGTATTTGACTAAATGTTTAGAATGTCAGAAGGGAAAGATGGAGCATCAACACCCAGCAGGGCTATTGCAACCCATTCTTGTGCCAGAATGGAAGTGGGAGGTTATATCATTAGACTTTATCAGAGACCTACAAAAAACAAAGTGACATAATGAATCAATAAGGATGGTATTCGATCTATTGAGCAAAGAATATCACTTTATTCCTGTGCAGTCAAATTTTAAAATTGTACAGATTGATGATATTTTTATGAGAAAAGTGTTTAGATTGCACGACATACCAAAGATAGTTATCTCAGATAGAGATGTACAATTTACTTCCGCTTTTTGGAAGGCCTTATTCACTGGTTTAGGCCCATAAATTCAATTCAATACATCATACCATCGACAGACAGATGATCAGAAGGAAAGAGCAAATCATATTTTTGAGGACATGTTACAGACATATGTGATGCAGCAACCTGCGAAGTGGGAAGATTACTTACACCTCATGGAATTTTATTATAATAATGTATACCAAGAATCCCTCTGGAAGAATCCTTTTGAAGCATTATATGGAAGGAAATGTCAGACACCCATTAATTGGAGTAGCCTAGAAACCAAGCTAATTCTTGGGCCTGAAATGTTGGCGATATGGAACTGGATGTGAATAAAATCAGACAAAATCTGAAATCTTCCCAAGATCAACAGAAATTTTATGCAGATCAGAAGAGGACCTACCGGGACTTTGAAGTAGGTGATCATGTTTACGTGATAATTAGATCCAAGAAGAGCACCTTAAGGTGGACTACTTGTGCCAAATTTTCCCCCAATTCTGTGGACCCTTCCAAATTTTGGAAAGAGTGGGACTAGTGGCCTATCGGATAGTGCTACCAGGACATATTTAGGTACAAAATGTGTTTCATGTATCCCTATTGAAAATATATGTGCATGATCCAAAGAACATAATACATTGGCAAAACATTCAGGTTGAATTGAATTAAAAGATAATATTCCTATTAATATAATTAGCACTTTGACTAAATTAAATCTTTTTTAGTTGAAGGTCAAACCAGACAATGAATTTCTGGTAGAATCGCAGCGTATTCTTGGTCAGAGATAAATGATGCTCCAGAGGTGATCCATCACCTAGGTTAAAGTGTAGTGGAAGAACTTTGGCTCGGAGGAGGCTACTCGGGAAGATGAAAGGTTCATTTGAGAGGACTATCTGGAATTATTCATTGAAATGGATTAAGACACCGAAGACGGTGTTTACCTTGAGTGGGCGAATATGTAACATCTGGATTTGAGTGTTATGTTATTTCAATTGATACATTTAAACTTTTTTAAGTTAAATTGGCTTAATGAGTATATTAAGCAAATTTTGAACAAAAGTTTAATTCTTATTTTAATAAACATTAAATATGGAGTGGTTTCCATAACTGATGGTTAAGTGTCCAAGTTACCAGAGTGGTTATATCAGAAAATGGTTACTTGACAGATACCTTTCCATTGGGAAAAAAAATAAAACACTGACGAGGAAAAGGGGTTATGTGCTAGAGGTAAACAAACGTCAATATTGGCTGAAAGGTCCGAGTGTCCAGAGCTGGCTGGAGCCAGTAGAAATCTGATGAAAACCTGAAAATGGGAGTAGATACTGGATGACGGTCTTGAAGTCTCTCTCTATAGAAAAATTGCTAAGAAATCACACTCTGACGAGGAGTCTGGGGGGAATAGAGGACGTAATAGCCTCTCTCATGGTTGGGAGGAAACCATCAGCTCTACTTGACTAAAGTAGGTACTGTGAATTTAAAAATGAATAGCATAAGATTCCTTGTTTTTCTTATAAGATTACTGTGTGAGAATATTTTGAGAATGAAACAAATACCATGTTGTATTAATTTTTAGTAAAGTGTCTATTAGTCATGATTTATCTAAAAAAAATTTGTATAAATGTAAACCCTTATGACTCTGGATTAGTGTAATACAGTCTGAGAAGTTGCGCCCTTAATTTGCAAGGAAATATTTAAGTAGTAGAGTCTGAATTGGTTGGGGTTAGATAGTTTAAAAGTTATGTAAGAAAACACACACACACACACACACACACACGCATATATATATACACATATAAAGGAACAATTTGTCCCATCTGGAGCGTAAACTCTGAACTAGAAAATATGTATTTCAAAAGAGACTAATGATACATGGACTGGGGGTTTTGGAGATAACCCTCATTCATCTCAAATGGCCTAGACGCCTATATTATTAAAAGAGAAAGAAAGAGGAAAAGTTCCTGAATGTAACAAATAAACTTAACTGTAAACTCATAGTAATGGTATAATTTCAACAGGTGACAAGGAAAACTATGATTTTTATAGAATAATCTGTATTGAAAGCAAGTAGGCATAGCGCAATTATTTCTGAAGAAACAATATGGCTAAAAATCAAGAATTCGGCTAACTATGAAAACATTACATAAATATCTCCCTAACTAGGTTTTCTCTTTGTTAAATTCATGAATAGAATTACCAAATACAAACGATATATAGAGATAGTATTCGGAGGGTGGTAACCCTATCGACCAACCTTGCGAGATTCTAGAAAGAACATCCATTAATTTGGAAAATAAACTATAACTTCGTATTGCAAATAACCATGACAACGTACTCCATATAGGGTAAAATAAAGTACGGAGAAACTACATTCACAATGAAGAGGTCGTAGAGGCAAAGACCCAACAAATAATACAAATCTTCATTTATCATAAACTGGAAAAATTGATGCATCCTTTCCTTACTAGAAATATAATTATGCTCATAAACTAAAAATAGGAAACATATCATCGATTTTAAATCATAGGGTTATGAGTTCTACTTAACCATAAGTATTATAAAATAATTGATAAATAATTCCTTCTATGGAAGGCACAGTGGGCTAGTAGCCATAACCAGTACTTAAATAAACTCGACAGAAAACATTAAACTATGTCAAGTTCCTCTTAAAACTATTTTAGGTCGAAATAGGGTCGGATAATATCGACAGAGACAGTATTAGTGAATAAGTACCTAGACATGCAAGAGGAGAACATTTAGGCTAAAGGATGTCGAGCTACCACATTGTAGGAGGAAGGGTTTACTGTGTTTTACCTACACAACCATAGAGTAAAGTTAGATAAGAAAACCCTCTCAGTATTATGAATACAAATACTAGAAAACATCACAACCTTAAAATAGAGCACAGGTCCATACTTACCTCATAACAAATACATACTCGAAAATGATCACCTGCAAGAAAGAGAAGTTGTTAACAAACTATAGAAAATAACTAAACAAAAATATTCATGCTAAATTCAAGACCATTAAACCCGGGAAGATACTTGTGCCATTTGAGTGAGTTTGATGTTCAACAACTCCTTCTGAGCATGCGAGACCACTATGTGGGAACAACCACATCGGAAGGGAGTAGGAGTATAACACCAGTACCAACCAAGCCTTCATGGCTGCATTTCCAAGGTTAAGCACTCAGCGTTGCGGAAAAATCCATGATAGAGCAACATATAATCGTGAAGTATGGGGACTGCCATTAATGATAGCCAGTGCAGAGAAATAAAGCTCAATACCTCGTGGCATCAGAGATATGAACAGAGAACTAGAGGAGAGCGTAGAGCGAGTGAGCATGAGAAGAATAATGGAGGAAGTTAGGGTTTTATGGGGGGGGGGGGGGGCTAGGGCTACACCGTAACCACCCCTAGGCCAAATTCCATTGTTGATCCAACTTAGATCCAAAGGAAAATTGAAGCACACTTGTTAGATGCATTATTAAATCATGTAAAATAAAGAAGCAGTGTGAATATAACAAAATCTCAAACATTAAATCAGTACTAATAATGTTAAAACCCAAGATCTGTTATGCAGCCGGTTGGCACAACTTTTGTACTAAATATGTAAAATCAACCATAAGTTCAATGATTAATTAAATGAGTAATAAAATCAAGATTGAAATACCATGTCTTCCTTAAGGATATCATTGATTAAGATATGGTAAGTTTGCAATGTAATTCGTGATAAGTTTGCAATGTAATTTGTATGCACTAAATTCCAAAATATAGTAAGTTTGTGTGTGGGAAATGTTATAAGGGGGGGTTAGACCCCAATGTTCCAAGGTAATGTAAATAGTCATGTAGAAAGGTAATCTAGATAGTTTTTACAAATGTGCAAAAGTATGTTTAGTATATATATATATATATATAAGATTAGAACTTAAGTAGAAAATGTTTTTTTTTTTTGGTAAATATTTACCATTTATGGTTAGACGTTACGACGCATATAAATCCAATGAAGATATAATAGTTGTAAGTGAAAACAAGGTAATATTTTGAAGTCAACAGAGACCTTATATAAGATGCATAAAGCCATTTGAAATATCGATGCTCAAGGTTTAGGCATCGAGTCCAAGCACCAAATATCAAGAAGGAGCATCCATGGAAGAGTTTGGAGTTACAACTACTGTGGTTATGATGTTCTCACATATTTTACTTATGTCTTCTCACATATTCTGCTTATGACTTATGTGCCTCTTATCATTGCAGAATAAAGGGTAAATTTTGGACGTATGTCTCAGCTCCCCCATAATTAAAAAACTATCCGGAGAAATCCCCATAATTCAGATGTGTGGTAAGATATTAGTATATTGTGTATAAAAAATAAAAAATGAAAAAAAAATATATTGGTGATAAATTTTATTAGTTATTAGATTTGAAGCTATTCAGGGTTGTTGTGTTTTCTATGGGGCGAAGCTTTCAATGGCTTGCTAGAAATCTAACTCTGGCATGATCCATAATCCATAATTTTTTTCAAAAAAAAAATAATACTTAAAATTTCTACACACTTTTTTAAGCCACAACCAAATCTCTATATCAAATTGGACCTGGAAAACATATGTATTGAACCTCTACAAAACTGAAAACCAAAATCAATTTATTAAAACTTATTAACATTAAAAACCCAATAAAATAAAACAACAATAAAATATAAAAAAACACAAATATACAATGATAAACCAACCAAACCTGAATGGGAAATTGAAGAAGGGGAGCATGGGCTTTCTCAGAAAGTGTTCAAATTTTATTCAAAACATTGTATATATGGTCTTGAATAAAGTTATTTTTGGGGAGCTTGAAGAATATGCATTTCAAATATATCGAATATTAAATGAAATGTAAGTAAATAAAACTTAAAAGTGTGCTAACTTAAATAGCCAGTGGCCTCACACAATAAAACCAATACGTTCATTACAAATATGGTTTCCATGTCTCCAAAACTTAGCATACAAAAAAATTGCATACCACTCACTTGATGAAATCAATCCAAATGATTTCATACCACTCACTTAATGAGATTAATGCAACTTGAAATGCATATTTTTTATATGGTTTTTAATTTATTGTTTAGAAATTAATCACTGTTGTTACAAACATGGTTGCGATGTGGCCATACCTATTGATTTTATTTTTATTTTATAATTGTGAGCATGTGGCCATGGGGTTATTAATAGTATTTTATAATTGTAGTCATGTGGCCATGGGGTTATTAATAGTGTTAGTACAAACATAACAGCTAATGCCATTTGGCACATGCAAACCCAACTTGATCAGATTTGGATCAAGGACCTAAGTAATAGATCAAAATTAAAAGTTTTCGGAAGTGTGCCAAACCTGAGCAACCATATAGATCTAGTCTTCCTAATTCTGACGCCAAAAATTGTTTGAAAAACTGACACCATATGAACAAGTTATCGCAGTTTGAAAAGTCTAGTAAACTGCAATTTTTGGACTATGACTGCTTTCGGAAAATTTAAAAAAAAAAGAATATTCCAAGAAATATTCTTGGAATATTCCTCAAAATATTATTGGAATATTCCTCAAAATATTCATGAAATATTCCTCGAAATATTCTCTAGAATCTTCCTTCCGTACCAACCAATGATTGACAAGCGTCAACATGTAGTTGGAGGTGGACTCTATGTGGTTGTGTTCTCAACTAGTTAAAGGTTGCCACGTGGTAGGCCCAGAGGCCACCACATGGCCCATTCACATTGGTGCAAAATTTTATGGACTCCCTGGGAGTCGATGCCTAATCTCCCCACCTGCATGCATAGGTTCTTACCACTTGGGCTAAGTGTTTGACTTAACCTATATGGTCGACAATTTACATTTGACGTTTAGCGGAAATCCGATTGGGGGAATGGAGGGGCGAACCCCCAGGGCCAGCCCCACCCCCGTAGGACCTTAGCCCAAGACCCAAGGGCTTAAACTGGCACATTAACTCTTAATCATTTGCAAAACGTGGACTGGTCACATGCATTGGTTACAGCGGCATTTTCTACAATGGTTAATACAAACCCCAACTGCCAACTGTGACCGCATTCCTATGACATGTATGCAGTGCTAACCACTAACTCTATAGTTAGTTCGGCGATCTTCTTGGCAGATTTTTTGGAGTGCATTTAAAATTTTTTCGGAGATTCCACTTTTAACTAGAGTTAAGCCCAGTTCCTCCAAGTATGGTGAAGTATTTTTAGGGTCATTGGGAAAAATGAGTTTAGGCTCTATCTTAAGCTAGATTCGACCAATTTTGGAGTGCTAATAGTCAATTTCGGCTATCTTAGACATTCCAAAATCATTGGTGAGGGTTCAAAAGTCATCTGAGGAATTTTGAGCAATTATTTTCTTCAGAGGAATTCAAGGGGCCACCAGAGGGCAACAACAGAAAGAGGCTTAGCCAATGCAACTAGAGGCCTTATTCAGGAATTCAATAGTCAATTTCAGATGTTTCAAAAATTATGGAGCTAATGGTGTGGTATTCAGAGCTTGTAGAGGACCTTTGAAGGCATATATGGTTCATAGAATTTCCAGGGGCCACAAGGGCCAGCGAGTGCCAACAGTAGTTTGAGGTCTAGCCAGGGCAGCTAGAGGCCTTATCCAGCAAACCAATAGTCATTTATGACTGTTTTGATACTTATGAATCAATTGAAGGAGTTTTTAGAATCTTTTGAGGACTTCCATAGAGAATTTTTCTTTGACCCCAATGCCAAGGGGTGCCACCAGGTGTTGGAGGCAAAACTGGAGCAACTGAAGGAAAATTTCAGTGAACCAATCGTCTATTCTAGATATTTCTGACATTTTGAATCCATTGAAGGTATTTTTAGAGTCATTTGAAGAATTCTGAAGGTCAAGAAACTACGGGGAAGTTTTGGGCAGCCTAGGGCCAACTGTGGAGGAATTCTAGATTGGGGATGCGGTGCCCTTTTGGAGCAAATGATTAGTCCATTATGGAGGTATGATATGTGCTAGAGAAAGTAGGTGATGTTTAGGGATAGAAAAAGAATTCTGAAGGAGTTATTGTTGAACCTTTAGTTAAACTGAGAGGGGGGGGGGGTGAATCAGTTTAACACATTCATGAACTTTTAAACTTTTCATTAAACTTATTTACACCTTCATTTCATATCCAACCTAATATGTGAGTAATCTTAGAATGTGAGCAACAAGTATTAGTATAATATAACATTAGACTTAATATGAGAGCAGCAGGTATTAAGAATATGATATAAATCAGATCAACACATAAACATCAGGCACAGAGACACCAGATATAAGTGGAAACCCATAAAGGGAGAAAACCACATCTTATTATTGTTGTGATGCAAAGGCAGGCTCCAACTCCCTCTCACCACTATTTTTCTGCAGGAACCAACCTACAGGAAGCTCTAACCTCAATTCTGCAAGCTACAACTTACAAGGAAGCACAAACTCCCTTCAATTTTCTGCAGGCACCAACCTACAGGAGGCTCCAACCTCAATCAGCTACAACTGACAACTATCAAGCTGCAACTTGATAGGGAAGCTCCAACTTCCTCAATTTATCAAACTGAATGTTTGTTGATTTACCTCAGATATCAGCTCTGTTCTGTAGCATATATTTCTACTCTTATTTTCTTAATATTCTCTTCCTCACTCTTCTATACTCTGCATTCTCTATATTTTCTCTCTCTAACCTCTTTATGCATATCCAATTGATATTATTTATAGAGTTCCTCACATGACTGTTTGTATTTCACAAAGAATTTGGAGTGAACATTCATGACTCTTTGGCTTCTGTCTTCTCATTCCTTTTATTTGTTTATTAAATAAATATAACTATAGGTATCAATTTAACATTACAGTGGGACATTTTTTTTCTTCCGGAGACTTGCCAATGCATCACAAACAATAAAAATCAATTAAAACATTTACAATAAAATTACAATGAGAACTCCAACTCAACTCATTTAGTCTTTTGGCTCGCTGCGCATTTGTCTTTTCTTTGACTGTGTCTTTCTTTTCTGTGACTATGTTTATCTCTTTCCAGCTCTGCTTGCTTTTATGTCCCCTGCTGTGGTGTAACTGCTACATACATGTAACTACGCTTTTTATATCAGTGCATTTTGTATATATATGTAACTGCTGACTTTAAATCTGGGAAAATTCCAACGCTTTTTATACAGCAAGTGTCTTGTTGATGTGGTGAGTTCCGCAAGCGGAACATATATACACCACGGCCTTTGTTTTATGGCCCGATGCGATTGCACACATCGCATTCGTATTATTAATAATCACCCTCCACCTTAAGCCGAGGCCCGTGGGTCCACAGACCACGCAGCATATTTCAATACAGTCGCTACAACGTTTTATAATAGCGCCTTTTATATATATATATACATATATATCTCGTAGTTTCAAGTCTCGACGAACTTATATAAAGTTTTAACATATAAACTGCCACTTTCACATAATATATGTTGGTCCATATAACGAACCAAAAATTCTTGCTTTTCTATGAAACCTTCAAATAACTCTCGGCAATAGTAAAAAAACTTGTTTAAAGATATAAAATCCCTTTCAAGCCCACCTACCACGTTATCCGATGCGATATGCTACTCCTCGACTTCTTCCGATTGCGATTGATCGCAATCGCAACTTTTAGTTGCAAGTCCCGCTGCCCTGCTTTCACTCCGATGCGATTGACTTGATGCAATGCGATGAATAGATTTACAAATACTTCCAATTGCGATTAATCGCAATCGCAAATTCCATTTGCATGTTTCGATGCCCTTTTTCCGATGCGATTGACCACTGTTCACTGCATTTTTCTGATGCGATTGGAACTAGAACTCAAACAAATAAAATCATAATTTATAGACCCATCGAGTCTGGAACTCAATCGCAATCGCAATCCTTTATTGTCATGCTCCGATGTTTTACTTTTGTCCGATGCGATTGACCAATGTTCACTGCATTTTTCCGATGCGATTGGAACTGGAACTCAAACCTTTAAGCTCATAGTTTATAGACCCATCGGGTCCGGGCTTCAATCGCAATCACAACTTCTTGCTTGCATGTTCCGCTGCTTTCTCCGATGCGATTTGGTCCCACCTTATGGTACTTTGGTTATTTGTTTAAAAGGTGCTACACTTATATAAAGCACTGCATGTATATAAGTTTTATGTTTGACGCGGAACTCAAAAATATAAAGTTGTTTGTTTGAACCATATTGGGTCCGGAACTTTAATCGCAATCGCAACTTTTGTTACCATGTGCCGCTGCCCTTTTCCGATGCGATGGCACATCTTTAAACCAGTCTTCAAACATTTATCAATTATGGTTCATTGATCCATTGGGTCCGAACTCTCATCACAATCACACTTCTTTGTTTACATGTTCCACTACCAGCCTTTTTCCGATGTGATTGGATTACTGTTCACTTCTCTGCACCGATGCGATGGCTTGCTCTGATGTGATTTAAGGCGAAACTCAGCCAAATATGAGAATCCCCTATATAATGAATCAGGTCCACTGTCTCCATCGGAACTTTTGTTAACTTGTTCCACTGCCCTTCAATTTTCCGATGCCATTGGGAGAGGGTCCCACCAAATAAAACTTTGTTGGTTTAATAACAAGAGTTAAAGCCTTTGGTTCTTTTGATCTTACGGCAAAAGGTATAATACATATGCTTTGTATTATAGTCCTGGTCATTTGTGTATAAACCACTCCATGTATGTATATATATATATATGCTTTGGACCTCTGTAAATGAGGCGCAATATATGTAGAGTGCTGCATAAATATAAGCTTTCGCTTCCGCTTGGGTTACGATTCCCGGAATAATGTTTATGTATGCTTCAGCTAGGTAATGATTCTTGAAATTTGCTATTTAGTGTATCTACCAGCCGGGGTAGTGATTCTCGGAATAACTCCTCTGCCTCTGCCTCTGCCTTTCTGTGATAACGGCACTGCCTCTTCCTCTGCCTTTTCCATTCTACTTCTGCCTTTGCTACTTCTGCCTCTGCCTCTCTGCGATAACGGCTCTGCCTCTAGTCATCTCTTCCTATGTATTTGTTGTTTTTCTTCGTTGTGCTTCTTTCTCTTTCTCTGCCATTGCTTCTTTCGCTGCTTCTGCTGTTTAAATGTTACATTTTGACAGTCTCCTTTGCGTCCTTTGTTCTCTATCTTTGTTGCCTCCTTTGCCATCAATGACAACATTTCCAACAGTCTCCCCCTTTGGCATTGATGGCAATACACTTTCTCTGTTTTCCTTCTCTTCCTCCTGTTGCCCGCTCTTCCTCCCCCTTTGAGATCAATGGCAAGGGGTTTGAATTCTTAGTGTAGTTTCTATCTTTTGATCCTGTGATTTCGTGCATTTTCTTTCTCTGGAATTTTCTGACTTTGTACGTTGTTGCTTCAACCTTTGGATTAGATTTACGTCAGGTTCACCACTCTTTCATGTTTGGTTCATGTCGGGTTCACCACTCTTCCGCTGCGCCACTGATCCTTTTGCCTCTTTATTGATTCTTTTAAGCTAAATGTATTCTTGCCATAATCCTTTTGATCCTGAGGACCTGTTTTCATGCTTCCCTTGCTGGTTGATCTCCCCCTGAGAATGATATTTTTTTTTCTGTTCTCCCCCTGAAGCTGTGCTTTCTCTTCATATCATAGAATAGCATCTACAGATACTACCCCTAATCTCTCTCTCAAATATTCAAATGGTTCTCTGGCAAGCGGTTTGGTAAATATGTCTATTGTATGTTCTTTTGTTGGCACATACTCCAGTTTTACTATCTTCTAAGCCACTTGTTCTCGAAGAAAATGATACTTGATTGGGATATGTTTAGTTTTAGAGTGAAGCACAGGGTTTTTAGATATACTTATAGCACTTGTATTATCACATTTGATTGAGATAGGTTCATCAATGTTTACCTTCATGTCTTGGAGGGTTTGCTTCATCCACATGACTTGTGTACAAAATGCTGCTGCTGCTATATATTCTGCTTCAGCAGTAGATAGAGAGATAGATGTTTGTTTCTTGCTTAACCATGCCACCAGAATTTCTCCTAGATAGAATGCACCTCCACTTGTACTTTTCCTGTCATCCACATAGTTGGTCCAATCTGCATCTGTGTATGCTGTCAAAGTGAAGATTTTACCTTTAGGATACCAAATTCCATACTGCGTTGTTCCTTGTAGGTATCTAAATATTCTTTTGACTGCAAGAAGGTGATTTTTTTTAGGTGTTGCTTGATATCTAGCCACTAGTCCTACTGCTACCATGATGTCTGGTCTATATGCTATCAAATATAGCAGGCTTCCTATCATGGATCTGTAGAGTTTTTGATCTATATCTACAAACCCATCATCAGCACACAGCTTGCATCCTGTGATCATGGGAGTTGACACAGGTTTGCAGTCCTCCATTTTAAACTTTTTCAACATTTCTTTCAAGTATTTTTCTTGTAAGATGAATATTCCTGTGTTCTTTTGCTGAATTTGAAGTCCTAAGTAGAAACTGAGTTCTCTAATCATGGACATCTCAAACTCTGTTTTCATCTCATTAGCAAACCCTTTTGCTAGTTCTTCTTTGTTGCTTCCAAACATAATGTCATCAACATATACCACAACAATCAGGTGTTCATTTTCATGGGCTTTCATGTATAGATTGTTGTCTACTCCGCCTCTCTTAAAGCCTTGTTTTTGCAAATATTTATCCAGTCTTGAGTACCAAGCACGAGGAGCCTGTTTCAGTCCATAAAGAGCCTTTTTCAGTCTGCATACATAGTCTTCTTTGTCTGTCAATGAGAAGCCTTCTGGTTGTTCCATGTAGACTTCTTCTTCTAAGTCTCCATTCATAAATGGAGATTTTACGTCCATTTGATATACTTTGAAGTTTTGGTAGCAAGCAAAGGCCAGAAACATTTTGATGGCTTCCATTCTAGCTACAGGGGAAAATGTTTCATCGTAATCAAGTCCTTCGATTTTTGAATATCCTTTGCAGAACAGTCTGGCTTTATTCCTGATTACTTGTCCTTGCTCATTCATTTTGTTTTTGAATACCCATTTTGAGCCTATGACATTTTTCTCAATGGGTCTAGGAACTAATTCCCAGGTATTTTTTTTCTCAATTTGGTCCAATTCTTCATTCATAGCATTTACCCAAGACTTGTCCTTCCTGGCATCTTCAAATTTCTTTGGCTCTATTTGTGACAGCATGGCTATGTATACCTATTCAGTTTGTTCTGTTAGCTGCCTTCTTGTTTGGACCCCTACTTTCTTGTCTCCAATGATCTGATCTTCAGGATGGTTCTTTTGAGTATATCTTGAGGGAGCTTTGGAACTCAGCTCTTTATCTTCTATTGTCTTGCTTGTTTCCTCATCATCTTGGTTTTCTTCTTCATGGTTGTCTGATGGATTGCAGCAGTCAGTATCTCTTGTATTGTTTGGAAGTTCTTCATCAAATCTCACATCAATGCTTTCTATTATTTTTCGAAGAGTCTTGTTGTAGCACCTGTACCCTTTAATTTTGGATGCATATCCTATAAATACCCCTTCATCTGCTCTTGCATCAAATTTTCCAAGATTTTCATCATTATTCTTTATGTAACACTTGCTTCCAAAGATTCTGAAATGTTTGATTGAAGCTGGCTTTCCATGCCATAGTTATAGGGAGTCTTGTCATTGCTAGGCCTTAAGTGAGCTTTATTAAGGATATGCACTTCTGTGTGTACCGCTTCTGCCCAGAAGGTTTGTGGAATATTACTCTCTTGCATCATGGCTCTTGCAATTTGTTGAACAGATCTGTTTTGTCTCTCTCCTACTCCATTCTGCTGAGGTGTCCCTGCAATAGTAAATTGTTGTTTTATGCCATGTTCATTGCATAGGTCATTAAATTCATAATATGTGAATTCACCTGCTATGTTTGATTTGATGCATTTCAGCTTGCATCATGTTTGATTTTCTGTTAATGCTTTGAATATCTTAAATTTTTCCAGAGCTTCTGATTTATTCTTGAGAAAAGAAACCCATGTCATTCTGGAGAAATCATCTATTATCACCATAAAGTAGGATTCACCACTTGGAGTTTTAGTTCTTGCAGGTCCACACAGATCCATGTGCATAAGTTGTAGAGGTCTTCTTGTTGATAACTCATCTTTTGCCTTGAAGGATGTGCGAGTCTGTTTGCCTAATTGACATGATTTGCATATGGTATTAGAAGGCCTCTTTATTTTTGGCATGTCTCTGACAAATTTCTTCTTGCTTAGGCTGATTATGTGATCGAAGCTGAGATGTCCCAACCTTTTATGCCATAACCATGACTCTTCTAGTTTGCTAAGATGACATGCTTCATATTCCTCTTTCACAATGTAAACATTACTCTCTGTTCGAACTCCTTTGAGCAGAGTCTTACCTGTGGTTCTTGATCTGACTTCACAGTCTTGTGCTCTAAAAAGAACTTCATAGCCTTTGTCACACATCTGACTGACACTTAGAAAATTTTCTTTCAGCCCATCTACAAATAGTACATCTTGGGCCTTTCCTCTGTCATTGTCTATGCTGACTGAGCCTTTTCCCTTGATTTTACCTGATTTATCATTGCCAAAAGTAACATTGCCAAATTTCTTTTCATCAATAGTTATAAACTTACTTCTGTCTCCAGTCATGTGTTTTGAGCAGCCACTATCCAAATACCACTGACTTTTTAGGTCTTGAGCAGTTAGAGCCAAGTCACATTTATTCACCTTCTTTATCCACTGGAGGCACCCTTTTATTTGGTATCTTTTGTGAGGTGATGAATTATATATTCTTAGAGGACATTTGGAAGATATATGTCCAACTTGATTGCATACACAACATTTGATCATAATTTCTGTAGAATTATGAGTATGAACAAAATTTCTTTGATTCATAACCTTCCTTGAGGTGTTAAACATCAATCTTTGTCCATAATTTCTACACTCTATGATTTTATGACCAAATTCCTTACAATAAAAACAGTAACCATAGAAACTATTTGCATACCTGATGTAAGGTTGTCTCTTCCATTTGTTTGCTTGAGGAAGTCTCTTCAACGTTTGCATCTTTTGTTGGTTTGAATTACTCCTCCTTGCATGACAATATGCAGCAATGTGTCCCAGCTTGTGGCAAGCATAACAGGTGGCATTCTTCATAGGAGGGAAAAATATCCTTTGATGGTTTCCAAAATTTACATACTTGGGGGTCTTAGTATTTATTACATTATTTCCTACTAGTGGTTTCTTCTGATCTTTGTATTCCTTATTACATGCTTCTTCTTTTGTAGGAATTGTTTGAGCTGCTTCATCATTCTTCTTTTCTTTTACAAAAATAATCTCTCTGTCAACCTTTTCTTTGCCTTTACTTGATTCTCCTTCATAGCGTATTCCAGGTTTTATCATGGGAGATCTTTGAGCAACCAGAATTTCATTCAACTTGCTAGAGCTTGTTATTTGAGAAGAATTTATAACCACTTTCCTTTGAGCATTTTCTAATTTCTTCCTGAGACATACTACTTCTTCTTCCAACTTCTCTTGTTCTTGAGTTTTCTCCTTGATTTGCTTAAGTAACATGTCCTCTATATTCTTGGCTTCTTCAAGCTCTATCTTTAGCTTCTTTAAGACTTCTGAATTCTGTTCTTCTCGTACATACTTGAGGAGAATGTCCTTTTGTTTTCTTCACTTCAGTTTGAGTCTGTCAATCTCCTCCAGAGCACTTCTTAGCTCCCCCTCAAGGTCGACTTCCCCTTCTTCTTCTTCATCTTCTAGCAGGAGTCCTTCAAGTTCTTCTATGGCCATCAATAAGAATTTAGAGGTTCCTTCTTCACTTGAGGGTTCATCTGAATCTTCAGATGTACTGCTGCCTTGTTGAGCATAGAAGGATTTTCTGCTGAACTTCTTTCCTTTTTGCCAGTTTTTTGATGTGTTTTTCTCTGATTCGTGAACCTGATTCCTTACTTTCTTGTAAGGACACTTAGCAGCATAGTGTCCAACTCTTCCATAGTTAAAGCATCTGAAAGGAATTTTACCAAGTTGTATTTACCTGATCCTCTATCTAATTTCTTAACAAATTTTTCCTCTTCTTCATCCGAGCAAGAGCATATGTCTCCCTATTCTTCTTTCTTCTTTTCTGTTTTAAAGGTTGCCTCCCTCGTACTTGGCTTCTTCTGTGGGAGTCTCATCTCATATGCTATTATATTTCCAAGTAGCTGGTTCATGGTCAAGGTATCCCAATTAGTTGTTTCTTCTATTGCAGGCACCTTGGGATTAAACTTGGGTGGAAGAGATCTTAGAATATTTTGTAAAATTACATATTATTTTATGTTTTAACCTAGAGACTTCATGTTATTTACTATTTCTGCAACCCTTAGAAAGAAGCTAGAAATATCTTCATCATCATCCGTTTTTAAGTTCTCAAACTGGGCTCTATAGACTTGGAGTTTGGCAGTCTTTACTTTCTTGTCTCCCTCATGGATGTTCTCCAGAGTATCCCAAATTTCTTTGGCAGTGTCTTTGTGCATTACTTTGATAAACTCTGCTTCACATAATCCATTCAAGATGGCATTCATGGATTTTGCGTTAGCTAAAAAATCTTGTTTGGTTTCTTTCTCTGAGTCAGTTGATTTTGGGGCATATCCATATTCCACAGCAGCCCAGACTTCTATTCCTAGAGACATTATGTATGTCCTCATTCTGATTTTCCAGAAAGCATAATTTTCACCAGTGAAAAAAGGGGCTTTATTGGTTGAACATCCTTCTTTACTAGCCATCCTGAGAACCTAGGATCTCCTTTCAGTTGTTAGACTTGTACAAAGGAACCTTCTCTGATACCAATTGTTGAACCTTTAGTTAAACTGAGAGTGGGGGAGTGAATCAATTTAACACATTCATGAAATTTTAAACTTCTCATTAAACTTATTTACATCTTCATTTCATATCCAACTTAATATGTGAGTAATCTTAGAATGTGAGCACCAAGTATTAGTATAATATAATAGTAGACTTAATATGAGAGTAGTAGGTATTAATCAGATGATATAAATCAGATCAACACATAAACATCAGGCACAAAGACACCAGATATAAGTGGAAACCCATAAAGGGAGAAAACCACATCTTATTATTGTTGTGATGCAAAGGCAAGCTCCAACTCCCTCTCACCACTGTTTTTCTGCAGGCACCAACCTACAGGAGGCTCTAACCTCAATTCTGCAAGCTACAACTTACAAGGAAGCACCAACTCCCTTCAATTTTCTGCAGGCACCAACCTACAAGAGGCTCCAACCTTAGTCAGCTACAACTGACAGCTATCAAGCTGCAACTTGATAGGGAAGCTCCAACTTCCTCAATTTATCAAACTGAATGTTTGCTGATTTACCTCAGATATCAGCTTTGTTCTGTAGCATCTCTTTCTGCTCTTCTTTTCTTAATATTCTCTTCCTCACTCTTCTATACTCTGCATTCTCCATATTTGCTCTCTCTAACCTCTTTATGCATATCCAGTTGATATTATTTATAGAGTTCCTCACATGACTATTTGTATTTCATAGAGAATTTGGAGTGAACAGTCATGACTCTTTGGATTCTGTCTTATCATTCCTTTTATCTGTTTATTCAATAAATATAACTGTAGGTATCAATTTAAAATTACAGTGGGACATTTGTTTTCTTCCGGAGACTTGCCAATGCATCACAAACAATAAAAATCAATTAAAACATTTACAATCAAATTACAATGAGAACTCCAGCTCAACTCATTTAGTCTTTTGGCTCACTGCGCATTTGTCTTTTCTTTGACTGTGTATGTATTTTCTGTGACTGTGTTTTATCTCTTTTCAGCTCTGTTTTCTCTTTCTTCCTCTGCTGTGGTGTAACTGCTGCATACATGTAACTGTGCTTTTTATATCAGTTCATTTTGTATATATATGTAACTGCCGACTTTAAAGCTGGGCAAATTCCAACGCTTTTTATACAGCAAGTGCTTATTGATGTGGTGAGTTCTGCAAGCGGAACATATATACACCACGGCCTTTGTTTTATGGCCCGATGCGATTGCACACATCGCATTCGTATTATATTAATAATCTCCCTCCACCTTAAGCCGAGGCCCATGGGTCCACAGACCACGCGGCATATTTCAATACAATCGCTACAACGTTTTATAATAGTTCCTTTTATATATATATACATATATATCTCGTAGTTTCAATTCTCGACGAACTTATATAAAGTTTTAACATATAAACTGCCACTTTCACATAATATATGTTGGTCCATATAAAGAACCAAAAATTCTTGCTTTTCTATGAAACCTTCAAATAAATCTCGGCGATAGTAATAAAACCTGTTTAAACATATAAAATCCCTTTCGAGCCCACCTACCACATTATCCGATGCGATATGCTACTCCTCGACTTCTTCCGATTGCGATTGATCGCAATCGCAACTTTTAGTTGCAAGTCCTGCTGCCCTGCTTTCACTCCGATTGGATTGACTTGATGCAATGCGATGAATAACTTTACAAATAATTCCAATTGTGATTAATCGCAATCGTAAATTCCATTTGCATGTTTCGATGCCCTTTTTCCGATGCGATTGACCACTGTTCACTGCATTCTACCGATGCAATTGGAACTGGAACTCAAACAAATAAAATCATAATGTATAGACCCATCGGGTGCGGAACTCAATCGCAATTGCAATCCTTTATTGTCATGCTACGATGTTTTTCTTTTGTCCGATGCGATTGACCACTGTTCACTGCATTTTGCCGATGCGATTGGAACTGGAACTCAAACCTTTAAGCTCATAGTTTATAGACCCATCAGGTCCGGGCTTCAATCGCAATCGCAACTTCCTTCTTGCATGTTCCGCTGCTTTCTCCGATGCGATTTGGTCCTATATATTACTTTAGTTTGTTTAAGTAACTACATATATCGTCTTTGTACATGGTTTATGTTTGGTAACATATATAAGTTGTATGTTTGACGCGGAACTCAAACATATAAAGTTGTTTGTTTGAACGATATCGGGTCTGGAACTTTAATCGCAATCGAAACTTTTGTTACCATGTTCCGCTGCCCTTTTTCGATGCGATGGCACATCTTTAAACTGGACTTAAAACATTTATCAATTATGGTTCATTGATCCATCGAGTCCAAACTCTCATCGCAATCACACTTCCTTGTTTACATGTTCCGCTTCCAACCTTTTTCTGATGCGATTGGATTACTGTTCACTTCTCTGCGCCGATGCGATGGCTTGCTCCGATGCGCTTTAAGGTAGAACTCAACCAAATATGAGAATTTCGTATATAATGAATCGGGTCCACTGTCTCCATCGGAACTTTTGTTAACTTTTTCCGCTGCCCTTCGATTTTCCGATGCGATTGGTTGAGGGTCCCACCAAATAAAACTTTGTTGGTTTAATAACAAGCGTTAAAGCCTTTGGTTCTTTTGATCTTATGACAAAAGGTATAATACATATGTTTTGTATTATAGTCCTGGTCCTTTATGTATAACCACTCCATGTATGTATATATATATGATTTGGACCTTTGTAAATGAGGCGCAATATATGTAGAGTGCTGCATAAATATAAGCTTCCGCTTCCGCTTGGGTTACGATTCTCGGAATAATGTTTATGTATCCTTCGGCTGGGTAATGATTCTCAGAATTTTCTGTTTAGTGTATCTACCAGCTGGGGTAGTGATTCTCGAAATAACTGCTCTGCCTCTGCCTTTTCCTTTCTGCGATAAAGGCACTGCCTCTGCCTCTGTCTTTTCCATTATACTTCTGCCTTCCCTGCTTCTGCCTCTGCCTCTCTGCGATAACGGCTCTGCCTCTATTCATCTCTTCCTCTGTATTCGATGTTTGTCTTTCTCTGTCTCTGTCGTTGCTTCTTTCTCTGCTTCTGCTGTTTGACTGTTACATTTTGATAGTCTCATTTTCTTCCTTTTTTCTCTGTCTTTGCTTCCTCCTTTGCCATGAATGACAACATTTCCAATAGTTAGTGCCATAGAGAAGCTCAAGAGCACAAATAGAAGGAATCAAGTCTAAGGAAGCTTAGATCTGTTTTCAGAGTGATGATAGCCATGACAGGGGTATAATGGTATTCTAAACCCATTTTTTTAGTTTAGTTAACCATTGGAGTTAATTTTTTAACTTGTAAAAGTAATTTTCCATAATCCCAAAGAGCCAAGTCAAGATGACAAGAGCTCAAGGAGATGTAGCCCATGATATTCGGGTGAACTCCTAGATTAAATTTGTTGTTATTCTTTTTTTTTTATTTGCTGTATTATATGGTTTGTGCACATGTTTAATATCATAAAAAACAAATGGACTTAAGGCACTTAAATAGTTAGAAATTACACCTATTTCAATCATAAAATTCTGCATAAGTCAAGTATAAGCTAGATCTTTTATTTGTTTAACTGAGAGGGAGGTTGTTGAAAATAATAAAAAATTATCCTACCCATTTTTAGATCAGGTTGGTATCAGAGGGCTTGGTTGCTTGATTGACAAAGGAAAATTTACTTGTTTAACTTAAAAGGTGTTTTCACTGTTAAAGAATTTGATTGTTTGCAAATTGACTGTTGCTTGAGTTTTCTAGAGGTGAAGGGAAAGCTACTGATAGCTAAGTCCAGAAGAGGAAAAGAAGGAAGAAGGGCTAAAGGAATATTCCTTACCCAAAGGACCTCAAGGCAACCTTTGAAGCACAAGAGGGTGTTTGCAAAAAGGCTCCTTGAAGAGGAGCTTGACTCTATAGCCATTTTGTTCAAAATATTTGTCAATTATTTTTGAAATATTTGTGAATTTTTGTTGAAGTTATTTATTTCATTTTCATAAGATGAAAACTTCTTCAAGTGAGGTTTCAAAATTCTCCTCCTTCACAAGACTCTTCGATGAAGACATGAAGCGAGACTTCTACATCCTAAAGGATATGGTGCAAATTCGGTTTGAAGATAGAAGAGAAAGCACTAGACTTCATAGGAAATTAGTTTCTATGAAGAAAGAGAAAGAAGAAATTCTCCAAATAATGCATGAGATGGAGATGCATCAATCCCAAGAGGCTTTGACCAAGAACATGCGTGAAGAAGAGGTCTCAAATTTGTCTTCAGTTTCCTCGCCAAATAGATGTGTTGGTTCATTTGAAAAGAACACTAGAGGTATAGGGTCCAAGTTAATGTTTAGAATGGGCTATGAAGACAAGGGTTTAGGAAAACATGCACAAGGAATGATTAATCCTATTTTGGTTGAGGAACGACCTAAGAAGTTTGGTCTTGGTTGTGTTCAATCTAATAGCGAAAAATCCAAAGTCATGAAGGCATGTGAGACAACTTCAAAAAGAACTTTTTTCACAATTTCTAAACCATAAACATGTAAAGTTTGTTTCAATTTGATTGCCATTGTTTAAAGCCTATGTTGCAGCAAGATGCATGTAGACGTGTAGCTTATGGAGAGCATGAGAGTTCAGACAATTTTCAAGACATGAACATTGATGTTAGTCTTCAAGAGAAAGTTGGAACCTCTACAAGTTCATTTCCCCAAGAAGGTAAAAAGGATGGACATGAAAGGAAGCATGTGAGGTATAATTCTTCCCATAGTCAAGTTGATTATGTTTCTACAAGGCATGACAATTCTGCATGCTTGAATGGAATAATGAGTTGATGTGCATATTGTGGTCTGTGTAACCATGTTGTATAAAAATGTTGGAAGAGCATGAAGGTATACAAGAAATAGTCAAGGCAAAGACAACTTGCAAAGAAGGTGCATAAGACTTGCACACATTGCCATAAGAGGGGACATGTTGTTTCCCAATGTTGGACATTGCATCCAACTAATCATCCCACGCACATGTAGCAAGAGGATAACAAGATTAGCGAAATTGGAACCAAGGATTCCATCATTGATGTGAGAATAGATGTTTCACATGAAGAATATTTTCAGTAGCAAAAATCATCGTGGAAGTGGCTTGGTAAGAAGTGGTTTGACTCCTTGACACAGTAATACATACTTTCATTTTTACATATGAAAATTTCAGTCATGTATGCATGTTTTCTATTGTAATATCACATTTTTTTGAGCCACCATGGATAGATGATCAAGGAAGCGATGTTCAACTACCTTCTGTAAATTTCTTGCCAGAAATTTCCAAGTGAGTTCAAGGAATACAATTCTTAACAGGAGGACAAGCGCATCTAGGAAGGGAAGTCTCGACTACCTTTGAGTTTTGGTTCAAAGGCACTAAGCCATGCAAGAAAATAGTATCGAGGTTGAAAAGAAGAGGGTGTTGTACTCTCATCTACTATACAGCTTAGTATATCAGTCTTTTCGGGTCCAAGAGATTCCCAATGGGGAGGTGTGATCAGATTTGGATTAAGGATCTAAGTGATATCTCAAAATTCAAAGTGTTCGGAAGTGTGCCGAACCTAAGCGACTAGATAGTTCTCTTCTTCTTGATTCTGGCGCCGCAAACAGTTCAAAAGCCCGACACTGTATGAAGAAGTTATCGCAGTTTGAAAAGTCCAATAAACTGTAATTTTTAGACTTTGACCATGTTTGATTGGTTTTGGAAAATTTAAAAAAAAATTCCAGGGAATATTCTTCGAATATTCCTTGAAATATTCCCTGGATTATTCCTTCCAGACAAAACAGTGAATGACAAGTTTCAGCATGTAGTTGGAGGTGGACTGTATGTGGTTGTGTTGTCGACCAATTAAAGGTCTCCATGTGGCAGGCCTAGACGCCGCCACGTGGCCCATGCACATTGGTGGAAAATTTTGTGTACTCCCCGATAGTCGACTACCTAACCTCCCCGCATGCATGCATATGTTATTACCACTCGGGCTAAGTGTTTGACTTAACCTATATGGTCGACAAGTTATATTTGACGTTTGGTGGAAATCCATTTGGGGGAACGGAGGGGCTAGCCTCGAGGGCCAGCCCCTCCCCCATAGGCCCTTAGCCCAGGACCCAAGGGCTTAATCCAGTGTGTCAACTCTTAACTATTCGCAAAATGTGGACTAGTCACGTGCGTTGATTACGATGACATTTTCTACAATGGTTAATATAAACCCCAACTGTGACCGCATTCTTCTGACATGTGCCCAACGCTAACCATTAACTAACTGTTAGTTCGACGGTCTTCTTGATGAAGTTTTTGGAGCGCATTTAAAATTTGGAGGAGATTCCACTTTTAACTAGATTTAAGTCCAGTTCCTCCAAGTTTGGTGGAGGATTTTTAGGGGTCATTGGGCAAAATGAGTTTAGGCTCTATCTTGAGCTAGGTTCGACCAATTTTGGAGTGACAATAGTCAATTTCGGCTATCTCAGACATTCCAGACTCATTGGTGAGGGTTGCATATCCATCATAGGAATTTTTAGTAGGTTTTACTTTGGAGAAGTTCAAGGGGCCAATAGGGCCACCAGGGTGCAGCAATAGAAAGAGACTTAGCGAGTGCAAAGAGGCGTTATTCGGGAATCTAATAGTCAATTTTGGATGTTTTAGAAATTTTGAAACTAGTGGTGTGGTTATTATAGCTTGTAGAGGACTTTTGAAGATCGAGATGCTTCAGAGAAGTTCCAGGGGCCACTAGGGCCAACAAGTGCCAACAATAGTTTGAGGCCTAGCCACGGCAACTAGAGGCCTTATCCAGAAAACCAATAGTCATTTATAATTTTTTTGATACTTATGAATCTATTGAAGGAGTTTTCAGAAGCTGTTGAGGACTTCTAAAGGTCAAGAAACTATAGAGAATATTTTATTTACCCCAATGTTAAGGGGTGCCACTAGATGTTGGAGGCGAAACTGGAGCATCCAGAGGCCAATTTCAGTGAACCAATAGTCTATTCTGACTATTTTTGACATTTTTAATCCATCAAAGAGATTTGAAGAGTCGTTTGAAGAATTCTGAAGGTCGAGAAACTACAGGGAATTTTCGGGCAGCCCAGGGCCAACTGCGGAGGGAGGCCTATATTTGGAATGCAATGCTCTTTTGGAGCAAATGGTAAGTCCATTTTGGAGTTCTGATATGTGCTGGAGACTATAGGTGAGGTCTCAGGGACATAAAAAAGAATTCTGAATGAGTTAGTGCCATAGAGAAGCTTAGAGAGGCTTAAGAGCACCGACAGAAGGAATCAAGTCTAAGGGAGCCTAGATCTATTTTCAGAGTGATGACAACGATAATAGGGGTATAAATATGGTATTCTAAGCCCATTGGTTCAATTCAATTAACCATTGGAGTTAATTTTGTAACTTGTAAAAGAAATGTTTCCATAATCCCAAAGAGCCAAGTCAAAATGACAAATGCTCAAGGAGACGTAGCCCACGATATTCGGGTGAACTCCTAGATTAATTTTGTTGTTACGTGTTGATGTTTATTTGCTGCATTATATGGCTTTTGCACAAGTTTAATATCAACAAAAAAAAATGGACTTAAGGCACTTAAACAGTTCAAAATTACACATGTTTCAAGTATAAAATTCTGCATAAGTCAAGTATAAGCTAGATCTTTCAAATTGTAAATTACATAATTAATTGTCGTTCCAAACATGGTTGCCATGTGGCCATACCTATTGATTTTATTTTTATTTTATAATTTTGGCCATGTGGCCATGGGTTTATTAATAATGTTAGTACAAACACAATAGCTAATGCCATTTGGCTCATGCAAACCCAACTCTTCCCATATCACCATTTCAAATTTTAAATTACATAAGGCACACATCTCAACACACAACCACGTTTCAATACAAATATGTGGCGATAAAGGGCACAAGTAGTAAATTTTTAATCATAGTTCAGTAAAAAAAAAAATTAAATATGGTTTAAACACCCGATTTAGATATGCAAGGAACTTATCACTTGCAATCTTATTAGTTGATGTTTGGTAACAATGAGAATATACTGACATCTTTCACTTTAAACCATGAGAAGTAGCCAATTCTAACCGCAGCTGATATGTACTAGCATCTTTCAATTTAGACCATTAAATCAAGATGATTAATTAGAAAAATCATTAAAGTAGCCAATTCCAAAGGAGACGCCAATGGCTAAAAATAAAACTTTGTAAAATAACAAAAAACATTTTTGTCTAAATATCACTATTGAAAAAAATCCATTATAAATAAATTTTTCTTACCATGTTTTATTTCATATCATAAATTAATTCAACCTATCTCTTGATGCATTACTAGACTTGGATCTTACTCGACTTTGGGAGTAATTACTCTTTCCAACAACATGGACCAGTTCAAAAATTACATATCTCTTGATACAAATAGTAGTTCTTGAATCCGAATTGTGCTCCAATAACCCTAGTCAAGCAAGGTTCCACTTATGAAGAGGTCGAAGTTAGGCAAGACAGACGAACATTGACAATCTGCTTATGATGTCGAATCCACCGAGGACCTCCAATACGCGAAACTAAATTGTGCTCGTGATCTCATGGATTTTAGTTGGAGGAGCCTAGGGTTTCACCTTTTAAGTGTCCAATGCTCGAATCACATGGAGATACAAATCTAACGTTTATATGATCAAGAGGAGCCGGGGCTATATTTTTTTCAAAGAGAGAACTCCAGTAGTAACACTAATGCAATCACAGGACCACGACTTCTCTTAGTGGAAATAGAAAGCGACAATTGTCGTAAGGCTAAGAAAAAAACACAAATTCACTTCTGTGGATCTCAAAAGCTTCAGTGGGTGGTCATATTATTCATCATCGTATCCCAAAATCGGTGTAGACTCGTCATCTTTCCATTTTTGGTTTGCAGTCTGACACCCATTTTTGTGAATATGCAAAACCATATATCAGATTTTAATTCCAGAGGTAAATAAAAATAAAGCTTTGTAAAGTAACAGAAAACACTTTTTTGTATATCACTTAAAAAAAATCCATTATAAATAGGCTTTTCTTACAATGTTTTATTTCAAATCATAAATCAAGTCACTTTCGAGAACCCTAATCTTGGTGATGTTTCACCTGCCTTTTACAATAAAAGAATTTCAAATTCTAATGGCTTACGGAGAGATAGTATCGTGTATGAGATTATGTGTTGTTACATTGTTTTATTTATTGATCTCATTGGTAATCAAACCTTGATTTAACTATAATTTTATGTTTTTTTTTTTTTTTGACATACTGTTATTGTCTTGAAAAACTAATTTGAAATATCATTAGAGTTTCAAAATTTTCGATAAACCTTGGTTGTTCAAATTTTTATTTGGAACAAAATATTACACCCAGTTTCATTAAGCACTTATTTCGGTACTAATTTCAACCATTTTAGGTGGCATTTTCCTTTGAATTTTTATTTGCCTCTTATTTTGACCGTTGAAAAGTTATAGTAATATTTTTTAAATTCACGATTTTTTTTTTAACACTGATTTTTTTAAATTCGTTTTATATTAAATTTTTATTTTATTTTAATAAATTAGAATATATATATATATGAATGAATTTCTTTATATTTTTTTTATAATATTAGGTTTACAATATTGACATTATATATGATTTATAATATTAAAGTTTGATATTACAATTTATATTAAGGTTTATATAATATATGGTTTAAGATATAATGTTTATAATATTGAGTTTATAATATATAGATTTATAATATATAAGGTTTATAGAGTTTAATATTTTGGTTTTACTAATATTATGATAGTACTAATGATATTAATATTAATATGCATTCTAGGGTTTCAATGATAATTGAAATTAATTTATTTAAAGTCATTTATTTAGTTGAATACTTAGCTTATAACTATTTGTATAACGAGCATAGATCTATTTTAAGGATCTAACATGAAAGGAGAGAGATCAAACTTCTTTAGAGTGCAAAATACAATTTTTTATTTTCCCTTATTTAAATTGTATTTTTGAATGCTATATAAAGTATATATAAGACCAAATAAACCTTTTAACCATAAATTTTTTTTTTCATGATATATACATAATTTTTTTAAATGATATATAATACATACATAATTGATATAAATAAAATCACTTTTCATTTTTGAATGCTATATACACTATATATAAAACCAAACAAAATTTTTAACCATAAAAACTTAATTATTTTTTATGATATATACATAATTTTTTTAAATGATATATAATACATACATAATTTACATAAAAAAAATTATATTTTAACAAGTTTTTATAGATATAAATATATATCAAGTGGATATGGATATAAATTAGTTAACATAGATCTTCAAATAGTTTATTTAAATATCCTCTGGAAATATTTTTGAAAATTATAAGATTTAAACATTTTACACATTTTTTTATTTCTAATTACTTTACAACATATTCATTTTTTTAATTATAGGCTTTCTATTTAGAGTTTTTTTTAAGGGACATGTGTTAAGAAAAGTGACGAGCCCAATGAGTATAATTATATAATAATTAATATTAAATTTCTACCATGCACCTAATAATCATTAATATGATTTATATATCAACCATATTTATTAATTTGGTTGTGCTAGTTTTAATTTTCTTATAAGAAAAGAATGAAATACTTTCAAAATTTTTGCATAATTTGTCATTATGCTTCTTATATTCTTGGAAATATCTTAATTTGAGAATTATATTTTTTTATTAATATATTCGTTAATTTTCAACATATTTGTATAAAATACCAAAAAAAAAAAAAAAAAAAAAGACAATCCCAAAAAGTTCTAGGTTTTATTTGAAAGAGCTATAAAAAAAACTGTAAAGATGCTTATTGTATTAAAATTTTATCCTTATTTTTAAACTATATGGAGATCTTAATTTTTTTAGTGCATTTTCTCATGACATGATAGTAAACTGGAATACATGTCAACACAATTATATCATCATATGTAATTGATGTATGTGTATTTATATTATTATTTTTTATAAATTTACCTATACGATGTTATTTGTTATTTGATAATTTATATAATAATTTCATAATTATATTAAGTAAATGTTAAAAATGTAAACATAAATTTAAAGATGCTAAATAATTATTATTTAAAATTTCATTTTCTTATAAAGATTAAAAAATCTCAACATATTTCATTTATAATATAAGATAAATATTTAAATTACAAAATAAATTAATGTGTTGATATTCAATAAATTAATGTCTATCAAAATAAAATTTAACAAAATAAAAATTAGCGAAGTTATAGTAAAAATATAAAAAAACAACAATTATTAATTAAAAAGAATTGTTACAAATAGGTATACGATTTAGTTAAACATAATATAAAATAATAAAATATATGAAATAAAAATAATTACTACAAATATATATACAATTTAGTTAAACATAATATAAAATACTAGAATATATGAAATAATTTTTTTTTTGGAAATATACAATTTTTATTTATAAAAAATAGACATAACATTTAAAAAAACCTTCATAATATAACATTAATATATATTTCTTTAAAAAGGATATATCTGTTCAAGTTAGTTTAATATCAAAATAAAGAAAATATTTAAAACATATTTATATAATTTCAGATAATTATAAATTCTTATGCAGGTTCTGAACCTTCATTTTGTTTGGAATTTACAACAGTAGCCGTCAGAATTTCTCTTCACTCGGAGGATAGGATGATAATACTCAATACAGGAATTGAACTTCGGTTGCGTTTTTCAGGACTTTACCTTTATAACCAGCGATTGATGCTTTTTGTAAGGGGGGCACAGCAGGGTTTTACTATTGTTGGCTGAATTGAAATTTCAAAATTAATGACAGTTTTTTTTTTTTCTTTCTTCTGAATCCAATCAGGAATGAATGGAATTTTTGGGAATTCTCTTCTTACTAGTAGTATTGATTCGACGGAATTCTACAGTTTGCTTTCTCTAATACGTTAACTTGTTTAAAAGATCATTTGAGACTAATTACTATGTTTAACTATGTAAATATGTTTATGAAAATCGATTTTATACAATAAAGTTCGAGAGGCTAGAAACAAGTAAGAACAATGGAGAAACAAAGTGCAAAAATTGTGTTATATCTATATATGTCATTGTACATGCTGCTTTGCAGAGTAATAAATAATTTCGACGGCAGGAAAGTATCCTGTGAGATTAGGGATAATGAATCACGGGGTGCTACATACAAAGGGCTTCTATTAATTGCCCTCGTAACTATAATTTTATTACATCGCATGAACTGGTACCAATGACCGGCAATCCACCACCAGTCTCGGTTGTAGCAGAGCTCTATCTCAAGTGTTAAGTGTGTTAAATATTCTGTGTCATGAGAGTGGTTGATTCATATTTACTTTCGTCAAAATGGGACAACGAAGTGGAGGATACCTAGTTCCTCATCCGTTGCGTGTAGTAGATAGTCGATGCTGACTCTACAAATCTCATCATCCATTTTACATGATAAATTTACAGGAGGGCTTTCCCCAACAACAGAGGACGAACTATAGTTATCTCCGAAATTAGGAGTATCTAAGGCGTATCGTACCTCTTCATGGGAGACGAAGCTACTCATTATTGGGCTGTTGCAAGAATTAATTTCTTGGTGGAGGCTTCTCATCATCATATCCAACAACAATGCATGTTGCGCTGCCTGTAAATCCTGAGCATTCATATCATCAACGTTATCATCTGCAAACAGAAGATCTGAGAGTAATAGAACCCCTGCATCGGACTTTGAACAGGAACGCTTGGGCGGATTCACATGCTCGTTACTGTTAACGGAATTGCAGTAATAGTCCTCTCGGCTGCGCCTATATTGGGCCATGAGGATCACAAAAGATTTGATATGGATTATAACTCGACCTCGATTCCGCAGATGATGTACGCAATAATTTAATTTCGTATAACAATGCGATGCTGCTTATTATATATAGAGGAGGGCACGAAGGTTTTAGGGCGTAGATTTGCTATCAGAAAATATTCAAAAGCAATGAAGAGAGACACGTTGTTGATGAAGTATTCGTAGAAAGCGTGTGCATCCCGAGGAGTTTTAATACGAGGAGGTCAAAGCTTTTTGGAAAGTTAACGTCCCTTTCCATACAACAGATTTTGATTTTGAGTTGGTATCCGTGGGCGCATGTTAATACCGGTTGTTATGAAAAGGAGTGAGATAGTGGGACGCGTAGTTGTTTTGGATCGGAGGAAGTCAGCCGGTTAGCAGGTGGATTGAAATTGTCGTGTTCCAAAATGTCTGAAAAGCCGCGTGGTGGTACAATGAATGGAGGACATAATTTTCTGCAACACTAGTTCATCACTTTTAATAACGTGTTCAACCCGTGGCCTATCCCTTTTCACAATCGTCATCACAAGTATTGTGTTCTTTCAAAAAGGCTAGAGAGGTTCCGGTTGAAACTTGGAAAAGGTAGTCGTTAAAGTGCATTGAAAAAAAATTAAATAAACTACCGGTGCATTTGAATAACTTTGAACATTGGCTGACGGTGACTAAATTCCGTGCGTACCATGAATACCACTTATGGCATGAACACTACTTAAGAATAGAAGTCGTATGAGGCAAAAATGGAGGTGGTATGAGGCATTAAATTTGTTGGGAAAATAATGGAAACTGGAAAAATAATTTTGATAAAAATGAGAATTTTTGGGAAAATAATGGAAATTAGGAAAATAATTTTGATAAAATTGGGAATATTTTTTTGGAAATCCTGTTATAAAGATGTTACATATTCAGAAATTTTTATACGTGCTTAATTTATTCCATCATTAAAAAAAATTAAGAACCCCTGGTTAGTTAACAACCGTGCTATCAGTTACATATGACAATGGAAACACTTACTCTCGAAACATGATAGGATATGTGATCTGTACATTACTACAGAGGTTAATTAGGGTTGTACTATGATAGCTTATGAAGTCCATTGTATTTTTTCCAGTCCACACGCTTGTGTTTGAATTTCCATATGTTTCATATATCGAGGCTATTTACATCTCGTTTAATTATGAATACTAGCTTTTGTATCAAAAACAAAAGCGCAAAGACATGCTTATAGTGTTTTAGTGCTTTTTTACTCTTTAGAATGTATACAATAATATTTGAAATGGAAGGGTTTTTAAACTGGGTCAGTTAGTCCAACAAGGTGGAAGGTCTAGTATCTTTTTAAGTGCGGGTCTTATTAAGCATGATGTCATTCTATAAAAATATTTTTGATATATATATATATATATATATATATATATATATATATATATATATATATATATATATATATATATATATATATCTTAAAATATTGTACTAAACCAAAGTTTTGTAAGTGTCAATATTGAGATATAGTGGAAGACAACTAAAGCATATCAATTAAGGCAATCAATAGACAAGTTGAGAAACTAAATATAGGTGTATATTGGGATTGCAAGTAAACAAAGAAAAAAATAGAGGAAACTTAGTATTTGATTACTACATTAACCATACAATTAGTATTAACTTGGCAACACGAATTCCCAACAATTATGTATACCTCAAAGCTCCAAGCCTACTAATTGTGAAGAAAACACTTCAATTGCTACAACATAGCTATCTAAACACCCCTTAGAAGTATCCAAAGACCCATACACTTCCACTGCTATGGGACTTTGTGGCAAGTTGCTTACCAACTTTGATACAATATAATTGCTATATTTTTCTTCTCAAATAATATTTCAGTAAGCCTATTTCTCACCTTTTCATTTATCTGAAAGTACATGAATTTGACATATCCAAGAATCCATATTACTTTGTATTCCATATGACTTTACATTTAAGTTTTGCTACACCAATCTAATTTCATTTCGAGAGAATAGCAATGAAATTAACTTGAATAATTGCCTTCCCAATTGAGTAGTTCTTTAAGGAGTCCTCACCTCAACTAGGAAACAACAAAGGTTCTTTGAGTCGTGACCTCGACTTTTCTTCGGACTTTGTGACAAACAGCTTACCAAATTTGGAGCTTTGTGACAAGCTACTATTGACTTTGATACATTGGTAAATTGTTATACTAATTTTCTTCTCAAATAACATTCCAACAAGCCTATTGGTCAGCTTTTCATTTCTTTCATAGGACATCTGAATTTGATACAAAAAAAACATAATCATTTGTATCCCATATGACTTCCATTTATGTTTGTCTACATAATCTAATTTCATTTCCAGTGAATATCAAAGAAACTAACAAATTTTAACTACTTTTCCAATATAAGTTGCAGGAAAGGCACAAAATGCAATGATATTAAAACAACTAATTTATACTAATGCAAACCATATAAAATGGTAAAGAATAATGAAGACTCATATGCATAATTTTCTTATATATAGCATATATACATGGTGAATCACAATGAATCATGTTTTTAATTCAATAATATTTGTCGTCACAAAGGATAACAATCCTACGATTTTCCACAAAATTTCACATGAACATGTGATCTCGGAACCCCTCATAAAACTCACATGGAATCAAATACTATATGACCAAAAACATTTGAAGCTCCACTAGTTATTCACAAAGTTGATACCTAAGCATGAACAATTGACTTATAGTTACCTAGTTTTTTATTCGCAACACCAAACTACTCTTGACATCAAAGCTTGTATATGAAAATTTCACTAGAACTCAATAGAACTGTAACTTGTGTGAAAAATTGTGATCGAGGACATTGGAGCTCAAGTTGTAAGCTCATTCTCTACAACTCCCCTACCCTCTCCTCTTCTTCCTCTTACTTCCTTTACCCTTCCATGCATCTTCAACAAAAAAAAGTGATTGTGATTATTGAAACATGTCGAGTTGTCTCCAATATGGAGTTAAAAATTGCAAAGCAAATCAGTAGTCCATTATTGATCTATTGTAGCCTCACACATTTGGTGCAAGTGGGGCTTAAATATTTGGAGGATATTAATTTTTTTAATAATAGAATACAGGTATTTGAGGATCTTGTTCATTGTCACCATTTAACCTTGTTCCTTAGGACCTTTACGAGTGCCCTGTGACGTGGCTACCAGAGTACACATATAGGGTTTTCGACATCATTAAATACCTAGAGTTTTTGGAAAAGACAAATGTTGAAAGGGGCGAGAGACTTAAATCTGACGATGAAGGAAACAATGCACAAGGATAAGATATTCATGATTAAAAGTTTTGTTGAATATCTTTCTCAAAAAACCTAAACTCAAAAATCACCAATATTGCAAAAGTTTGGTTCATGAATACATGTTTTCCTAGTTATCTTACTTCCATAATATTTAGAATCACTCAATGACCAAATATTATCAAAGTGAAAAAATTGTCATGCCTGGAAAGTGTGAAATTTTTCAGCTAAAATCATTTAGAGACCAAAAATAGTAATAATATTGAACTGAACACAATAGATTTAGATAATATAATTTGTAAAAATGAAATTTATTACAATACATACTTAGTGAGTAGAATACAATATGAGAGACGAGTATTTAATTAACAAGATAAGAACATGCCTCGTTAGTGAGTAGAATACAATAGCTTCAGTGGGTGGTCATATTATTCATCATCGTATCCCAAAATCGGTGTAGACTCGTCATCTTTCCATTTTTGGTTGCAGTCTGACAACCATGTTTATGAACATGCAAAACCATATATCAGATTTTAATTCCAAAGAGGTAAATAAAAATAAAGCTTTGTAAAGTAACAGAAAACACTTTTTTTTTTTAAATTTTATTTACTTTTATGTGGTAAATATCGCTTAAAAAGAAATCAATTATAAATAGGTTTTTCTCACAATGTTTTATTTCATATCATAAATCAAGTCACTTTTCGAGAACCCTAATCTTGGTGATGTTTCATCTGCTTTTTACAATAAAAGAATTTCAAATTCCGGAGAGATAGTATCGTGTATGAGACTCTGTGTTGTTACATTGTTTTATTTATTGATCTCATTGGTAATCAAACTTTGAGTTAACTATAATTTTATGGTTATTTTGACATAATGTTATTGTCTTTAAAAGTTAATTTGAAATATCATTAGAGTTTCAAAATTTTCGACAAACCTTGGTTGTTCAAATTTTTATTTGGAACAAAATCTTACACCCCGTTTCATTAAGCACTTATTTGGGTACTAATTTCGACCATTTTAAGTGGCATTTTACTTTGAATTTTTATTTGCCTCTTATTTTGAGCATTGAAAAGTTATAGTAATATTTTTTAAATTCACTTTTATATGGAATTTTTTTTCCAACACTGATTTTTTCAAATTCGTTTTATATTAAATTTTTATTTTATTTTAATAAATTATATATATATATATATATATATATATATATATATATATATATATATATATATATATGAATTTCTTTATATTTTTTATAATATTAGGTTTACAATATTGACATTATATATGATTTATCATATTAAAGTTTGATATTACCATTTATATTAAGTTTAATATACAATGCTTATAATATTGGGTTTATAATATATAGATTTATAATATATAAGGTTTATACTATATAGAGTTTAATATTTTGGTTTTACTAACATTATGATAGTATTAATGATATTAACATTAATATGCATTATGTTTCAATGATAATTGAAATTAATTTATTTAAAGTTATTTATTTAGTTGATTACTTAGCTTATAACTATTTTTATAATCACCATAGATCCATGTTAAGTAAGGATCTAACATGAAAGGAGAGAGATCAAATTTATTCATGTGCAAACCTTTTTAGAGTATAAAATACAACTTGTTATTTTTCCTCACTTAAATTGTATTTTTGAATGTTATATAATATATATAAGACCAAATAAACCTTTTAACCATAAAACTTTTTTTTTCATGATATATACATAATTGTTTTCAATGATATATAATAAATACATAATTGACATAAAAATAAAATCACTTTGCATTTTTGAATGCTATATATAGAGTATATATAATACCAAATAAAATTTTTAACCATAAAAACTTATTTTTTTTTAAAGATATATACATAATTTTTTAAGTTAATATATAATACATATATAATTGACATAAAAAATTATTTTAACAAGTTTTTTTTATATCTAAATATATATCAAGTGGATATGGATATAAATTAATTAACATAGATATTTGAATAGTTTATTTAATTATTCTCTTCAAATATTTTTGAAAAGTATAAGATTTAAACATTTGACACATTTTTTTATTTCTAATTACTTTACAACATATTCATTTTTTTAATTATAAGCTTTCTATTTAGAGTTTTTTTTTTTTTTTAAATTTAAGGGGCATGTGTTAAGACAAGTGACAAGCCCAATTAGTATTATTATATAATAATTAATATTAAATTTCTACCATGCATCTAATAATCATTAATATGATTTATATATCAACCACATTTATTAATTTTGTTGCGCTAGTTTTAATTTTCTTGTAGGGGAAGAATGAAATACTTTAATAATTTTTGCATAATTTGTCATTATGCTTCTTATATTTTTGGAAATATCTTAATCTGAGAATTATAATTTTTTATTAATATATTTGTTAATTTTCAACATATTTGTATAAAATACCAAAATAAAAATAAAAGTTTTGGACAATCTCAAAATGTTCTAGGTTTTATTTGAAAGAGCTATAAGAAAAACTGTCAAAATAGAAGATTCTTATTGTATTTTTAAATTATATGGAGATCTTAATTTTTAGAGTTTTCATTTTTTAGATTATTTTCTCATGACATGGTAGTAAAATGGAATACATATCAACACAATTATATTATCACATGTAGTTGATGTATGTGTATTTATATCATTATTTTTTATAAATTTACATATCTATATGATATCATTTGTTATTTGATAATTTGTATAGTAATTTCATAATTATATTAAGTAAATATGAAAAAGATAAACATAAATTTAAAGATGCTAAATAATTAATATTTGAAATTTATTAAAAAATCTCAACATATTTCATTTATAATATAAGATAAATATTTAAATTACAAAACAAATTAATGTGTTAATATTCAATAAATTAATGTCTATCAAAATAAAATTTAACAAAATAACAATTGGCGAACTTATAGTAAAAATATAAAAAAACAACCATTATTAATTAAAAAGAGTTGTTACAAATATATATACAATCTAGTTAAACATAATATAAAATAATAAAATATATGAAATAAAAAGAATTATTACAAATATATATACAATTTAGTTAACATAATATAAAATACTAAAATATATGAAATAATTTTTTTTTTTTTTTTTAAATATATAAATTTTTATTTATAAAAAATAGACCTATCATTTTAAAAACCATCATAATATAACATTAATATATATTTCTTTAAAAAGGATATATCTGTTCAAGTTCGTTTAATATAAAAATAAAGAAAATATTTAAAACATATTTATATAATTTCAGACAATTATAAATTTCTTATGCAGGCTCTGAACCTTAATTTTGTTTCGAATTTACAACAGTAGCCGTCAGAATTTCTCTTCAGTCGGAGGATAGGATGATAATACTCAATACAGGAATTGAACTTCGGTTGCGTTTTTCAGGACATTACCTTTATAACCAGCCATTGATGCTTTTTGTAAGGGGGGCACAGCAGGGTTTTACTATTGTTGGCTGAATTGAAATTTCAAAATTAATGACAGTTTTTTTTTTTCTTTCTTCTGAATCCAGTCAGGAATGAATGGAATTTATGGGAATTCTCTTCTTACAAGTAGTATTGATTAGGGGGGATTCTATAGTTTGCTTTCTCTAATACGTTAACTTGTTTAAAAGATCATTTGAGACTAATTACTATGTTTAACTATGTAAATATGTTTGTGAAAATCGATTTTATACCTTAAAGTTACTAGAGGCGAGAAAGAAGTAAGAACAATGGAAAAACAAAGTGCAAAAATTGTGTTATGTCTATATATGTCATTGTACATGTTGCTTTGCAGAGTAATAAATAATTTCGATGGCAGGAAAGTATCCTGTGAGATTAGGGATAATGAATCACGGGGTGCTACTTACAAGGGACTTCTATTAATTGCCCTCGTAACTATAATTTTGTTTGCCTTACATCGCATGAACTGGTACCAAATGACCGGCAATCCCACCTACTGTCTCGATTCCGCTGAGAAGCTCTATCTCAAGTGTTAAATCATTACAAACACTCTCTGTGTCATGAGAGTATAAGTTTGATTCATCATTGCTTTCGTTAACATGGGACAACGAAGTAGGAGGGATACCTAGTTCCTCATCCGTTGCGTGTAGTAGATAGTCGATGCTGACTCTACAAATCTCATCATCCATTTTACATGATAAATTTACAGGAGGGCTTTCCCCAACAACAGAGGACGAACTATAGTTATCTCCGAAATTAGGAGTTTCTAAGGCGTATCGTACCTCTTCATGGGAGATGGAGCTACTCATTATTGGGCTGTTGCAAGAATTAATTTCTTGGTGGAGGCTTCTCATCATCATATCCAACAACAATGCATGTTGCGCTGCCTGTAAATCCTGAGCATTCATATCATCAACGTTATCATCTGCAAACAGAAGATCTGAGAGTAATAGAACCCCTGCATCGGACTTTGAACAGGAACGCTTGGGCGGATTCTCATGCTCGTTACTGTTAACGGAATTGCAGTAATAGTCCTCTCGGCTGCGCTTATATTGGGCCATGAGGATCACAACACACAAAAGATTTGATATGGATTATAACTCGACCTCGATTCCGCAGATGATGTACGCAATAATTTAATTTCGTATAACAATGCGCTGCTGCTTATTATATATAGAGGAGGGCAGGAAGGTTTTAAGGCGTAGATTTGCTATCAGAAAATATTCAAAAGCAATGAAGAGAGACACGTTGTTGTGCATCCCGAGGAGTTTTAATACGAGGAGGTCAAAGCTTTTTGGAAAGTTAACGTCCCTTTCCATACAACAGATTTTGATTTTGAGTTGGTATCCATAGGAAACATGTTAATACGGAGATTTGTTATGAAAAGGAGTGAGGATAGTGGGACGCGTCGGTTGTTTTGGATCGGACGAGTCCAGAAAGCCGGTTGTGGGGTGGATTGAAATTGTCGTGTTCCAAAATGTCTGAAAAGCCGCGTGGTGGTACAATGAATGGAGGACATAATTTTCTGCAACACTAGTTCATCACTTTTAATAACGTGTTCAACCCGTGGCCTATCGTTGGCCTATCCTTTTTCACCATCGTCATCACAAGTATTGTGTTCTTTCAAAAAGGCTAGAGAGGTTCCGGTTGAAACTTGGAAAAGGTAGTCGTTAAAGTGCATTGAAAAAAAATTAAATAAACCACCGGTGCATTTGAATAATTTTGAACATTGGCTGACGGTGACTAAATTCCGTGCGTACCATGAATACCACTTATGGCATGAACACTACTTAAGAATAGAAGTCGTATGAGGCAAAAATAGAGGTGGTATGAGGCATTAAATTTGTTGGAAAATAATGGAAAGTGGAAAAACAATTTTGATAAAATTGAGAATTTTTGGGAAAATAATGGAAATTAGGAAAATAATTTTGATAAAATTGGGAATTTTTTTTGGAAATCCTGTTATAAAGATGTTAAATATTCAGAAATTTTTATAGGTGCTTAATTTATTTCCATCATTAAAAAAAAATTAAGAACTCCTGGTTACTTAACAACCGTGATATCAGTTACATATGACAATGGAAACACTTACTCTCGAAACATGATAGGATATGTGATCTGTACATTACTACAGAGGTTAATTAGGGTTGTACTATGATAGCTTATGAAGTCCATTGTATTTTTTCCAGTCCACACGCTTGTGTTTGAATCTCCATATGTTCCATATATCGAGGTTATTTAAATCTCGTTTAATTATGAATACTATAGCTTTTGTACCAAAAAGTGCAAAGACATGTTATAGTGTTTTAGGGTTTTTTTTACTCTTTGAATATATTTAATAATATTTGAAATAGAAGGATTTCTAAATTGGTGGGTTTGAAGGTTTGTGAGGTTAGTTAATCAAACAAGTTGGGTATCATCTTTTCAAGTCCAAAGTACATTGTGCCAAGGGTTCTCATCATTCTATAAAAATATTTTTGTCATATATATATATATATATATATATATATATATATATATATATAAATATTGTAGTAAACCAAAGTTTTGTAATTGTCAATATTGAGATACATTGGAAGACAATCAAAGTATATCAATTAAGGCAATCAATAGACAAGTTGAGAAACTAAAGATAGTTGTATATTGGGATTGCAAATAAACAAAGAAAAAAATAGGGGGAACTTAGTATTTGATTACTACATTAACCATATAATTATGATTAACTTGGCAACACGAATTCTCAACAATTATGTATACCTCAAAGCTCCCACCCTACTAATTGTGAAGCAAACACTTCAATTGCTACAACATAGCTATCTAAACACCCCTTATAAGTATCCAAAGACCCATACACTTCAACTATTATGGGACTTTTGTGGCAAGTTGCTTACCAACTTTGATACAATATAATTGCTATATTTTTCTTCTCAAATAATATTTCGGTAAGCCTATTGCTCACCTTTGCATTTATTTGAAAGTACATGAGTTTGACATATCCAAGAACCCATATTACTTTTTATTCCATATGACTTTACATTTATGTTTTTCTACACCAATCTAATTTCATTTCCAGAGAATAACAATGAAATTAACTTGAATAACTGCCTTTCCAATTGAGTAGTTCTTTAAGGAGTCCTCACCTCAACTAGGAAACAATAAAGGTTCTCCGAGTCATGACCTGAACTTTTCTTCAGAATTTTTGACAAACAACTTACCAAATTTGGAGCTTTGTGACAAGCTACTATTGACTTTGATACATTGGTAAACTGTTATACTAATTTTCTTCTCAAATAACATTCCAACAAGCCTATTGGTCAACTTTGCATTTCTTTCATAGGACATCTGAATTTGATACAAACAAAACATAATCATTTGTATCCCATATGACTTACATTTATGTTTGTCTATATAATCTAATTTCCTTTCTAGTGAATGTCAATGAAATTAACAAATTTTAACTACTTTTCCAATATAAGTTGTAGGAAAGGCACAAAATTCACTGATATTAAAAAAACTAATTTATAATATTGCAAACCATATAAAATGGTAAAGAATAATGAAGACTCATATGCATAATTTTCTTATATATAGAATAGATACATGGTGAATCACAATGAATCATGTTCTTAATTCAATAATATTTATTGTCACAAAGGATAACAATCCTACGATTTTCCACAAAATTTCACATCAACATGTGATCTCGAAGCTCCTCGTAAAACTTAGATGGAAGCAAAACTATATGACCAAAAACATTTGAAACAACACTAATTATTGACAAAGTTGGAACCTAATCATGAACAATTGACTTATAGTTACCTATTTTTTTATTTGCAACACCAAACTACTCTTGACATCAAAGCTTGTATATGAGATTTGCACTAGAACTCAATAGAGCTTTAACTTGTGTGCAAAATTGTGACCCATGACATTGGAGCTCAGGTTGTAAGCTCATTTACTACAACTCCCCTACCCTCTCCTGTTCTTCCTCTTACTTCCTTTACCCTTCCATGCATCTTCAACAAAAAAGTGATTGTGATTATTGAAACGTGTCGAGTTGTCTCCAAGCTGGAGTTAAAAATTGCAAAGCAAATCAATACTCCATTATTGATCTATTGTAGCCTCACACATTTGGTGCAAGTGGGGCTTAAATATTTGGAGGATATTAATTTTTTCAATAGTAGAATACATGTATTTGAGGATCTTGTTCATTGTCACCATTTATCCTTGTGCCTTAGGACCTTTACAAGTGCCCTGTGACGTGGCTACTAGAGTACACAGATAGGGTTTTCGACATCATAAATCCCTAGAGTTTTTGGAAAATACAGATGCTGAAGGGGGCGAGAGACTTAAATTTGAAGATGAAGGAAACAATGCACAAGGATAAGATATTCATGATTAAAAGTTTTGTTGAATATCTTTCTCAAAAAACCTAAACTCAAAAATCACCAATATTGTAGAATTTTCCTTCATGAATACATGTTTTCCTAGTTGTCTTAATTCCATAATATTTAGAATCACTCAATGACCAAACATTATCAAAGTGAAAAAAATTTCATGCCTAGAAAGTGTGAAAGTTTTCAGCTAAAATCATTTAGAAACCAAAAATAGTAATAATATTGGACTGAAAACAATAGACTTAAATAATCTAATTTGTAAAAAAGAAATTGATTACAATACATACTTAGTGAGTAGAATACAATATGAGAGCCAAGTATTTATTTAATAAGATAAGAACATGCCTCATTGGTTTGAATGTTTCTTCCACTCATGGGATTAGAACTAAGACATCACAAAACCTTCATGGTCCCAAATTGTTGATGTACATAGAATAGAATTGAAATTGATTAAGGATCCAATTCAACAAGCAGTAAAGGAAGAGGTGCTTCCATAATTAAACTAACTTTCAACAACAACGTGACAATGTTCGCTTAGTCATGCATCCAAACATGCTCTCAAACGCTCGATAACACGAGTTAACACCATAATGTTGAATCTACAAGTTGAGAAATCAAGCATTAAGGAAAATTGTTGTTGAAGAGCTACATAATAAATGGAACGATTAACAATCCTTAAAGAGTGGCACTTATGATGGAGATTACTAAACACAAAGTATTTATGGATTTATAAAGAATCTCATGAGCGAGAGGGACATAACTTTGAGCATGCACATAGGTAGATATCAAATGTGATATGCATTAATAACTCTTTATTACTAACAATGGTTTTTATTTATAAACATCATAAATTTTCACGATCCATGAATTGCTATGTCTAAAATAAGTTATGTACATAAGTGATCAAGCATAACCAAATGGGCCCATTTCATGTTTCTCTCCTCTCGAAAGTTTATCATGAAATATTACTATTACTTGTTTATTATGAATTATTAATATTACTTGTTTGTTTTCATGGAGGAAAACATATAGTTAAGCAAATATTTTAAAGGAATGTTATACGTTTTGTTTTTTTTTTCTTAAAGAATAACGTAGTTTAAATAATTTTTTCTTAAATAAAATTATGTCAAAAATTTGTATGATTATAGATTTGAATTTTTAAATCTATACAGAATGAGTGTATTTATGTTTTTTAGGGTTTCTTATATATTTATCTATTACAAAATATATTTGAATAAAAAAAATATCTATCTCAATTAAACATTAATAATTTGTAAAAACAACTTTACTAAGTTATTTACTTAATTCATGTGTAGGGATCATGGCCCAGTACTCCCACATAAGCTTTTGAAATCCCTATTCATTTCTTTAATCATGGTGGTTTAAGATTTGTTTATCTCATTTTTTGGTAAATGGACTGAAATCCAACATTAAATTCCAACCTTGTACATGTACAATAATGAAATTCAACAATACAACGAAACATTTATCTATTCTCCAAGAATATTCTCAATCAATGAATAATATCAATGGTTGATTGCATTATAAAGTATGGGACTTGGTAAAATATGAACTAGATGAATATCCATATGTCATTTAATAATTAAATGATATATTTGTGTGTTTTATTATCCATTTATATATTTAAAAATGAAAAAGAGTGATAGTTGAAAATAATTATATTATTTTATATTAATGGAGAAAAGGTTACATAAGTTGTAACGTATCTCCTTAGTTTAGGATTAGTTCCTAGAGATTAGGGGTTTGGTTGCAACTTCCTAACTTCTAGTATTGTACTTAATGATGTAATCTTTCATTCATGAAGGAAGAGTGTACGAGAGTTCTCTCTCTGTTCTGAGTGTAGTCTCCAGGTGCAGGCCACACCTGAGAGCTACAACTCCTTCTTTCAATTCTGTGTGCATATTTTATCTTGGTATCAGAGCTCAGATTGGGTGAGCCTGATTTTTTATCGCCTTTGTGGCTGGAGTGCCTTTGTGGCTAGTTTGCCTTTGTGGCAGAATCGCCTTCGTGGCTAAAAGTGCCTTTGTGGCCGCGTGTACACAAGAGCTTTGTGCTCGATTGAGCAGGTGGACTGCAGAACACCTGGCTCAGACTCAGATGATTTTTTAATTTTTTGAGTAGAAGGGGGTTGGCGCATTTTTCGCACTGACAGTAGCGCCAGGAAGCGCGACTGGCGCGTCTGTTCAGCTGTTAATCGCGCCACCATGCCATTGGCGCGGAGTCGCACGGGAAAATCGCGCCAAGTGTCTTTTACTTACACCGATTTCATCCGGGCGCGGGTTTTTCGTTCGGGAGGGCGCCAACTCACCTTCAAGGGGATCCGTGGGAAGCCTCATCTTCGTTTGACGATTTGCGGAGGAGCAGATCGAACAAGTTGTGGATCTATCTGGGAGAGGCAGATCGGATCAGTTTCGATCAGATTGATTTTTTGGCTGTATTGGAAAACAACGGATTTTCTCATCGAAGTGGGATTGATTTTGCAGATCTGTCAGTGGGTGGATCAGAAGATCTGGCAGAGAAGTGGCAGAAAAGTGGCAGATCGGGTGACAAGATTTGACAGGTATCGATTTTTTTTACTGTTGAGTAGATTCATTTTGTAGATCTGATCAAAATGAGTAATACGATGGAATCTTATATCCATGAGTCTGGAAAACTCGATGGATCTAACTTCACGAACTGGAAGTTTAAGATCCAGACCTTGCTTGAGGGTGCGAATGCTTGGTCCATAGTTACACGTGATGAGCAGAGGCCGAATTCGAACACAGGGACACAGGAGCAAGAATGGGATAAACGAGAAAACAAGGAAAAAGTTTTGTTGAAGATGTCTGTCAAGGACAACATTATCCCCCATATCAGAGAATGTAAAACGTCTGCGGAGATCTGGACGACCATCAAAAATCTGTATCAGATCCAGAATACAAGTCGAATTATGGCACTTAAAAGCAAGTTATTTTCAATGAGGATGGACGAAAGTGAGACTGCTGCTGCATTCATTGCGCGAATCAAAGATGTGAAAGACGGATTAGGGGACATCGGAGAGAAGGTGTCTGACTCTGATCTCGTCACAATCACACTGAACGGGATGCGAGATGAATTTCAAATGTTCATCACTGGATTGGCGGCAAGGGAAAAAGCGCCCACATTTGAAGATCTGACAGGCATCTTACTGCAAGAAGAGGAGCGGCGACATAACTTGAACCCCTAGAACGATGATCTTGCGCTGATGGCGAAACGACGACCTTTCAGAGGGAAGCAGCCACAGCAGCAATCACAATTGCAACTGCAGCAGAGAGGAGGTACATCGCAGAAGAGTCCATATAAAGGTATGCTTGCAAATAATCCTATAAGAAGATGTTATTACTGTGGAAAGAAGGGTCATAAAGAAAATGGATGTCTTAAGAAGCAGGCAGATGATGCAAGGAGAAAACTGGCAACTGCAAAGCACAGAGGATACTTTGTCGAAGAAGAAGATGTTGAAGAAAATGAAGATTTCAGCCATGAATTTCGACTGTTCACAGTCGACTGTGCCCTTTCATCATCCAATGAGGATGATATTTGGTATGTCGATTCCGGAGCATCCTCCCACATGATAGGTAAAAAGGAATTTTTTGAAAGTCTTGAAGAAAGCACATATGGATCGAAAATCTATTTAGGATATGATAGTGGATACGAGATTAAAGGTTATGGGGTTATTCCAGTTAAGTTACCAAATGGAAAAATCAGTCATCTTAAAAATGTCTTATATGTACCTGGAATTAAGAAAAATCTCATATCTGTATCCATGATAACTGATCAAGATCTGCAAGTTGAGTTCTTCAAGACTCATTGTGTGGTAAAGGATTGTAGGAGAGAAATTGTTGCAACTGGCGTGCGCGTTGGAAGCCTATACAGGTTGGATGTGAAAAGTATACCAAAGCGAGCCATGGTTGCAGGTGGATCGACAGCCGAACAACTCTGGCATCAGAGGTTCGGACATTTGAATTTACAGGACCTCATGTTATTGCAGAGGAAAGGTATGGTTGAGGCACTCCCTATCTTTCGTAATACTCAGTTAAATTGTGATGGTTGTGCCTTAGGTAAGATGCATAGAGAACAGTTTCCTGTGCACGATAGGAGGAAGGAAACAGATATTTTAGAACTAGTGCACACTGATATATGAGGACCTATGCAGACAAGGTCGCTAGGTGGAGCATATTATTTTCTGTTATTTACTGATGACTGCACTAGATATTCATGGGTTTATTTTTTAAGTAAGAAAAGTCAGACTTTCCAGTGCTTTATAGAATTTAAAACCTTGGTGGAAAAACAGTTTGGTAAGAGTATAAAGATTCTCCGATCTGATCAAGGGGGAGAATATAAGCTAGGGGAATTCATGAAATTCTGCAAATCTCACGGGATTGTTCAGCAGTTTACAATGCCACACACACCACAGCAGAATGGAGTTGCAGAGCGCAAGAACAGAACCTTAGTGGAGTGTGCAAGGAGCATGTTACAAGGTAAGGGTCTTTCTAATAGTTTTTGGGCAGAGGCTATCAACACTGCTGTATATTTGAAGAACAGAAGTCCTACCAGGTATCTTGGCTTCAAAACTCCTTTTGAAGCTCTATATGGATTCAAACCAGCAGTAAACCATCTAAGAGTATTTGGGTCAAAAGCATTTGCCCATATACCCAAAGCTGATAGAAAGAAATTAGACCCTAAAGCTGTTAAATGCATCTTTGTTGGTTATGGCACAGAATTTAAAGCTTATAAATTGTTCAATCCTGAGTCTCGTAAGATATTTGCAAGCAGGGATGTAGTGTTTCATGAACAGGTACAGGAAGGGAAAGATGACATTGGTGATAATTGGCACATTCCATTGGTGATAGATGAAAACAGTGAGGATGAAAGAGAGCTGGAGCAGAAACAAGAAGAAGAACAGCATGAAGGAGATAATGCAAGCCCAATTAGAGTTGAAGAAAATAAATTTGAGGTAAGTCCCCTACCAAGGAGATCAGGTAGGAAGACTCAAATACCATTAAAATTTAAAGACTATGCTTTGATGTCAAATGTTTTGAACATTATAGAGCCCACTAATTACAAAGAAGCTAGTCAATTTAAGGAGTGGAGGGCTGCAATGAATGAAGAGATAGAATCTATTCTTAGAAATAACACTTGGGACTTAGTTGAACTGCCTAAGAATAAAACACCCATAGGATGCAAATGGTTGTTTAAACCAAAAATGAATGCAGACGGAAGTATTGAAAAATTGAAAGCCAGGCTGGTTGCAAAAGGGTACTCACAGCAGGAAGGTATAGACTTTGATGATACCTTTACACCTGTAGCAAAGCTAAATACAATCAGAATGCTTATTTCTTTAGCTACTAAATATAATTGGAAGCTACACCAGCTTGATGTCAAATCTGCATTTTTAAATGGTGACTTAAAAGAGGAAATTTATTTAGTACATCCAGAAGGGTTTGTGAAGCAGGGGCAGGAACATCTTGTTTGCAGATTGAAAAAGGCTTTATATGGTTTAAAGCATGCTCCCAAGTCTTGGTATGAAAAGGTTGATTCTTTCTTTTTAGAGTATGGCTTTCATAAAAGTTTAAATGACCCAAATTTGTATACCAAGTATAATAAGCAGGGGCAGATTATTCTGATTTCTTTGTATGTAGATGACATGATTGTAACAGGAGATGCAGATGATTTAATCGGAGGAATCAAAAGGCTTATGGCACAAGTTTTTGAAATGAAGGATCTCGGAAGCCTTCATTACTGTCTAGGATTAGAAGTATGGAGAGACACTGGGCAAAATTTTCTTACCCAAGGGAAGTATGCCAGAAATCTGTTGGAAAAGTTTGGTATGGATCAGTGTAGGTCAGCAGCGACACCTTTGCAGCAGAACTTGAAGTTGTGCAGTGACGTTGGCACTAAGGAGGTTGATGCCACGATGTACAGACAGCTGGTTGGCAGCTTGATATATCTTACAACAACCAGACCTGACTTGGCATACTCTGTTAGTGTGTTAAGCCAATTCATGTCAAAACAGCTTGAGAGTCACTGGGTAGCAGCAAAAAGCGTGTTGAGGTATCTTTGTGGTACTGTTAATTATGGCATTTTATACACTGACACATCTGATGTTATTCTAGCAGGTTTTTCAGATTCAGACTAGGCAGGTAACTTGGATGATCGAAGGTCCATCACAGGTTACGCATTCAGCATAGGATCCGGGGTCATAGCATGAAGCAGCAAGAAGCAGAGTACTGTAGCATTGTCTTCATGTGAAGCTGAGTATCAAGCATTGTGTGCAGTGACGTGTGAAGAGATCTGGTTGAGAAGGCTTCTCAATGATGCAGGAGAAGAACAGAAAAATTCCACTTCCATAAAAAGCGACAACCAGAGCACCATTAAATTGGCATACAATCCAGTGTTTCATAAAAACACCAAACATATAGACACTCAGTTCCATTTTGTCAGAGAGAAACTACAGTCAAAAGAGATTATTGTTGAATATTGTAAAACTTGTGACAATGTGGCTGATATTTTTACAAAGCCTCTTGCACGTGTGAAGTTTGAATTGTTTAGAAGGATGCTAGGAGTTCAAGACAATCCTTTCTTCATTAAGGGGGGGAGTTCAAAATAATTATATTATTTTATATTAATGGAGAAAAGGTGACATAAGTTGTAACGTATCTCCTTAGTTTAGGATTAGTTCCTAGAGATTAGGGGTTTGGTTGCAACTTCCTAACTTCTAGTATTGTACTTAATGATGTAATCTTTCATTCATGAAGGAAGAGTGTACGAGAGTTCTCTCTCTGTTCTGAGTGTAGTCTCTAGGTGCAGGCCACACCTGAGAGCTACAACTCCTTCTTTCAATTTTGTGTGCATATTTTATCTGTGATCACAAAAGCAAGCATAGTCTTATATAACCTAATTTTAACCATTGTAATTGTAGACAATAAAAATGAACATTGAACAAGAGACTAAATAAATTATTAGCAAAATGCCAATGTAATGCAACATAGATTTTGGAATAATCAATGAGATATCAAAGTCGTTAGATATATGATGAAACCTTAATATGATGAAATTCTAAATCATAAGAAAAATCAGGATTGGCTCGAATAAAATCAAATTTTTTTATTTGCAATATTAATGTCTAATGTGAATTTTCATAGCAGGCTTTAGCAAGATTCCAAGAGCTGATGTTTGGAAAACAACCTAAGAATTTGAATATATAAATTATCTCAGACAATGTGCACCATCAATAATATTTTTCATATAATGAGCCAAAAACGTTGACCACTCAATATTTGATTACGCCACCTTATTCATTATCATAATATTGCGCATTCATCATTTGGTCAAACCACCTTATTCGCCATCTTTCTACTTGTCCCCATAAACGAGGTGTGTCCCACACCTCATCTATTTTATGTTGAAGCTACAAATTCACAAATTCTTAAACATAGATTTTTATTACCTTAATATGATTTCATATTGTTTTCTTCTGATATTGATCTCTTCAAATTAGAGTAGTCTCTATGCCATAATTTCTCTTTGAAATTAGTGGAAATTCACGTATAATTTTGGTAAAAATCTGGTAGAAATTTTTAGAAATATGAGTTACAACGGACAAGATTCAAAATTTTGGGTGCCCCAGAGGATTTGGATGATGAAGAATCCATTTCCACCATAAAAAATTGATTCAAACACTCCTATGGTTAGACATTTTGAAAAAAAAAAAGGGCAAAGTTAGGCAAAAAATAAATTTCTCGGAAAAATTGTGGCCTCAGTAGGCAACAACCTTCAAATTTTCCCAGCACTCATTCAATGTATTTCCCCTCCTTACTTTCCAACACTCATTGAATGCATTTCCCCTCCTTTATTTCCAACCACATAATATAAAATATCCTATTATTTATTAATTTGATAAGATGATTCTCATTAATATATAGCACCCATGCTCTCAATCGTTGATTTGATATATATATATATAACACATTCCATGCCATGCAATTGAATAACACATATACTAATGTTGAACTCTACTTATGTTTAACATTAAAACAAAAAAAATTGCATCTAATAGCATTACTCCACAAGTAATATTTCTTCATATCATCCAAAACTAATATTTATTCATATTAATAATCAATATCTTATGGGACCACTTCACAACCTAAAAAGAAGCATATTTTATCACTTAGCCAATTAATCAAATTTATGCACAAACAATTTATCAAACACGTATAGTTAATCCATGCACTAGCTATTTGGCCCAATTTCCGATGGCCAAAATGTCTCTATTATGACACATAGGCATCCCATGAGAGACACTTTGAGGTTGGGAAAAACGTCACTTCCTGTACCGTCGCATATGCGACACTTCTAGTAATTTTCGGTAGAGAGACACTAGACATGACACGTGTCTTCATTTAGTCAATCTTTGAATCATATTTTTTATTGTTTCTATTCTGACATCATGTGGAGATCTTGGCATTTGACACCAATTCCTTCTCAGAATGTGTCACAATACCGGTGGTTTGTCTTCAGACGCCCAACTCTATTAGTTTTCCAGCGACAGAAACAACCATCGGAAGTGCCACAAGAGTCGTCATTTTTCCAACAACTAGCATAACATTGTTGTGGTGGTTGGACCATATCGGCGGTGGAAACAACCATCGGAAGTGCCACCACAGTTGTCGTTGTTTTGACAATGGGCATAACATTTGCGATGGTTGGGCCATACCAGTGATGGAAACAGCCATCGGTAGTGCCACCTTATCCGTCGCTATTCTGACGCTAGTCTTAGCCTTGCGATGTTTGGGTCATACCAGCGATGAAAACAACTGTCATAACTGCGATGCGACTCTTAGAATCATATTTCCCTCTCAAGATACTAGAAGAATTTGCAGTTGAATAAGGTTCATTATGTTCATCTAGGACTTGCATATGGGGATACTGACTAATCGAATTTCGTTGATCTTATATTAAACCCTTTGTCATAGACCAAGTGGACTGTCCTAAAATTTTTCGATATGAGGCCGCAAAATCTACTCCTAAATATCTATTAGAAGATACTTATGCTTGTTCATATTGAGCAAAATTTGTAGCCTCACTCAAAGTATAAGTTACATCTTCCCTTTGCACCATAATGATTATACTTAGCACCAATGGTAATCTTGTGACCTTGATACAAAACCTTTGATGTTTCTAACTAGCTCTCTATCAATATCCATATGTTTGTACATTGAGCCATTGAAAATTTCCAATGATTCTCCCAAACCTTCTTCTATGCCATTTTCCAAAGAAGCTCTAACAGTTGCTTCACGTTGCCACATTTCTGAAAGGGCATCTTCCAAGTGCTCTTTAGCTGTCAATATCTCTATAATTGGTAGGGGATAGTTGGAACCCAACTTAATTCCAGCAGATTGAAGAACTTCTTGTGGTGCATCCCATGGATGATGTATCCATTGTGTGGGAAATATAACCAACTCTGGAAGCCAGCAATGAACATATTCTCATGTTGGATAAAATTGGTAGCCTTCAAACTACACATAATCCCAAATACCCAACATATGAATAGTCAAAATATTTAAATTTATTCCAAATATATTTTCATCCATGAATAAGTTAAATGAAAGAACTGTAAATGTATTTAGTACACAAATTCAGATTGTACTGTAACATACCTGAGGATTATCTATTCAATCCACCTAACGCCCATCTAGCAAGAAACAAAAAATGTACTGCCACCCAAAAGAATCATACTCCAGATCAACATCATCCCAAAAATACGCCATACCCCATCTCCAAGGAAGCTGGAGAACTTTAAAAAAGAAACTACAAATCACCACTCAGATTCAATCATGCAACCATCTTGTTGCCCAAATTTCCCGAATCTTAGCATCAACTAGCGAATATCCTGTCCTACCTTGCCTCCACGATTTAAAGTAATCCCTATCAAAACTCCATGGGAAATAACTAAAATGTAAAATAAATGGCCTCTCATGGTTGCAGGGAAAATTGAAACTCAAATATATAGAATATCCCTGGATATTAACTGACTTGAGAAACATAATCACACTTTGTTCTCCCCAAAGTATCTCCCTCATTAGCCCACAAAACTTGTTTTATGTGAACAAGGTGATACACATTTATAACACACAACTCCCCAAAATGCAAATGAGGTGTCAAGAAATAAGTTGTTGCATTTTCTATTTTCTAACAGTTTACGACATAGTCAAGAAAAGGTCCATTGATAAATGTAGTTAGAGCCTTGTCAGCACTATTCCATCTAGGTGACCATGCCCTTGCCAAAAGTGCATTGATGGCCTTTTCAGATTCATCCTCTAGGTTTATATCATTTGATGGGTAGTTAGACACTTCACCTACATATACACGACCATGCATTTAATAAGCACATCAATAAATAGCTAACACATGTAGAGATAGAAATTCAATAAAATAAGAAACTATGCAGCGCAATCTAGTCTAGATCAATCATGAATCTAGTTTATGCCTCTAGAGTGCTTAATACTTACTATTTGTTTTCGCATGAACTTTCATTACAATTTCCATATTGTGGGCTACTAACTGTATCATTTGATGGATGTGGGAAAAACAATGATACACCTTTTGATGGAGATCATTGCTTCAGTAGTAGCTCATTATAATTTACTGAAAGGCACCTTAATTAGTTTGATCACCTAAGAATATTAAAAGGTAATGCTTCCTATATTAATATTTAATAAGATTATAGATATATTTTAAAGAAAAACTTCTCTATTAGAGAAATGCTTTATAATAAAAATTGACACATTTGACTTCAATTGATATACCACTTATTGAATAACATTTCCAAATACTGAACTTATGGTAAAAAAGTTTATTATGCCAATAAGTTTATAATCATCTGAGATTGAAAGGTCCTATTCTTGAGATATATTAGTGTGAGCATGCACACATGTTTACAACATTGTGAAAAAGGGTTTTTGGTTAGGTTGGATGAATTATCCTAGCCCCAATGTGAAGCATGGCCATATTTCCCCAGAGATGATCATAAGACTCCATAAATTGTTGGCAAATCAATACAAAAATCTCTTAGTGCACACTAACTCATTCTGAAAAACCTAGTGTGAAATACGAAGTGGATTATATATATATATATATATATATATATATATATATATATATATATATATATATATATATATATATATGACATATTCTTCATTGATTTGAAAAACCAATGCATTTTGGACGACGAGGGAAATTCAATTCTTGGCATTTAGTTATCCTCATTGTATTTATTCAATATCAATGTAGAAACTTATTTATTTTAGAATTGGATGAGTTAAAATAAACTTTCCAAAAATTCTAAAATCCTCTCCAAAATTAGGATGTAATCTAGGTTTTCAATGTAAAATAGTTTGTATTTAATTGTAAATTTATATTTGAGAATGTTTTAGAATCTGAATTAACCTCAACCCTATCAAACTGTTCAAGGGATAGAATGGTTTTTGCTGTAGGTTCTGGGTGGTACAGGCTTAACCCTCAGATGTTGGGGTAAACCCTTTAGTTGTTGGGTAATGTTGTTTTCATCGGTTATTCCAACTCCAAGGAGAATCAAGAGTCGGACAATCCAATGAACAGTGGAAACCTTAGAAAACCCGAGAAGCTTTGAGAGTAGTGTAAGCTAATACATAATTAGAATAATTCTTTAAGAGCATTTAACCTAAAAATTATAGGAGTACCACTAACTTAAGTGGTAATGCTCAAAATATAAATAAATAATACAATCCATAACCAATAAGACCGTATTAAATACATCTTGAATACGTGAAAATTCATTATCATAAAAATGAGAAAGATAGAGATTCATGCAAGAATATGTGAATTTACATGGAAAAATCTTTCAAAATTTACCAATAATTTAGTCAAGGAAAAATCGTAATCCAGAGTGAAGACTATCAAAATTAAAGTTTAGCATGTAGCAATTGATATAATTTTTTGAGCGAGCCCGTGGCATAAAACTATTTTTCTTAATTCAAGTGGTAAAATGAGTAGGAACCAATATTATAATTATATCGTAAGCAAGAACATAGATAAAAACTTGAGCAACTTCTAATAGGATCAGTGAGTAAGGCTTGGCCTGTTGTGAAAAATAGTGCTAAGTATCGTTCCCATAAAAAAAAGAAACACGGTCCTTAACCGTGAAAAACCCTCGACATGATACAGAGGTTTAAACTTTTCACAGTAGAAACAAGACCTAACACTAATACACCTTTATTATGTCGAGGGAAAATATGGGAAAATATAAATTAATTTTTACTGGACTAAAGGGTATCAAACCCTGAAATATAACAGGAAATTTAGTTCAAAGTAACCTGGAAATACAACGCTCCCCGGGGTTGGCGAAGTCTAGTGGTTTGTGCAAGAAAACATAAGCATGACATCTTCAATTTGTTGATATACCTACATGAAAATATTTAGATGAAAATAAATTAAGCTAGTAACTAGAATAGGGTGCTACCCTAAAACCATATGTTGAACAATGAATAACAAATAGGGTTGCCCTCAAAAACTAAATTGTTACCTGTTGAAGAAGGTAAGGTCTTGGCTCAAGCCTTGGACAGTCGAAAGTAAAACACTATGGAAAATTGGAACCCCGACTAAAAATAAAGGGAAAAATAGAGGTTAAACCCTTCTGTGAGCAAGTGAATTGGTTAAAACGTCCAATATTTAACAAGAAGAAGAACTGCATGCGCTTACCCACCTTCTGAAGTAAAAAAAGTGAACTGAGATGCATAAATATTCATTCCAATCCATATCTATTGGAAACCCTTAATATTAAAAACGAAGACCACTAGGGATAAGGAGCGGATGTAACTGGAGAAGTTAAAAAATAGAAAATTCATGAATGCCACCCCAAAACCAGAAAAGTGAGAATTTATTTTCCCAATGGAGAAGCCAAAGCTTGAGGGTAGCTGCAGAGTGTTCTACCGAAGTTCCATAATGCCAAATTAAGGTTAGTGTGATATGGAAGTGATAGTAGTTACCAAAGATAGTACCAGAACGTGCAGCACTGACAAATCTAGAGCTAGGTCGATCAACAGAGTTGAACGTGCCAAGGAATCCCATCTAGTGTTTGGGAGGAAATGAGGAGTGTTAGAGTATAGTTCAGCTGGGGTAAAAGGAGATAAATGAAGTTTATCGAAAGGTTAAAGGAGTAAGCCAAATAATAAATTAATTTTTATGTTAAAAATAATAAATAAATTAAAATAATAAAATTTATTTTGTAAGTTAAATTATGTATAATTTGTAAAGAAATTCTTGGTCAAACATAAAACAAAAAATTGAATGACATATACATAGTATCATTGCACTTTACAACCATTATTCATTAACACAAGTTGGGCATTGTGGCATTGTAACCATCCACAATGTATGACCTAAAGGGCATCCTTGTTGATCATGTAAAAAGTTTGAATTATTATCATAATTTACTCAGATGAGGAGTTAGTAAAGGAAGAAATTTGTGTGGATTCTAGTTCTATGGTAGAAGAGTTGGAGCCAGCTTCACAACAAATATGTATCTCCATAAGTATAAATACAATGGTCTTTGGATTATTTAGTGGTCTAGAGCTAGATTCACTTCTCCACAAGATACGGGGGTTGGTACTTTTAAAATATCACAATACCCAACCAAGAAATTCCCAAGGTTATAAGATGGAGTCAACTTTGGGTACAAGAAAATCATTGATTCATGCCAATAGCCCTTGCTATCAATGATCTTGGATGTTCATAAGTAGGATAGTAGAAACCAAAACCAAATACTACTACTTAAAGAGAATAAGATTCATTTCAATAAGAGAATTTCACATGAAGAAAGGTCCATTCTTACTTATAACCCGCATCTACACCAGAATCTATTACATAATGAATGAAGCTGCCACTTATACAAAGGAAAGGACAACATGTGTGATATCATTCTCTAGTGTTTTATTTCAACCTCTTCATAAATAATAAGCCAAGAGGTTGTTGGTGTCCTGTGATTTGGTTGATTGGAAAACCAAATGACAAGACAACATTCAAACCAAGCTTTAGAGCTCTAGGATCTAGCCCTCCTAGTCTCAGAGAGGGATCTCTCAATATGTTTGTAAGGATATAGCTTGATGCTTTTAAGAGGTTGATTTTAGGCTGGTTATGAAGTGAATTTTTTTTTTTTTTTTGGTTGGACATAGATTATTTAGGCAATATAGATAGAGTGTGGAAATCTACAAGCCATTGAGAAATGGAGTCATGTGGAAGTCTAAACAATTCCGATTGATGAATTTGGGGAACCAAAGGGAAAATATAATTTGTTCAATGGATCTGTGGGATCATATAGGTGGGATGAGATGAACATCAAGGATTTGGAAGGAAAAGTAGAGCTTTAAGGGCTGTTAAGACTCCTTAATCATGTATACCTTTCAACGAAGGGACTTTCAACACTATCTAAACATAAAGAAATATTCAATAGCCAGGGCTAACCATGAATCCTACCAACATACTTTATGCAGATAAAATAAACAAGACAAACTTTCAAGTAAGACAAAGAAGGAGAGGAACACTCTGTTTCTTCTAATTGTTTCACTTAAAGGAGTTAGAAAACATATAAAAAACACAACTAATTGCATTCATAAAAGGGGGAAAACCCAGGCATCTAAGACTACAATTATAAAGACCTTCAAATATGACTATCTTAGCAAGAAAAAAAGGGTAATATCAGAACAAATCCTCCCTTCAAAGCTTCACACAATAGCGTTTGAAGGATGTTTTTAGAAATAGCTTTCAAGAGGTAGCAAGCAGGTAGGGAAAACCATAATTAAACCTTGACACCAACTATTTGAACTATTCTAAAATGAACAAGCCTAAGGGTTTAAAAGTAGTCAAAATACTCAATAAAACCTTCAGCAGATGAAAACATAAAGGCAGTGAAGAGTAAACAGGCCTAAGGTGCTTCTAGGAGACATTTCTTAGCCTAAGATTTTTACTCTACTACAAGCAAAGCATAATGGAACAAAGCGAAAAACAGGAAATAACATTAAAAAATGGAGAGTAATTCACCAAAACCAGGCTCAGGGATCCAATGATCTAGCCTCCTTTATCAATAGAAAAGCAAAGACAACCACACTTCTTCAAAACATCAATCCTTCTTCAAAGCAGTAGTCTAGGTATTACTTCAGAATTCATCAAATGCCAACCCTTACAATGAGAGTTCGAATAGGATTTGTAGGTGAATGGGGAGGAGAGGTGACAAAGATGGTCTTAATGGTCAATTAGAACAAAGGATAAAAGCATTCGAATGCCCATTCTATGTCATAAATATTACATTAATTTCTTGCCCATTCTAGTAGTTCTTGTAGACTTTGGGGCCTAATTGTCAAGCTGGTAATAACTCCAAAGAGTGTCTTTGTGGAGAAGTCTTCTCGCTGCTGCATTCCTGTCTTTCCTTCTAGTACAAGTAAAGTGGAAAGTATGGGTTTTGAGACCACCCATACCTTTACAATAACTGCGTTAACAGTTTAAAGAGGTTCTTTCAGCATAATAACTGTCAAGGTGTCTTTAGTCCTGGGAGGAGTAAATAGCTTCACTGATGTGTCATTCGAAGCTCTCCTTTGATGATTTGTCTGTCTTTGTCATTTAACACTGATTTGGCTTTAACTATGTTTTTATATTTGATCTGCAAGTTAAGCAATTGATTTTCTTGCTTTATGCTTAACCTTTATCCCTTAATCTCTAATCTATGATCTTCACTGTTTGTTGTATCGTACAAGTGGTTGGGCTTCTGCACTGGGGGTTTTTTTCTTCACCAGTGTTTATGAGACACTGATAAGACATTAATGATCAACTCACTAATCCCTTTCTACATTGATTCAGCCTCAGGATCATCATCCTCTGCTTTTGCAACATTAAGCCACCATTTTAAACCTGCATACAATGATAAACTTGTTATGAAATCCTGTGTTTATGGTTTGACTACTTTAGATGGCTCAACGAGGGATTATGGAGCGATGCAAATGAGGGAAAATGCTTAGAGGAAGGTTCTGTCACAGAAACTGGGAAAAAACCTGGGCAAGTTTGAATATTGGGGCGGAAATGATGATAAGCGGTTTTGCAGAAAACCGCGAGTGGTTTGCACACTGGAAATAAGTAGTAGATGGTTTTATGCTGTGTGGATTTGATACATGCTAGTGGTTGACATGTGTCCCTTTAAAAACCGCCCATTTCGCGTTGAAAAAACATGACAGAGGGGTTGGATGAAATGGGCGCGAGAATGAATGCGGGCTGTTGGATCTGGGGAAATCAACGATGGAGAATGCATCGCGGAATCGCACAAGGGCATGAATGGTGCAAGGGGAGGGGTGAATCGCGATGCGGTGATGAAGCGATGACCGTCCGATCAGGAGGATCGATGGTTTGGAGTATTTCGGAGAATGGTAGGCAGAAGGGGTTTAGACGGGAGAAAAGCGATAATGCGATGGCACGGTGACCATCCAATCAGGATGATATATGGTCTGGATATAATTGCAACTTTGCAGGAATGAATGAAAGAGGTGGACGACAGCGGAATGGCGAAACAGTGCCAACCGTTGGATCTGGGGCAGCCAGATCAATGGTCCAAAATACATCGGAGGGGAGGCTTTGGTAGGTGACGATCGGAAGGAACAATAGTGGTGTGACGGAGCGAGCATCGTTAGATCGATGAGATCAACGGTTCAGCTCCCATCGGCAGGGGAAACCATCACGCGGAGGAAATATAAAGAAACGAAAGGAAAAGGGGTGGAGCGAAGTGCGATAGTGCAAAAGGGGCTTAAAGACTGAGGCTGACAGTCGCGGGTCTTGGTCACATGGAGGAAAGGGCTGAGAACTTAAGCCTGTGGGGGCTTAAGTCTAACTTAATGAAAAAGTTGATTTTAAGGCTGAAATGGGGGTTTTTGAAGGTTTTTAAAGGTTTCGATAGATATAAGAAGATTTAAAACCAGATAAAAGGGACTTATATGGCTTTAAAGGGAATCTTGGAGAAAATAAAGGGTATAATGAAGAATTTATGAATGAAAGAGGGTGGAAGAGGGGGTCCAAAAATAGTTTTCTTCAGGATAACAACAGGGTTTTTGAAGGATTTTTGATGAAGATATCAGTGAGATGGATTCTTGGATAGGAGACACAACATGGCTTCAAGAACTCACAGATTTTCTCCAAATTTGTTTCTTGAAGACTAATAGACCTATTTTAGCCACCATAGTATATGAAAAATTTATAGATGGCTAACAGTGGCTCCACTTGGGGCTGGCAGCTCCTTGGAGGTGTCAAGAACATCAGAGATTTATCACTGGAATGTAGACTCGTGTTTTTCATTTTGACAAGCTTTTCTTCTTTGATCATGCTGCTTGAAAATATGATCAGCATTACATCATAACAAATCAATTTCTCCTAAACAACCCCCTACACAACCTACTTTCCTAACATTTTTTCTTCATAAGGTGCACTTGGACATGCAAACCTTTTGAAATCAACATTTTATTCTTTTATTGAAAGCAAGAAACTAATCTAAATATACCCTTATAACTTCCATGAGTTCAGTTTAAACAGTTGAACTCATCAGCTTCGCTACCTAACTATTATCTGTCAGGATTAAGCTGTCCGACAGATCTTATTCTCTATATTCTAAAACAGAAATTTAAATATAGAGAAACCAGGATTATGCTGTCTGATTTGCTGTAAGAATATGGCATAAAAACAAGCTGCACATAGACCAAAATTTATAGAAATTTAAAACAAAATTGTGAAGGCTGAAGATTTGAAAATTATGAATATCCTTCCTTCTTCTTGTGACTCAGATTTTGATCTGTTTAGAGTTATCCTTTTTCTTTTAATGTCTTGGTTCAGATTTTGAGCATGTTAGAACCATTATTTTCTATCTTTGGCTCCAGTTTTAGTCTGATTAGAGCCATTTATTTCTATCCTAATCTCTTCTACTGATAAGACAAGTTTAAATTGTTTGGCTAATCTGATTCACTAACCTATCAACAGTAAATTGAAATCTATCTAGTCATGATTAGGCTATATGACTAAATAGCAGTGCTCTCTTTTGGTAGTGCCATTTAAACTTGCACACTTTCAGATTTCTTTTCTTTTCTTTTTTGGTATGGGGCTGTACCTTTCTTCTTTTATATCTGCCCTTTTTTCTCTTTTCTATTGTTTTGTATTTTTTCAATTTTTCTTTCAAAGAAAAAAAAAAAAAACTAACTAAATGCTTACAAGATGAGCTTTATTGGCATTCCTACCTACCCTAACTTAACTCTGAAATATTTACATGTTTAGCTGACAAATTCTCTTTTCCAATACATCCAGACAATCAGATGGTTCCATGACTGGTCTTTTCTCATCTGTTTGAGCAAGCAGACATAATGCAGCCATTTGATTGGTAACCAAAATGAGTAGAACATCTGACCATTTGTCTGAGATAACCATGGTATTATTTGAATATGAGTCTTTAAAATCAAGTTCACCATAGATGGTGAAAACCTCTACTGCGTTGGGCCTTTGCAAAGAACCCATGCTTGTGAATTTGAGTCCATCATAACCTCCATGTATTCTAATATAGGATCAACAAAAATCTGATGTGGACTTTCTTCTTCTGGGCCTCCCATGACTAATTGATTATCTGCATCCCAGACAGCTTTGTTCACTGCATCCATACTGTAGTCCATGAAATCACCATCATCTTTTTCTTGCACATCAATAAGCAGTGAAATTTCTTCTTGTTGTGGGGGGGAGGGAGACTTTCAAAAAACGATGTAGGGTCTCTGAATTAATATGATTGTTCTTTTGAATTCAGCATTTCAATGTCAGTTTCATATCTTTCAACCACCAAGTCTAGAAATTTTTTCTTAATCTTAGGTTTAGCATTGAATTTTGAGCTGAGAAGGATAACCTTTGGAAGGTCCTCACATTCAAGTTCTACCAGCTCACTTGATATTTCATAACGAAACTCTGCTATGAAATTTGACTGCATTTTTGCAAATTGTTCAGAGTATTATATTAGTGGAGTGATTTGGTCTTTGCTATATTGGGATGTGGAGTGGCCACTATGTTGATTTTAGACCGAAAGAAAAGAAAAGTTAGCTAGATATGACAATCTTTAGAGGCAAACTAGTCTTTAACAAAGAAAACTTAACCCTCAAAGTTTCCTTGAATAAGTATGAGTGGTGTTATGATAGAATGGGTTTCCTAGTGGAGTATTTAGGTCTATTGAGAGTTGTGGAGTTGCCAGGTGGATTATTTCAAATGTTTTAAGATGTGTTTCTATCCACCATCAGCAATTGAATACCAATCTAAGGATGCTGTGGGTATTCTGAGCTCTTAAGAATGTCTAAGATGAAATTTACTCAGAAGTCCCACCGTGATCGCCAAAATGTTAGTGTCCTGTGATTTGGTTGATTAGAAAATCAAATGACAAGGCAACATTCAAACCAAGCTTTAGAGCTCTAGGATCTAGCCCTCCTAGTCTCAGAGAGGGATCTCTCAATATGTTTGTAAGGATATAGCTTGATGCTTTTAAGAGGTTGATTTTAGGCTAGTTATGAAGTGAAAATTTGTTTGTTTGTTGGTTGGACATAGATGATTTAGGCAGCATAGATAGAGTGTGGAAATCTACAAGCCATTGGGCAATGGAGTCATGTGGAAGTCTAAACAGTTCTGATTGATGAATTTGGGGAACAAAAGGGAAAATCTAACTTGGTCAATGGATCTGTGGGATCATATAGGTGGGATGAGATGAACATCAAGGATTTGGAAGGAAAAGTAGAGCTTTAAGGGCTGTTAAGACTCCTTAATCATGTATACCTTTCAACGAAGGGACTTGTAACACTATCTAAACATAAAGAAATATTTAATATCCAGGGCTAACCATGAATCCTACCAACATACTTTATGAAGATAACATAAACAAGACATACTTTCAAGTAAGACAAAGAAGGAGAGGAACACTCTGTTTCTTCTAATTGTTTCACTTAAAGGAGTTAGAAAACATAGAAGAAACACAACTAATTGCATTCATAAAAGGGGGAACACCCAGGCATCTAAGACTGCAATTATAAAGACCTTCAAATATGACTATCTCATCAAGAAACAAAGGGTAAGATGAGAACAAATCCTCTCTTCCAAGTTGCAGACAATAGCGTTTGAAGGATGTTTTCAGAAATAGCTTTCAAGAGGCAGCAAGAAGACATGGAAAACCATAATTCAACCTTGACACCAACTATTTGAACTATTCTAAAATGAACAAGCCTGAGGGTTTAAAAGAAGTCAAACTACTCAATAAAACCTTCAGCAGATGAAAACATAAAGGCAGTGAAGAGTAAACAGGCCTAAGGTGCTTCTAGGAGACATTTCTTAGCCTAAGATTTTTACTCTACTACAAGCAAAGCATAGTGGAACAAAGCAAAAAACAGGAAATAACATTAAAAAATAGAGAGTACTTCACCAAAACCAGGCTCAGGGATCTAATGATCTAGCCTCCTTCATCAACAGAAAAGTAAAGACATCCACACTACTTCAAAACATCAATCCTTCTTCAAAGCAGTAGTCTACGTATTACTTCAGAATTCATCAAATGCCAACCCTTACAATGAGTGTTTGAATAGGATTTATAGGTGAATGGGGAGGAGAGGTGACAGAGATTTCCTTAAAGGTCAATTAAAATAGAGGATAAAAGCATTCGAATGCCCATTCTGTGTCATAAATATTACTTACATTAAGTTCTTGCCCATTCTAGTAGTTCTTGTAGACTTTGGGGCCTAATTGTCAGGCTGGTAATAACTACAAAGAGTGTCTTTGTGGAGAAGTCTTCTCGCTGCTGCAGTATTGTCTTTCCTTCTGGTACAAGTAAAGTGGATAGTATGGGTTTTGAGACCACCCATACCTTTACAATAACTGCCTTAACAGTTTAAAGAGGTTCTATCAGCATAATAACTGTCAAGGTGTCTTTAGTCCTGGAAGGAGTAAATTGCTTCACTAATGTGTCATTCGAAGCTCTCCTTTGTTGATTTGTTCTTCTTTGTCATTTAACACTAATTTGGTTTTAAATATGTTTCTATCTTTGATCTGCAAGCTAAGCCATTTATTTTCTTGCTTTATGCTTAATGTTTATCCCTTAATCTCTAATCTGTGATCTTCACTGTTTGTTGTATTGTACAGGTGGCTGGGCTTCCATGCTGGGGGTTTTGTTATTCACCAGTGTTCATGAGACACTGATAAGACATTAATGATCAACCCACGAATCCATTTTTACATTTATTCAGCCTCAGGATCGTCATCCTCGGCTTTTGCCACTGGTGTTTGGCTGTGGGAGGGCCTGCAACATTAAGCCACCATTTTAAACTGGCATACAATGAGAAACTTGTTATGAAATCTTGCGTTTAGGTTTGACTACTTCAGATGGCTTAGCAAGGGATTATGGAGTGATGCAGAGGAGGGAAAATTCTTAGAGGAAGGTTTTGTCACAGAAACCAGGAAAAAACCTGGGCAAGTTTGAATATTGGCGCAAAAATGATGATAAGCGATTTTTTAGAAAACCGTGAGTGGTTTTCGCTCTGGGAATATGCGGTAGATGGTGTTATGCTGGGTGGAAATGATACACGCTAGTGGTTGACACATGTCCCTTTAAAAACCACACATTTCCTGTTGAAAAAGCATGATGGAGAGGTTTGATGAAATGGGCGCGAGAATGAATGCGGGCCGTTGGATTTGGGGAAATCAATAGTGGAGAATGCATTACGGAATCACACAAGGGCATGAATGGTGCAATGGGAGGGGTGAACCGCGATGCAGTGATGAAGCGATGACCGTCTGAGCAGGAGGATCAACGGTCCAGAGTATTTCGGAGAATGGCAGGCATAAGGGGTTTAGATGGGAGAAAAGCAATAACGCGATGGCGCGATGACTGTCCGAACAAGATTATCTATGGTTTGGATTTAATCATGACTTCGCAGGAATGAATGAAAGAGGCGGAGGACAGCAGAACAGTGAAGCAACACCACCCATTGGATTTGGGGGAGCCAGATCAACAGTCCAAAATACGTCGGCGGGGAGGCTTTGGTAGGTGATGATCGAAAGGAACACTGGCGATGCGATGGAGCGAGGACTGTTAGATTGGCAAGATCAACGGTTCATATTCCATCGGCGGGGGAAATAATTGCACGAAGGAAATATAAATAAACGAAAGGAAAAGGGGTGGAGCAAAGTGCGATAGCGCGAAAGGGGCTTAAATATTGAGGCCAACAGTCACGGGTCCCGGTCACATGGAGGATAGGGCTAAGAACTTAAGCCCGTAGGGGCTTAAGTCTGACTTAATGAAAAAATTGTTTTTAAGGCCAAAATGGGGGTTTTTGAAGGTTTTTAAAGGTTCCGATAGATAAAAACAAGATTTAAAACCAAATAAAAGGGACTTATATGGCTTTAAAGGGAATCTTGGAGGAAATAAAGGGTATAATGAAGAATTTATGAATGAAATAGGGTGGAAGAGGGGGTCCAAAAATAATTTTCTTCATGATAAAAACAGGGTTTTTGAAGGATTTTTGATGAAGATATTAGTGAGATGGATTCTTGGATAGGAGACACAACAAGGCTTCAAGAACTCACAAATTTGCTCCAAATTTGTTTCTTGAAGACTAATAGACCTGTTTTAGCCATCATAGTATATGAAAAATTTATAGATGGCTAACAGAGGTGATGAACCTAGATATGGATAGGTTGGAGATTGTAGAATTCATGTAGTTGAGCACTGCTTATGTCAGTTTAAAATATACTTTGAGAAAACTAAGGGAATTTGAATGTTGTTTTGAGCATGTTGTGGATAGAACCTTTGAGAAATATTGTAGACATATATGTGATTTTTACCCATACATTTGGTAAGATAATGGACCGGTGTTAAAGGATGATGATAGCTAAAGAGACATCCTCATATCCTCTTTTTTATTTTGAGGGGACATGAATTACGTAGGGTCATTCATGGAGATTAACCTTAGTTTATTCCTATGAACTTTCATGCATTTGTGGACATTAGAAAACTATATTGTTTCCCTTTGAAAGAAAATGTGTGGAGGATAATTGGCGAAGTGTGATTGTACATAAATGTAGATTAGATTTGGGGACCTTGTGGCTTTTTTTCTTGGATCCAAGTAGTGCTTGGAGGTTTCATTTCTAGGTTTAGTAGACACAAACCTAATATGACCAAGAATATTAGTGTTTGAGCACCTATGCTTCGGGAGAAAGGCTTAGGGGTTCTAGGAGTTAAGGGGTTTAGGGGTTCAAGCGTCAGGGGTTAATGGTAAGGGGTAAAGGGTTAGGGCATAGGTGATTTATGGGTTAAAGGGTTGAGGTCTAGGGGATGTAAGGGTTAGAGGCTAATAACAGTGGTTAAGGGCTTCAAGGGTTAAGGTTTAAGCACCATGGGCTCATGGGTTAGGGGATTTAAGGGGTTAAGTGCTTAAGGGTTACGGGATATAAGTGTCAAAAGGTTAAGGGGTTAGGGATAAAGGGTGAATGGTGAGGTTTAAGAGGATAAGGGGTTAGGGCTTAGGGGCTTCAAGGATTCTAAGTTAGGGGTTGGGATTAAGTGGTTAGTGGGTTAGGGTTTAAGGGATCAAGGGGTTAATGGGTTGTGAGTTATGACTGCAAGGATTAATGGATTATGGCTCTATGGTTAAGGGGATAGGGAATTTACTCGTTATGGGTTAATGGCTTATGGGTTATGATAATGGGGCCCCTAATCACCTTATCAAAATTATTTGGGGTTCCACTATCAATTATCTCTATGCCTACCCTATAGACCCCCTAACCCCTATGCCATGAGGTCTTAAGGCCCCTTCTCACTCTCTAATGCTAGTATTATAGATCTCAGTAAACCTTTTGGCTGTGATTGTTGAAAATGTACGCAATTATCTTCTTCACGTTATTCTAGTCAGGGCCCATGACCTTGGGAGGCAACAATATGAATTCCAAATCCTCGTTGTCCTCCTCTAATTCTCCCCATTGCACCTTCACTGAAGCTTTTATATTTCCCACCTTCTCCATCTCCCTCTTCCATGCACCCTCCATCTATTGAACATATTGGTAGTGGTTGAAACCTATTCCTAGGATTCTTGGGCTATTTTTCTACACAACATCTATGGTAGTGGCTTTGATACCAATTCTCCTTCATTTTCTCTTACAAGAGCCCACTTCTCCTCCATTTTCACCTGACATAGGAATCCCTTCTATAGAGAGTTTGACAAAGGAAACCCTTCTACAGAGAAGTTTATCCAAACACTTTTTAAGTTTATCACCTAATAATTTATGAAGAAATAATTTTTCCTTTAAAAAAATATCTTAAAATAAACCCTTTACTCTTTTTTCACTAGCGCCTTATATTTGTGTTGTAATCATTTAAGACAAAATTTTCTTTAAAAAAATTGACATAAAATAAATATTTTACCTTCTATTTTTTTCACGAGAAAAAAACAACAATATTATATTATATATAACAAATTGTTTACATATATTAGGTCACATGTCGATCCACATTCAGTTGGAATGTTCTAATGAAAAAAAAAAAAAATTACATCAGAATACCTCCATAGTTTAAGAAAGTATCCCAATACTTATATCTTAACCAAAAGGAATCCCAAAATAAAAAAGGTAGTTATATCTTTGTTCCACATATTTCTCTTGTCAAAAAACATATCGTAACCTGAAAGTGCATGAGTTGTAGAAACATGAACCAATGTTAAGTGAATGGAAAAATTTCTACTGTGTTGATAGATGGAATTTGCATAGAATTTGTATTGTAACATAACAAAAGGAAGATCAATGAAGTGTGTATGTGTAATTTTCAAACTAGTGAAGTGTTCCATTATTTTATAAATTCTATCCAACCATTTGAAAAGGAGTGGCAAGTAGAAAGAAGATCTATTACAAACCCACCCACAACCGCTTGTGAATCTCCAAAGACTTCCAGTTGTACCAGCCCAAACCTGCATGCACAAAACAGAAGGCTTAAAAGTGCCAAAACTTCAGCTTGTGTATTTGACCCATTACCCCCGTTCCAACATATATGGTACATACTTCTTGACTGAATGATGATGTAGGTGCCACAACCTCAAATCCCATCCTTAGGTACACCATTGGAGTAACCCCACGGAAAAAATGTTAAAGTTAGTGGAGGAGAAATTAGTCTTACGGTAGGTGTACCCCCGCCAAAGTTTATTTCCTTGTAATATGCCATGATTTAAACATACCTATGTCAAATATTAGGCAAATTGTTCTCAAAGATGATTGAATTTTAGCTTTTCTAAATTCCCCACATAATGTATATAGGAAGTGGTATGAATGTTTTATATTAAATAATCTAGTATCGAATGCAATCAGCCACAGAAGAGAAGTTCCAATCCACTTATAAATAGAGCATATATTTACAAGAATAAACCTGATCTTAGAAATTCATTTCATAAATCAATATATATCGAATATGCCTCATTTTGTTTTGGAATACTGCTAGCGATTGCCCCTATAGTGGTTTCATATCTTTAATTGGAATTTTTAGAGTTGAGTGGATTGTTTTTGCATGTATATTAAAATTAGCTATTCCTGTTGCGACAAGAAAAATAAAAGGAATTTTTCGATTACTTGAAAAATTAGAAATATATTCCAAAATAAAATGGATAAGGAAAGAATTTCTAGTGCCTGTAGTGCCCTGAAAAATCATAAGAAGAGCTTCACGAATATCATATTCAACAAAATGCCTTCAAACAATTTCAAAAGAAAGTCATTGTTTTTCTGCAAATGAATTTGGAGATGCAAATTTTCTATTTGAAATGTCAACAATATCACCCCTTGACTTTCCACTCCTTATAAAATTAATAGCTTCTTCAGCTACATCATCATAAATAATTGTACTTTTCTAGTCAAAGTATATATCAAATTCCCTTCAACCAAGGGTGTGAAGATAAAAAAAATTCACATTATTTGGTGGAACAAAGTGAGAGAAAATATGCCATTCTTGAAAATCATCTTGAATATTCATTTATTGGTTAGAAAAATTACCATCTTCTTCACCTTCAATATTGTTGACAATTGATGGATTTCGATCAACATGCCATGATCAATATCAGAAATTCCTCCAATTCTCAATAATAATTTCAATTGAAAGCCCAATTTCCATAGAAATGTCACGAAATGGCTTGTACAGGAAAATTTTTTTCAAACAAAAGATTTCAAATTCATCTTAACTCTCACTAGGAATAGAATAAAACTGTGTCCAAACCCAAACAATAGCGTGAACATCTCTAGGCTTCCAAGGATTTCTTTTACGCTTGCTACAAAATGTCCAAGATATTGTTGTTTCTATCAAAGATAGATGTACAAGGAAAAAAAATTATGTTCAGATAATGTTGAACAAAAGTATTCTCAGATGAACATTGCATGTCATCCCTTGATATTTTTGTGAAAAACTTTCTTCCAACATTTAAGGAAACAAATTTTCGACTACAAACAAAAAGAGGTAGCTTAAGCAACATATGGCATGTTTCTTGTGCTCCAATGTCACAACCAACAATCATTTCTACAGGAAACCTTCTGTAAGCACACAAAACATGATCCTCAGAGGAAATAGAATTTTGAAATTCTAGCTAACATATCATGATAACGTTCAAACCTTTTTTATTCTTTTTATGCATACTTAGCAATATACTTCAGGACAACATCCCAAGAAAGCACAGGTTGGAAATCAACATTTTCACGCCACATTGTTAGAAGGTAAATATTATGTACATTGAGCCTATCATCATTTCTTGTTGGGTCATATTTTTTTCTTCCTTAATCATCTATGAACAATATGCATTCCTTAAAAATATCCCATGGAGCATTGTAATGACATGTGATAATAGTGCCCTTTTTACACAAACAAGAATCTACACTACACTTTGTGTGCCTTTGGACACGGTTTAACAATTATTCATAATACTTATGAGGAATGCAAGAGAAAATCTGATCAATATTCAATAATAAAGGGTCATCATTGAGGCTTCTTGGAACCATTATGTTGCGACGATGTATGTCCTATGGATTCGATGCAGTTACATAATTGTCAACGAATCTCTTTGCAAGTTGTACGTCAGAATAATTTGACCAATCAAGTCTTTCCATGTCAGGAGCACCTTGCAACCATAGGAAACCATGGATATTTGTTGAACCTCTATGTTTCCATTCATATCTGAAGAAAATGAATATAAATTTACTACAAAAATGTAAATAGAGCCATAATAAAAAATTGAAAATGAATAGAAAATAAATTCAACAACACAAACCTGTAACTGAAGTCTTTCACTTTAAGATATTTTTGGATAACGTCCTCTCAAAATATATTGAATCTATGGTGCATAAATGTGGCAAAAATATGAGGCTATTGGATAAAATTCTCAATTTTCATACGATGCTCATTTAAAGAACAAGAATGTGAATGTACAGGCATGAGGCTATGCAACTCTACCCACTTTCTGTCAACTGCACTAAAATTAAAAAACAAAGATGGACATCCCAACTAAGTAATCATGTTAGTCAATTCAGCTTGAAATTTAGTCCAGTGTGCCCTTTTACCTCTGAAAGAAGAACCAAACCACATAATATGCTCAACTAACTTATGATCTGGTAAATCAGAAACTTGGTGATGCAAGTATTCAATTTTTGTTGGTGAGTTATCGTGTAAATGCTTCTTTACAAAAACTGTAGCAGTTGCTTGGCTCTAATGTTGCATTATCGTGTTCAATAGGTAATATCAAAGCGAGGATGGCTTCCAAACATATGATCATAGTATCTAATAAGATGCAATGCAAACTCATGAAGTTCAAAACTACAAATTCGTGGTTGTAACCAATCAACATCACCAGTGGGGACCAATTTTGACAGGGCCTTTTCAAATTTATGGTCTGCATTTCTGGAACCTGAGAGGATGTTAAGGTTTCTTTAGCATTAAATATTTTAAAATTTAATGTCCAACTAATTATAAATGAAAAAATGAAAAAAGAATGAAATGCATTCAATATTTACACTTGTTTGGTGATGTGGATAAATTCTATGAGATGGTTTCACTTCACTCCTAAAATCAATGGATGGAACATTTAGGGATATAGTTTCTAAGACTATATCCAAATGAGTTGTTTCTTGTTCTAACAAAATAAATTAACAATATAAAACTAAATTTCCAACCAATAAAGATTAAAAAATGGAAAACAAATCAAATACATTGAATATTACATTAGTTTGACAATTTGATGTTTTGGATTCCATTTCTCCAACCTCATAAGATGAAATCAAGGTTTTTTCCATAGAAGCTTATAAAATACAATGCACAGCTAACAACAAATGAAAAATTGAGGAAAATATAACATGCATTCAAAATTTACATTTGTTTGGCGATCTGGATGAACACTATGAGATGGTTCCTCTTCACTTCTAACATCAGTATATGGAACATCTACGAAGTTAATTGGTATGCCTCTATTAAAATGAGTTGTGCCTTGTTTGAAGAAAAAAAGTATGCAATAAAATTCAATGTACGTACTGAAAATTAAAAAAATGAAAAATTAAATCAAATACGTTGAACATTTACGTTAGTTTTCCAATTTTATTGTCGAGGAGAATGCAGTGGAAGGCTATGACATGATTCATCTCCACTTCTTAGATTAGTAGATGGGACACTTGGGAAGTTAATTTCGAGACCTCTATTAAAATAGTTGTATCATATTCCATGGGAAGAAAATACCTTATAATTTCACTTAAAAAAATTGTAAGTAGATGGATGTAATAAAACAACCACTATTGCAGGAAACGTCAAAATATCATTTTGTTACCTCCATTTTTCCATGTGAAATGATATCAAGGATGATTGATTGTCATAGTGGGAAATTATTATTTTGAGAAAGGGGATTGGATGATCTGATTTTTCTAGCAACTGGCTCCAAATTATTAAACAAATGACCAATTAAACTATCATCCAAATCATCACATACAATTTCATCATTGCCTCCACCATGGATGCTTTGCAACCTTTTGCCTTGCTCAAAATATGGAATTGTAGAGACAAAATGGTTAGGATGAACATTTGCATCCCCGTTATCGATATAATGTTCTTCCCGATTGCGAGATTTTTCCCCAATATTATGAACATTTTTAGGAGAGCATCGAACACTAAAATTATGCTGACGAGGATCATATTATGACAATGAAATATCAATGGGAAGTGTTCTTTCGATGAAATCATGCATAGTACGATACTTGCGAGGAATCAAAAAATCATTTTGAAGAGTAGTTTCACCAATTGTTCTATGATATGTAGCTCTCCTATGCTCATTTATTATGCCCTTATTTTGTCAATACTATATATGGCGACTTTCATTAGACCTATCACACGATGCTGGTGACATATTTCGTTTTCTTGTGTGCTTGCTTGTGCCTTCAGATGGCATGTCTACAATGAATAATAACATATTTATTATCGAACCATAAAAATAGAACATACAATATATCCAATATAAATAAATACAAAAAAATGAAAAAGGAAATTTTTTTTTTTCAACCTTATAAAAGCATTAAAATCGTATATGGTCTTTTCCCAACTATATAAACTTGTGAAAATGTAAAATGATTTTTCTAAATGGCTAAAATAAAAATATAAATTTTCATGTTTCATATTAGAATCATAATGGGAAACCCACATAACTGGAACCAAATACTATAAGAATTATATGACTTAGGAAGTATATCTAAATATTTGGAACTATATACTATCAAAATATAAATGTAAATACCAAAATGCACATATATATATAACAATTCTTGAGAACCAATGAGAAAAAAATAATACAAATACCATGTATAAAATAACTCATAGAAATTATAATTATAAAAATAAAGAAACATGCATAGCATCCAAACACATTCAAATGAAATTAAGAGAACTAAAGGGGAGACAATAAGAAATATTTTCCATCAAATTGCAATGGGATTAAATATCCAACATCCTATACATACACATATAGAATCAATTTTAGGAGGCATATAAATACCCATAGAATCGTAATTTTAAATTATTAGCATATAGACCCAAAAATATGTAATGTAAAAAAAATGAAAACATTTTCCACAACCACATAGAGTATATAAAATGAAAATATATATAAGAAATCCTATTAGGAGCAATAGCCTAAGACTCCATGTCCATATCTAATGGTGGAATCTCATCAATAGAATCCATACTGGGAGCAATTGCAAAAACATTTCCAAACTCAATCAAATCATTGAAGTCTTGCAGTGTTGGAGACAAAAACCCATACATATGATGATTAGTTGAAATATCAATATCTGTTGGAAAACAGAGGCCTGTCATCATGTCATATAATAGGAACGGAACTTCACTGTAGTTACACATAAGAACCACACTTTGGATTGTTCGATATGGGAGATAAATAGGACATTCGATATTTATATCTGTAGAAATTTCTTCCAACAAATTCCATATGAATCCCCAATAATCCTCAAAGTATTCAATCCTTTGTTCAAAACATGGGTGACCAAATTTGAAATTATCTATTTCTTCAATTTACCATATAGAAGTGGCACCATTATTGAAAAGGCATATCAACTAATTCTTGTATATTGCTAATTACATACACCATATATGTCAGTGATTGCAAAAAATGAAAACCCCCATTCATTTTTTATTACATCAAACCAGTAGATTGTATACCATATCGAGAATAATATTCATACTCCTTGTCGAGATAGAGACAAAATAATTTACTTTTATAAAACACTCCATTCTGAGGAGGTGACTGCCACCAAATGGAAGATCAAACCTTCACCAAACCCTATAAATACTATTGTAAACATAAAATTTAGACTGCATTATATCATAGATATATTTTATAAAAACCCAGTCATATTTTTTTTGTTGCTTACACTTTCCAATAACGAAAAGAATTACCAATATCCAATTCCTATCGGCCCAATGTTTTTAAAGGACTTGTAAATGGGTTCACTATAAAATAGTTGCGTAAATGGGATAATTCTATTGGCAATGATAAAAATATGATTGGTCCAACAATATACTCTACTTTGTATCTTGAATCTATGAATCACAAATGAAAATGAGATATGTGCCCGTTCTGATTAAGGTATTCAACAACAAAATAATTGTCTTCATCATTGAGGAAAGAAGGGTTTTGAAAAACATTATTCCATTGCTTACAAACAGTGCTAAACTTTATCATAATCAATAAAGGGAGCCATAGGAAGACAATTTCAAGAATTTCGAATGGAAGACAACTCCAAATAGTTGGATCCATGATCAAACAAGGAAATCACCTAACATAAAAGAAAATAAATGTGATATCAAAAAAACAATTTTCAATTCAAATTTCATACATATTGTATAAAATCATATGAGCGATAAGAACATTATTACAATAGTGAAAAATAACGCACAATTTTATAAACCTAATGTTTATAATCCAATATTATTGATGTTAAAAAATATATTTTTATGTCTCTATTAATGTCTACATTTAATATTGGTGGATGTTAATGTTTGATGTTCAATATAAATAATAACAAAAAACCTTTTTTTTTAATATTAAGTAACTTAATGTTATAAACCTCAGGTTATAAAATAACCTAATGTTACTTGAACGAAATGATATAAAAATACCAAATTTTTTAATTCTAATGTCATTGAACTTAAATAAAAAAACCTTAAGTTAAATTCTAATGTCATTGAACCTAAATAAACCAAAAGTTATCGATCCTATTTTTTAATGAAATATTTATATTGATGTTTAATGAAAATGTTCACATTATTGTATAAATGCAAAATTTACTTTTATATAGATTTCTCTATTTAACATTAACATCTATATTTATTATTAATATTATTAATATTAATATTAATTAACATTAAAAGAGATATTGATACTGAATATTAATATTAATATTAATGAGTTATTTATTAATTTGAAACATTTATATTTATTATTAAAGTTAATATTATCTATATTATTAAATTATTAATAGTAATATCAATAAATATTTATTTTAATCATATTAATTTTAATTTTAAATAATAATAATAATAATAATAATAATAATAATAATAATAATAATTTCTTCTATGTCAATTTTAAATATTCATCTCTATCAATGTTTATTAATATAGATAAAAAACATACCCCCGATCAGGGTGCTTGACTATTGATCCGGGTCATGCGTATCCACGTGGTGTATGTCTTACAGCCTTGTGTGAAATCATTATGACGGTAGTCCTCTGACAGTTGCTCTCCACTCTATTTCTTGATTTGCATGCACCAGCTAGCTCTTCGCATTAATAGTCTATTAGACGCATTAAAACAGGATTATGCATGGTGGTGGAATAGTCTTATGGTTTGTTTCATCGTTACTACCATTCATTATTTTCCCAGACCTTGCATCGGCGCTCCATTGCAGGCGAAAGATCCAGACTTCATAGTGCCAAACTTGACGTGAATTCTCTGCCGCAGATCGTGGTATGTAATGGCAACTCTGCCTTCCATGCCCACCTTTCGTTTTTTGATTTTATCTCTGTGCCCTATGTTTTCTTCAGGCCTTCTTCAATGGTTAGAGGCGTATAATAGCATTTTCTCCAGATGGTTTCAGACTGGGAATTTGGGTTATATATATGTTGAGCCTCACTTTCGCAGTTCCCCTGGGTTGTGGGTTTACTAGGTTTTTTTCGCTCTCTTCCTACTCTATTATCTTCACGGTCTTCAAGTCTCTCCTACCCCACCACTACAAGAAAAAAGCACATTGGTGAGGGGTGAAAATGGTCACCATAAGCTCATTGGTGAGGGTCAAAAGAGCCTTCGTCACCAAAAACTGAATGTCACCAAAGGTGGCGTCGCCGAATGTATAGGTGTTGTGGTGACATTCAAGGTCTGTCACCAATAATGATTTATAGTGATGGATAGTGACTGTCACCATTTCATATGAGCAATGGTGACAGACAATAGCCTCCGTCGCCAAAAAACTTGAACGTCACAAAAGGTGGCGTCTTCGAAAATATAGGGTTGTGGTGACATTCAAGGTCCGTCACCAATAATGATTTATAGTGACGGATAGTGACCGTCACCATTTCATATGAGAAATGGTGACGAAAAATAGCCTCCGTCACCAAAAAACTGAACGTCACCAAAGTTGGCGTCGCCGAAAGTATGTGTTGTAGTGACAGTCAAGGTCTGTCACGAATATTAATTATAATGACGGATAGTGACCGTCACCATTTAATATGAACAACAACGATTTTTTGTGATGGACCTTTCATGGTCGTCACTATTGGTGCATATATATAGCGACGTTCATTTACCGTCACCATAAACGCATTAGTGACATCAAGGTTCGTCATGAATAATGACTATAATGACAAACAATGACCCTCACCATTTCATATAAACAACAATGATTTATGGTGACGGACCTTTAATGGTCGTCACTATTGATGCGTATATATGGTGGCATTCGTTGACCGTCACCATTTCATATTTTGGTGAGGCTCGAAAAATGTCACCATAAGCTCATTGGTGATGGTCAAAAGAGCATCCGTCACCAAAAATTGATCTTCATCATTCCCTATATATGAATATCAGGGCACGATGGAATCGAACCACCACCCTCCTGCTTGTAAAGTAGGTGCTCTTCCATTGAGCTAGCAACCTTTAAATAATTATACTTTCAACTAGCAATTGCCCCTAAAGGTGCAAAGATACACCAAAGGAATAAGAACCAGGAAAACTGAAAGAAATCAGTGTCTTTGCTCCTATTTTTATTCTACGACACTCTACAAATTATGATATTGATCTATGACGTATTTGTGCCAAGTGGTTCTAATTTAATAGTAAATGTTATATTATATAAAATAAATGAATAACTGAGAGGCCTTACGGGCTAATTTTTAATCCTTACACCAAAATATCTTAATATTCAAGTCTATGGAACAAATTGTTCAAAGTTCAAACTGAAGTAGATTTTAAATGGAAAGCCTAAAACCAACTAAGTAGTTTACAAGTTAACATTTTGGATATAAATTCTGTTCAATTTATATGACATGTTATGCCATAACCTTGAAACTAGTTTCTTAGCTAAAAGACTTTCTTAAGTCAACAATGACAAAGAAACATAGTCATGGCAAGCAAAATTCTCTTGTTTTTTCTAATGAGGGTGCATGTAACTTGATAAAGGTTGTATGAGAGTATCAAACCATAAACAATTTCACTAAAACATGGAAATGACAAAGTCTTGTTAAGCAACAAAGGTTTAGTTGAATATATGGAAAGCATCGAGCTAAATGATATAATTAAACTAAAAGTAACTGTAAAAAAATGAAATTGCCATCATATACATCGCATCAGCGTATGAATTTGCATCAATGTACCGAATTAATATGACTTCAAATTTTGAAATTTTCCTGCAAGATAACATTTATCATTAAAAAAATCTGATCAAACATGAAGTAATCTCATGAATCCTTCAGATTTATATTGCAATATCCATCTCAAATCGATAGATCTAGAATCTTAAATATTCTTATAACTAGAAATTGCACCAAGAGGTGCAAAGGAACGCCGAAACATGGATAAGAGAAGTGGGGAGATTGTATAAAAAAATAATCAAGCGAAATATACTAAAAATGAAATACAACCCATGTGAGGCTAATTTAAATTCAATTGTTGTGAATTTTCAAGTGAAAGAAAGTTTGTAACTAGTGTCCGGCAAGCAGGACTCACAAAAATTGTTATAGAGAAAAAATTGGAAGGGAAATTGAGGTTTGAGGTTTTATGATGTTGATGAAGCACATAGTCTACCTGGTGAAAGTGGCCACTGCAAGGATTATTGGGGTTCAGGCTTCTATAGGCAGGATAATACTTTTGAGCTTGAAACAACTTTGCACAGTATAGCTTTCAGTTCAAATGGGTGCAAATACATATAAATCAAGCAATTTGAGACCTTTAATGTATGGTCAGAAGAAACAACTCCAGAATCTGTGTAAATGCTTCTAAACTCTATTTGAAAAGAGGAAATTAATTTGATCCTTGAAGGAAACTTGTTTGGACCAGACATTGGTGAGTTGATAAGCAGCTCAAACAATTGGGAAGAGATTACTATGTGGTGTATTTTCAAAGGGCTCAAAGAGTCATTACCTTCTAGATGGCTATATATTTTGGGAGATGGGTTTGAAAATACAGGTAAGAAGAATCAGCCAGCGTCTGAACAGTCAGGGGTGAATTTGAGAAAAAACACCAAAGATCTGCCAATTTTGTTGAATGCCTCTGAGAAATGTGGTTTATTGTTTACTGTCAATTCCTCCTCAGTCATGGATTGCAGGCCTGCACAAAATAAGAATATTCTTATGATTGGTCTCTGTTCTGAAGTGAATAATTTAAAACAATATACTCGTAACCTAGCACAAAATACAAATTCAACAGAAGTAAATACGGAAAACAAGAATAGTGGAAATGATGATTTTGGATTTCAAACTGAAGGAGCATATAAGGGCGAGGATGAAGTGCTTTTGAAATTTCAGTGGGTAGAGGAGATAGAAAGGATGGGCTGCAGCAAGTTTTGGAGTCTCGGGATAGAAGAGAAGGGAAAAGAGGCAAACTTCCAGTTCAAAGCACAGAGTAATGACCCCTGGAAGGAGAGATTTTGATTCTCTTGTTCAATCTCAGCAGGAAGTAAGCAATGCCTTTGGTCAAGTCGACATTCAATTGTCGGATTCTCTATAGGATGTAGGTGATGGCATTAGCCAAGAGAAGCAGCTGGACAGGGTTCCACATGAATATATCCTTTCTTCATGAATGCAATGATTATCGGAATTATGTTCAAATAAAAGAGATGATAACAGTGTGCAAGAGGCTTTATAATGTTTGATATGCAAAGAATATAATATTCCAAATAGTACATCATATGAGGAGGAGACCTTTAAATCAAGCAATTTGAGACCTTTAAATGGGTGTAAATACATATAAATCAAGCAATTTGAGACCTTTAAATGGGTGCAAATACATATAAATCAAGAAATTTGAGACCTTTAAATGTATGGTCAGAAGCAACAACTCCAGAATATGTGCAAATGCTTCTAAACTCTATTTGAGAAGAGAAAATTAATTTGATCCTTGAAGGAAACTTGTTTGGACCAGACATTGGTGAGTTGATAAGCAGCTCAAACAATTGGGCAGAGATTATTATGTGGTGTATTTTCAAAGGGCTCAAAGAGTCATTACATTCTAGATGGCTATATATTTTGGGAGATCAGTTTGAAAATACAGGTAAGAAGAATTACCCAGCGTCTGAACAGTCGGGTGAATTTAGAAAAAACACCAAAGATCTGCCAATTTTTTTGAACGCCTCTGAGCAATGTGGTTTATTGTTTGCTGTCAATTCCTCCTCAGTCATGGATTGCAGGCTTGTAGAAAATAAGAATATTCTTATGATTGGTCTCTGTTCTGAAGTGAATAATTTAAAAAAATATACTCATAACCTAGCACAAAATACAGATTCAACAGAAGTAAATACGGAAAACAAGAATAGTGGAAATAATGATTTTGGATTTCAAACTGAAGGAGCATATAAGGGCGAGGATGAAGTGCTTTTGAAATTTCAGTGGGCAAAGGAGACAGAAAGGATGGGCTGCAACAAGTTTTTGGAGTCTCGGGATAGACGATAAGGGAAAAGAGGCAAACTTCAAGTTCAAAGCACAGAGTAGTGACCCCTGGAAAGAGAGATTTTGATTCTCTTGTTCAATCTCAGCAGGAAGTAAGAAATGCCTTTGGTCAAGTCGACATTCAATTGTCGGATTCTCTATGGGATGTAGGTGATGGCATTAGCCAAGAGAAGTAGCTGAACAAGGTTTCACATGAATATATCCTTTCTTCATGAATGCAATGATTATTTGAATTATGTTCAAATAAAAGAGATGAGAACAGTGTGCAAGAGGCTTTATAATGTTTGATATGCAATGAATAGAATATTCAGAATAGTACATCATATGAGGAGGATACCTTTAAATCAAGCAATTTGAGACCTTTAAATGGGTGCAAATACATATAAATCAAGAAATTTGAGACCTTTAAATGTATGTTCAGAAGCAACAACTCCAAAATCTGTGAAAATGCTTCTAAACTCTCAATTTAGACTGCTCATGTGCTTACCAAACGAAAATCTCTGACCAAAATTCTAGTTAACAGGCACAATGAAAATAATTAGTTGTTGAAAGATTCAGGATCTGTTTATAAAAATGTCATGAAAGAGGAGTTTGCAGTCAGAGATGTGGAAATGGTGAACGATAATGAGTGTGTTTGGAAAAAAAAAACTCCTAAGTATGCTCAGGTAAGTGTTACAAAGTTGTCATCAACAACCTTGAGTCAGAGAGAAGAGGAGTCTTCTATGTTACCATGGACTAGTGAAAATATGGCACATACATGTAACCATAAACTAGCTTCTTACATGGAGAAAGCTGAGATAATTTACATTGGAAGTGTAACAACTCGATTTATGGCCTCTGAAGTTCAAGAACCAGAGGATATTTCAAGGCTACATTGTTTCCCTCTAGAAAACTTCAGTGAGTACTGTATTATAAAATAAAGACATTACTGAGCCAAGTAAAGCTAATTGTGCACAAAAAAAAGCGTTATCTGCAATACAAGCACGTGAATTAAAAGAAGGTGGCCATTCTTCACCAAACAAATGAAAAACATCACTTGAAAAACATTTGTCTGTTGGAAGTGCATTTTGTGTAATAACATGTACTTCTAATTACCCAGGATATGAGGAAGTGGCAACACAGACACTGCATGTTTTTCTTCTTGCCAACTTACAAGTCGAAAAGGCATGTGAACAAGCCACTCACTATCATAATAGTGGATCACAAATTAATAAATCACTTGGCACTTATATTTTTACTCTTGAAAATGTCCAGGATCTGAATGTTTCATTATTGACAGATTCTAAGAAGTTTGACAAATCTGTCATTGCTAATTTGAGTGAAAGTGATGCACTGAAAAAATCAGAGACTAAAAACGTTTCTACTTCAATAGAACCTTTACCTTTCCACAAGGTGAGCTATTACAAGTCTTAATTATTTGATCACTAAATATCTAACATCCAAGCATAGTAGAACTCTGTTGGAACATGAATTTTAGCTCTACAATGTCCTTAGTTTCGTAATCTATCATTGCTAATTTGAGTGAATGTGATGTAGTGAAAAACTCAGAGACTAAAAATATGTCTACTTCAATAGGACCTTTCCCTTTCCAAAAGGTGAGCTATTACAAGTCTTCATAATTTTATCAGTAAATAGCTAATGTGTATCGTAGAACTCTGTTGGGAAATGAATTTTCATTCTGCAATGTCTTTAGTTTCATAATCAAGTCTAAATGTAAAATGAGGGAAAGCATTTATCATTCTTATTTTATTGGGCACTTCATAGATCGACACACATTAGAAGCCTCATCTTAAACAAAAATCTAATGAATTAATATTGAATGTGTGCGAAAGTGAATTGATGATTGTAGACACATTATGAAGATAGCCAAAACGGACATGGCAGCAGAGAATGGAGATATTGACAAGACTTATCCATTGGTAGAGGAACCTGAAAATATTGAGAAATCAGTGCAGCTTGCACCAGAAGCCACCTATCCTCAGAAAATTAAAGATATTATTGGGAATGAAAAGGGATTTTGACTTTAATCATTGAAAATAATGACGACGTTCTGTTCTTGTCCTTAATTTTAAATTACAGTAATAGCATACAGTAGTGCCAACCAATTTAACTTCGCAAAAGTCTTAATCCATGGTAACAATGGATAGTTCTTGGCCGAAAACAAAAATGTTTAAATGTTTCTAAGTAAAACATTTTAAACCGAGCATTTTTGTGGGGCAAAGGTTGACCATGGAAAGGACCCAATTAGCTGCATTTTAGCATTCCAATTTTGAAAAGTGATTCCATTTCATTATCCTACTCAAAAGAAGGAGAGCTTGATGTGAGAATTATGTACGTCATTAATTTTTCTTTATTATCTCCGTTGTTTTCCTTTTATCCCCCTAACACTTTCAATTTGTCTTAAAGATCAAGTGGATCTCATTCTCAAATTTCCAGAATGCCATCATGCAATGAACATTTTCCTTTCAGTTTGCCCTTAATTAGACTTTTTAGAATATCTTAAACATGATTAGACCCAGCAACCAATGCTTACAAAGGCTGGTGTAACGCTGAGTTCGTTCACAACCAATTCTTACAGAGGCTGGTGTAATGCTGAGTTCGTTCGCTGGTGATATTTGCCGAAGTATTAAGTAGTGGTTTAATTCTTTCGGTGTCCTTTTGCTCCTTTTAAGGATCAATTTCTAGTTATGTACTTATGTAAAGATGAAGTCAATAATAATAAAATGAATTTTTGGTTTACTTGCTTCATGGGTTCCATGAGAAAGATTCTTAGTATAGGTCTATAGACCTCTTCTTGATATCTATTAGGTACATTAGTGTAATTAAGAGTCATGTAAAAGGCGTGAAGAATACCCTCCAGGACGTTGCAGAAGAATGACTTACAAACGTTGAAGATATGCCTATGAAGTCGGCCTACTTAATGGCTATAAGGTCGACTTAATTACTTGGCTAGAACTACTATATATACCCTACATATGTTGTGGTTAAGAGAACATATCTGCGGATGATACTGAGGTTATATAACGTGCAAAAGGAACAAGTTTTGCAGATTACACTGAGGTTAATACAGCGTGGAAAAAGGAGCAAGTATTACGGTAAAGTATACAGCATTAAAAGAGAAGAAAATATTTGCGGATTTTGGGTCTGAGTCAGTGCAGATATATCAAGGTAAAGTCTGAAGCAAACAACATGGAAAGAAGGGTAACCAAATGCGGATCTAAAATGGAAGTCTGATGTAAATTGAAAGGCACAAGAATATCATCTACAGAAGCTACAAGAGCTGGACTGCGGATAGATGCAAAAGTATACAGTGCAGATATATCTATTGAAGGAATTTGCCAACGTAAAGACAGTATTGTAATAAGACGTGCCGATCTTAAAGGAGTTGTAAGTGAGGAAGGTAAATCAGAGATTTACCTTCCTAACTACATTATAAGATATTCAGTTACGAGTGTAAATAATTCTGTTTGAACATTTTGACCAAGTACTTTGATAACTAACTTGATGGTGGATTAACTAAGTTAAAGAAGAACACATAAGCAAGCTCACAAGTAGTTATTAAGAAGAGAATTTTGTATTAAACACAAGCTCTACAAATTCTCAACATGGTTTCAGAGCTATGGTTATGATCAAAGGTAGTTTGAAAGGACTCAAAACATTCTAAAAATACCTATATCAAAAGGGCTCAAATCATAGTAAGACAGTCCCATAATTAAGCTAGGTGCAAGTTCACAAGAAAGGTCAATTTCTGTCACTATGAAAAGAAGGATCTCGGTAACATATCAGTCTCAATGACATCACAGTGTTGAAATTACCTTTGCCTCAATTCAGTACTACTCTTATAAGATTATTTCGATACCACAGCAGTGAGGAGAATGAGTTATAAAGGTGTATTTACAGTTAAGGCTCGGTGTGACAAAAAGATATCAGTATAATCCGTATTACAGTGAAGATATTTAGTGTTATAATCACAGGTCAACAACAGTCTCAGTATAATCAATCACATGATAAGTATGACACTACAATTTGGAACTACCACAGTGAAAAATCTATCATTGTTTCATGCTACCACAGTGAGAAAGGTCTCACTGGTTCGATGCCATCATAGCTTGATGAGAAGTATGCCATTTCAGTTTGATGGTATCACATAGGGTCTCACAAAAATGATCAACAGAAGTCAGAGACATGTACAGTGAAGTATTTACAATCAAAGCACAAAATAAGTTCAAAACAGTAATATGTATACACAGTGAAATAGTACATTCGAGGATCTCGGAATAGCTGCTTACATTGAGTTTGAAAGAATCTGAATTCTTTCCTATGAAGTTGATAGTGCAAGAACCAACTATTATTTTCATAGTGCCAAAATGTCCACTTATATTAAAAACTGCATGCCATGTACATAAATAGAAAACTTGAAGGATGATAAGGAAAAGGGGCTATCCTATATGCCATGGAACATCATATTCCATACTTAGAATGCACCCCAAGGTGTCAAAATTGCATGCCAAGTGGCAAATTTGCATTTCTCAGGTTCAAATCTGTGTTACAGCTTACAACATGACCTGATTTCACACAGCCTCCTACAGATGTACGGTGTACCTATGGAAAATTCATAAAATACAGTGCTGCAGTACTTCTCCCTGTGCATCTTCCTACGGTTCCATAATTCTAATGTACAAATTCAAGTGAGAGTACTAAGTCTACCAAAATAGTTTCACTGATTTACCTGTCTCTTGCTAAGTGCAAGTAGTCTTTTATAGCATGCATGTCCAAAGCTCACTAAAGATCAAAATTGTGATTTTCAAATTTCTGTGCAGTTATTAGAACATTATTGATATTCTTACATCATTATAGTTTCACTTCCAATCCAGGAAGCCACTACTGTGCAAAATTATTTTGAAACTGCCAAATTTCACAACATGACAAATCAGGCTATGGTGCCTTCAGAATTTTAAATGCCAGAACATAGAGCACATATGGTGTAATATAGAGGTTTATAGCTATAATATATTATGGTCTACAACCCTACACAATCAAATTCCCAATAACAATCTCCAAGTGATAGTTATTAAGCATCAACCATGCAATTTGTTTGGTCTCTAGAAACACACGCAACCTTCAAATAAATTGCGTGCCCTGTTCTCATTATAAATTACAATGCCAATCCTTGAAGTCTATGTTCTGTTCAAGCAACCAAACAAAAACAAAAAAGGAAGCTTTACATGGAATGAAAGGTCTTTGCAACCATGGCATTACCTCAACAACAAAGCGATCCCAGATCTTGTCACTGTGAGCTTCCATGACTCCCTTTAAAATCATAAACCCCAAGCCTCAAATGATTTCATCCATTTCAAGGAAGAGCCCCTGCTCCTCACAAAGCATCTACAAAATTGGTGAAAACCAACAGAAGATAGCATGACAAATTTAAACCATGTCTCAAAATAACAAAATTGAATTATTGAGTGCATATAAAAAGCCTGTTAATCTAACAATTTAACTGACCTTTATAAGAAATTCTTGGGGCTGACTCATGTTCTCCACTATGATAGGGTACCCCATAGTTTGACGACCCAATTCCACTGACCAGCTTGCACCACTTTCCAGGTTACCTTTTTAAAGAAAGTCACCATCCTTATCAAGCACCTACATAGTTTCCAAGGAAATAAACAATTATACTTGAATGGCAAGTTTACAGTCATATTTTTTTTTTAATTGTTGGAAGAAGCAATTTAGCAGTTGGATAAAAAAAATCACTGCACAGATGGACAATACACAAAGAAGCACAAGAAGATCTGAACTACAATTGTAAATCCCCAGTATATCAGAATGTCAATGTAATATTTTAAAGCACCAGTAAACACCAAGAATGGAGATGGAATACCAGTTAGTATTATCTCAAGGACTAGGAGGAAAATGCAGAATTATTAGCTTATACAGTCTCTTAAAGCTAGAACCTTTAGGAAATAAAACAATAAATATTAAGATTAAAGGTAGATATTATCCTACAACACTGTTGGCAAAGAAACTGAGATGTGAGAATGGCACTTACGTTTTTGTAAATGTTCATCCTGGTTTTTGCTGGCCTGCATGGAGGAAAATGCAGAATGATTAGCTTAGATGTGCTTAAGCTAAGGAATCCTCCAATTGACCGTCCAGTAATATGCTCAGATTCTTCATGCTCCTTTTTTTCCCTCCCAATAATTGCACTCCTCTATCTCCATAGTTTGTTTTGCAACCCACAACTGAATAGTTTGTTTTGAAACCAACAGTCGCAGAAGAAGGCTAAAAAATGGCATGTGCCCAAGAAATTTTTATTTTCTGTGTTCTTTTAAATGAGTAATTTATAGGGCTATGATCCAATAATAATATATAAAATTTTCATTTCAATCTTAAAAAATATAAAAATTGCAGAAACTTCGCACGTATCAAATTTTTATGTGTTCAATTTTTTGTATGGACAAGATTAATGGTGCAATCCGAAAACAATAGTCACTGTCATTGGCAAGGACTAAAATAATATCTACTAAATGGGCCTAAAACATTTTATAGATAAGAAACAAATGAATCTCTCTTCATAACCAAATATCAATTTTGGAGTTCTCGAAACAAAATAGAAAAATCAATATGTTTTATTTCTTAAGGTTCAACCATATTCCTTCACAATCTGAACGGACATAATCCACGTTCACGTCAACATTGACATCGACATCAGCTATATCTTCTTCACTTACACATTTTGTTTCTTGAGAGTCCACAACATGTGACAAATCTGCATACTCGGGTTCATATGATGCATTATTTCTCAATCCTTTTGGAGGACATGTTAACACTACATACCAGTCAGTTTCAACTTGATCTTGTACATAGAATACTTGTTTAGCTTGCGATGCTAGAATAAATGGATCATCTTGCCAATGATTTTGGCTTAAAAATTTCTTCATATTCACCATTGTAAAACCCAAATCATCATTTTTGATCCCTCTCTTATTGTATACATCAATCCAATTACATTTGAACAATGTGTACTCCATACAAAAATAGTCCAATGTAATTATTTCTTCTACCACTCCATAAAATGTTGTGGTTTGAAGTATAGGTTTTGCATCTTTGGAACTTGACCTCATCATTGTTTGAGCTTCCATACACACGCCACTATTTTGGGTGGTTCGCTCATTCTCCATGCCTTTTGTATGGAATCTATAACCATTGGTTAGGTATCCCTTGTACTTATTCATGAATTTCCTGGGACCACGCGCTAGCCATTTAAGTGTATCAGACACATTTCCATCTCCCTCAACCTGTATAGTTTTAGATTTTTAAATGTAGTTAGAATTCATACATTCAACCTCTAAAAAAAATATTTAATTTCCTGCATGATAATATTCCCATGTAATGATTTTTAAGTACACTTATAATATAAATAATGTACTTACCTGTTGTTTTAACCAGCTAGTAAATTTATGGGTGTGGATTTTCTACAATAGAGCTTCATCTTTTTTCAATTGGGTAATTGAGTTGGCAATCTCCATTTTGTGCATCCTAATTCAACAATTATGGACAATAGATATGGTGGTTAATGTGTTTTGATTAAATATGAATAAAAAAAAATTAAAGGTCAAATATCTTAAACCTTAAACAACCTTAAACAAACAATCAAAAAAATTATAGGCCAAATATGTAACTTACTCTATACATGGATGAACTTCATTTGTGTGAAATAGAACCCACCTATGGGCTTGTTCCCAACTAATGCCATCCAATTCTGAAGGAATTGGAGCAGATAATGGCTTTCCATCAAGGATAACTTCTTCAACTTCCTCATCCCACACTTCATTTCGACCATGTGTGGATCCAATAGCTTCCATACCTTTCAAGTATCCTCCACAAAACTTTATTGATTCCTCCACAGTATAGCTTTTAGCAATGCATCCTTCAGGCCTATTTTTGTTCTTAACATAACTCTTATATACTTTCATGTTCCTACAAAATTAACATACAAAAAAATTAAGTAATGTCAAAATCTTTCAAAAAAATATTTGTTGTGCTTGATAAAAAGTAAAGTTTCACGTACCTCTCAAAGGGGTACATCCATCTATATGAAACTGGGCCACAATATCAAAGATCACGTACCAAATGTACATTCAAATGCAACATTATATCAAAGAATGAAGGAGTGAAGTACTTTTCAAGAAAGCACAATGTCTCCACAATATCATTTTCCAGCTTATCAAGACTCTCTACTGAAACTGATTTTGCACAGATTTTCCTATAAAAGTAACAAAGCTTGCAAAGTGTCTTTCGGACAACAATTGGTAGCACATGATGCAAAGCCACTAGGAGGAGTTGTTGCATTAGAACATGGAAATCATGTGCTTTCATACCATGGAACTTAAGCTCTTCCATAGATATATTATTTTTTGGATTAGAGCTGTAACCGTCTGGCACCTTTAACATGAAATAACATGACATAGGGTCTATTTCTCTTTCTTTGAAAGAGTATGGGTGCAGGTGGAAGGAATATTTTCTATCCTTTAACTTCTGGCCATAGTGATTTCCTAAAGCCCATTTTTTGCAAGTCATCACGTGATTTTTTCCCATCTTTGGACTTCCCTTTTATATCCAGAAGGGTTCCAAAAATGCTTTCACACACATTCTTCTCCACATGCATTACATCTAAATTGTGGCGTATTAGGAGTTTCTGCATTCCAACACATAAATAATATCAGAACAATATTTAATATGGAAAAAAAGATAAATAGTCAATTCAACCAAGACATCTAATCACAATGAGGTCAACTAAGCAAGTTGTGTCCAATAATTAGGCATGGTTGATCATGGGTCTACATACCTCCCAATATGGTAGATTGAATAGAATTGATTGTTTCTTCCACACCACAACATCAATTTTTTCACCTATTTTACGATTTCTTTTCCTTTTATTTGATTCAATCTTCCCCCATATTGCTTCCTTTCCCTTTGTTTCCTTAAAAATATCTGACACTTTTACAATTGGAGGGGCATAACGATGCTCCTCCTTCCCATTAAACGGTGCCTTTTGTGAGCGAAACTTATGACGTTGAGGAAGAAATCTCCTATGTCCCATGTAGACACATTTCCTGCTACAACTAAGGTACTCTGATTCTGTGTTCCTCCCACATATGGGACATGCATTATAGCCTTTTGTTGTGCAACCATCCATATTCCCATAAGCAGGAAAATCATGGATCACCCACATAAGAATTGCCTTCATGTTAAATGATGTCTTACTATAAGCATCATATGTCCATACCCCTTTGTTCCATAATTCCTTTAGTTCATCTACCAGGGGTTCCAAATACACATCAATGTCATTTCCTGGTTGCTTGGGACCAGGTATTAACAATGTTAGCATACAAAAATTCCTTTTTGTGCACAACCATGGTGGAAGGTTGTATGTAACTAACACTGCAGGCCAAACACTATATGTGCTCCTCAAGTCTCCAAAAGTATTAAATCCATCTACTGCCATTGCAAGTCGTACATTGCGAGGTTCGCTAGAAAAACTAGGCCATTTGTCATCAATAGTTTTCAATGCTGGGCTATCAACAGGGTGGCGCATTTGACCATCATTGCTTGCATTCTCATGATGCCACCTCATTTTTTGTGACATATCTGTAGAGCTATAATGAAAAAAAAAAAACATTTATATAAAGTATTATCATATAATAACACTATGACAAATGGTAAAGATAATACAAGAAGGGGAAAAATTGGATAAAATTATAGTGTTCAAGATCATACCTATACATTCTTTTTAGCCTTGATGCTATGGGAAAATATCTTAACACCTTGGCTGGAACACCTTTCCGCACCTTTTGAGATTGAGCATCCACCTTCCATCGAGATTTTCCACATGTTGGGCATTGATCTTTACTTTCATAACTTCCTCAATATAAAATGCAATCATTTGGACATGCGTGTATCATATCATAGTTTAACCCCAATGATTTTATCAACTTTTTTGCAGCATATGCAGAATTTGGAAATGTGTTATCTTTAGGAAGCACCTTTTTTTGCAATTTTAACATTTGGTCAAAACTTTTATCAGACCATCCACTCCTCACTTTCAGATTGTAGAATTCTACAGTGGCTGATAGTTTTGTGAAGTCAACACAACCTGGGTAGAATGGCATCTTGGCATCTTCGATAAGCTTCTTATATTCATTAACTTCATTTAGTACATTTGTTGATGCCAACATCTCATTATCACAACTCTCATTGATGTTTTGATTAATACATCGATTGGCATCATTCACTATTTCAAGCATTTGATCACCGACAATGGTTGCATCATCAATTAGAGGTTCACTATAGTTCCTAAGCAATGTTTCATGCTCATCACCTTGATTATCATAATCATGTTCATAACCCTATTAATAAGAAAATCAAAATTTATGTTAATAATTTTATGATTTTTATGAAAATTAGAATCAATAGCATTTGGTAAACCTAGTCAAATAGGACCCTTGACTAATATGAAATGGATTACCAGTTGAGATGAAATATGCTCGAGAACTTCATGTGGCTCATTTTCAGAATGTTGCCTGTCCTTGCCAATAATAGATGGAATCTAAAGGAGACAAAGAAAAAAAATTGAAGTTTGCACATATAAAAATAAGTGATATCTTTATTGTAAAACATATAAGAGTGAAACTAGATCAATTCAAAAAAATTCAAGATACCTGAATGGGAATTCTCTCTCCATGGAAATACCAAATGCTATATTGTTCGATTATACCATCACAAATCAAGTGCTCTCGTACTTTATCAAATGTTGGTACTTTCACTATGCCACATTTATTACATGGACATTTTGTGGACATCTTATTCCTTGATTGCTCCTCAGCAAACTTTAAGAATTCCTCAACCCCATCTCTATATTCTTTTAGTGTTCTACACATAACCAATTTACAAGTCATATAAATTTAATTGAGAAAAAGTTACCGCTTATACATTTTTCGCATATCACGATGAATAATTAAATATACAAATTATACCTATTTTTCAATTTCATCCAATTTCTTTTGTCCATTTGATAATATGTTCCAAGGTCCTTTGAAATTGCGTCTACAAAGAGCTATATAAGTTAGTTGATACTAAAGATAGATAAAAAGTGAACTGAAGATAGATTAGTTAACTAATTCTCAAGAAATTCAGTTACAAGTGAAAAATAATTTTGTCTCTATACATTTGAGTGAGTAATTTGATAATTGACTTGATGAAAGATTAAAGAAGAATATACATGAAAAAGATCACAAGAAATTAGCATGAAGAGAATTTTATTAGACTACAACCCTACAACATTCTCAACATGGTATCAGAGCTAAGGTGGCAGTCAAAGAAGGGCATATTAAGTGGCACTTAAGGATTAGATCATAGTAAAAAAAAAATCAAATATCTTTCGGATAGAGAAAAGTGATGGGCTCGATCTCTATTACAATCATCAAAGAAGAAGGGATTCGGTGAAGGAACAATGAAGTATAAATGTAATATTCCCAATTAGCAATGGCTAACTGGAATATTTGATTTTGGTCAATTTTGCCTTATGTAGTTAGATTATAAATAAAAGTGAGTAGAAGGGGACATAACTCACTCAAAAAATAAAAAGTGCACTCCCTAGTAGACAAATGTTGTAACTTAAGTGAGCCAAGGGGGCCAATAGACCACATAGAGAGGGGGCCCATGTAGACCACATGGAGGGACTGTGTAGGCCAAGATGGAGCACGTGGCAAAGGGAGGCTACATTGGAGGAGGTGAGCCTTAGGGTTTGAGAGAGGCTAACACTATATAGAGGGAGAGCCTCCTCATTTTGGTCATTCGATGTTTATGATATTGAGCTGGTCATTTCGACTTCTTGAGCACGCTGGTTGTTTAGCTAGTCCGCAGCACTGTTTAGTGCACCGAGTGTCTCCGTTCGGAGATCTCATACTCAGCCCCGGGGGACTGCGAGTGCCTGCTCGGGTGAGGTTGTCCCATCAGTATTTTGCAGGAGGATTGGATTTTGGCTTTTGCGAAGGAGCAGTGCATCCATAGACTGCACAGTCCTGAGAGGGAGGACGCAGTCCATTTCTGGGGAGCTCCGGATTGGGTTTCTTTAGGAGGTTTTGAGCTTGGATATTGAGCAAGGGGCTAGCCCTTGCCTATGGGAGGATTTTGCTAGAGTTTGTGGTCATGTTTTGGTGGCTTCCATTTAGCCTCAGCGCAGAGCCTTGGAGGATAGCGTAGATCCTCAAGGGGGTGATTTTCGAGGGTTGGTCATTCCAGAAATGCTCTCTGGGTTTTTCTGGGTTTGGTGAGTAGATGCTGATTCCAGAGTTTCAGCTTATTTCGAGTAGGGGAGCAGCCCCAGATACTCACCTTGTTCCAGCAGTAGCAGCTACACGGCAGTTTTCCAGCAGTTAGGACGCAGATCAGAGAGCATCCATTCCATCAGCATTCTGAGAGTATTTCTTCACTTGCCTTGAGCAAGTCTAGGTTCCATCACTCTGATCACCTATTGTACTCACTTATATTTCTCAGCATAATAAAATGGCTCAGCATTCTCTTTGCATTTCTTGAGTATCTGTTCGTGTTCTATATATATATGCTATTGTATGCTTGCACTACAATTATTTTTCTCCTTGAGCATTCTAGTACTATACCACTTGGTGTGTTTTCCCCATACTCTTAGATAGAGTTTGGAAAGGGCCAGATAGCCTCCAGATCTCACCCTCTTTTCAGAGGTGAAATATCTGGTAAATGCCCTCCCAGTCCATCTCTAGTTGGAGTTTTCTTTTGTTTTAAAGATATCCCTGAAATGGGATATTTCAGTGGTATCAGAGCATAGATCTGGCTCAGCCTGTGGAGCTAGTTGTCTATGACACCGAGGGAGAAACCCTACATCTGCTACAGAGGTAGGAAGTACAGAGATATTGAGCGTAGGTTGGAGAACACCTACAGAGAGGGTGACTGTGGTAGGGTGGTGGACGCAGAACAAAAAAAGCCAATTACAGATGATAGTGAGGCAAAACAGTTTGGGGAGGCACTCCTCAAATCAGTGCAGGATCTGGCGAGACATATTGAGGTGATGGGTCAGAGATTCACTGCTGTGGAGGCTAGATAGCGTGAAACCCCAAGGGGTTTCCATGTTGGTGAGGGGTTGGGCACATCCCATCATTTTCCGGAGCTGGATGCCACTTCGCACCAGGCATCACACGCACCCACACGTTCCACTATGCCCACCTTTTTGGGTGCAGACACAGGGGCAAGAGTACAACATGAGCCAGAGCCTGGTCACAAGGGTGACTATTTTGCTGAGTACCAGGCATATGGGCAAGAGTTCAGGGATGCCCTTTCATTCAGAGATTTTTTTCTGCTCCAGCGGGACAGTAGACCCCGCGATCATCACAGAGGGAACCAACATTATCATGATGGGGACACACAACGCACAATGAGCCAATTCCATTTTCCAATGTTTGATGGCTCATCAAACAGTTTGACAAAGTCTTGGGTGGAGAAGCTGGATATATATTTCCAGCTTAACTAGATGGTAGAGTCGGAGGCCATCAAGGTGGCTACGCTGCATTTGGATGGTGAGGCCCAGGACTGGTGGTTCCATGGGATGGTGACACTTGGGCATTCGACAGTGACCACATATGCCGAGTTCACTCGGAGACTGATAGAGAGATTTGACCGGAGGGATCCGAAGGAGCATTTTTTTGAGCTGACGAGGCTCAAATAGACCAGGAGCCCATAGACGTATATTTCAGATTTCCTAAGGGTTTCAGTGATGGTGCCAGATCTATCCACAGCACAGATTATCTACATGTTTTTTGAGGGGTTATTAGAGCCACTTCAAAGTCTAGTCAGATCCACTAGACCAGTCACACTCCAGGACGCCATTGGCAGGACTTGGGATTTGCAGGATGCCTTACCCAGGACCAGGACACCTTGCCCCTAGAGACAAGCTTTCCAACCAAAGGGGAAGGATGTGAGGATTCTGCCTCCAAAGGGGAATCAGGGTAGGGTACAGCTAGATGATGATGCCAGGAGGGATTTGAAGAAGAAGAGGTTGTGCTTTACCTGTCAGGAGCCGTGGGCACCAGGAAAAAGATGTGCTACAGGCAAAGCACATTTAATCGAGGTCTTCTCCGAGAGCAGTAAGGAATAGGATGAGTATGAAGATGGAGAGGAAAGAGACAGTCAGACAGTGTAGGAAAATTTTCCAACTCCACCTCCAGGAGCAGGAGGTGCAGCTTTTGCACCCACAGGGGCAACCCTTGCAGCATTGCGAGGAGTACCCAAGTATTTGACGTTGTGTGTCCGAGGGACAATATGGGGGCAACGATTTTCGGTTTTGGTAGACAATGGGGCAACCCACAACTTCATCGATGCACAGATGGTTGAGCGTAGAGGCATACCGACAGAAAGCTTTGATGGATTCTCAGTGTTTAGTGGCTGATTACTTTGGGGAAGGTCACCACAGATTGGGAGGCCTTGGAGATGGAGTGGGATGATAAGAAGACCGGGAAGCATGAGAAGATACGTGGGATGCACACTTACCCACCCCAGACTGTTTCAGCTCACCGGATGGAGGCAAACTTCCGGAAGGGAGACATAGAGTGGGTGGTTGAGTTGCGTGCATTAGAGGCAGGGACTACCGGGAAAACAATTCATCCAGATATACGGGCCATCCTTGACAGATATGATACGGTGTTTGGGGAGATACCGCTAGGACAGCCACTAGATCAGGGGTTTGAGCACACTATTTAGCTAGAGTAGGGCATCCAGGCCATTGCTACCACACCCTATAGGTACCCCAAAGCCTATTGGGATGAGATTGAGTGGGCCATCCAGGAGTTGCTGGCTCTTGGACACATTCGGCCTAGCACCAATCCTTTTGCTTCTTCGGTGGTGTTGGTGAAGAAGAAGGATGACACATTGAGAATGTGCATTGATTACAGGGCCCTGAATAAGAAGACCATGAAGAATAGGTACCCCATACCGCGGATAGATGAGCTAATGGATGAGTTGAGAGGAGCACAGTTCTTCTCGAAGATCGACTTGAGATCTGGGTACCACCAGATTCGCGTGAGGGAATAGGACATTCCCAAGACTGCTTTCAGGTGCCATTATGGCCACTTTGAGTTCTTGGTTATGCCTTTCGAGCTAACTAATGCCTCGACTACTTTCTAGTCATGCATGAACCATATCTTCCGTAGTCATCTGAGGAAGTTTGTGTTGGTATTTTTCGATGATATACTGATATATAGCAGGACTTGGGAGGAGCATCTCTAGCATATAGAGGCAGTGTTGCATATCTTGGAGGAGCAAAAGTTCTATGCTAAGCTCTCCAAGTGTGAGTTTGGGTTGACGAAGATGTTGTATTTGGGTCACATCATAGGAGTGGACGATGTGAGTGTCCACGAGGAAAAGATCAGGGCCATCAGAGATTGGCCAAAGCCGAGAAACGTGACAGAATTTCGATGATTTGTCGGTATCTGCACTTATTACAGGAAGTTCATCAAGAGTTTCTCTCAGCTTGCTGCGCCCCTTACAGATTTGATGAAGAAGGGGGCATTCAGTTGGACAGATACAATGCACCGGGCCTTTGACAGGCTCAAGGTGGTTATGAGTAGCTTCCCAGTGCTTGCATTGCCAGATTTTACGCAGCTTTTTATTTTAGAGTGTGATGCATCGGGAGAGGGGATCGGCGCAGTTTTGATGCAGGGAGGCCACCCTATAGCATATGAGAGTTGGAAGCTCCTTCCTCATGAGCAGTTGTATCCTATATACGACAAGGAGATGCTGGCCATTATGCATGCATTGGCCAAATTCCGACAGTACTTAGTGGGTAACAGGTTCAGGGTGAGGACTGATCACAACAGCCTCAAGTTCTTTTTGGAGCAGAAACAGCTACAGGAGAGGCAGCAGAAGTGGATCAGCAAGATCCAGCTTATGACTTTGACATTGAGTATGCCAAGGGGAAGAAAAACGTGGTAGCTGATGCACTTTCACGTAGACCATCCACATTGTCTCTGATGAGTTTGGATACAGATTGGAGGACTCAACCCTTGGTGGAGTACTCCAAGGAAAGTAGCATGGCATAACAGTGGACCAGATAAGGAAGTCTGATGAATCACTTTCTGATAGCTGACATGACTCAGGATGAAAGTGATGGATGATCTGTGCCCTATAAAGCTAAAAGGTTGGAGATTCCTCAATATTGAAATCCATGACATCGAGGAAAGGAATTCTTCACGAGCAACTAAGTGTCTCGCCACTGTTGTTGGAGGTCCCTAATTAAGAGGGACTTTGAATTTATTCCACTTATGTGCTAGGTCGGCCTTGAATATAATATAGACTTAAATATCTTAAAGGGCGTGTCACACACCCCCAAAGATGTGTATATAATGGAGAGACTTAGAGTTCATTAGACACACATTGTGTGGAGGATTTTCTTATCTCCTGATAGCGATGGAGTTGCATTCTTGGTGCTGCATATTTATGGAGTGTTCTTTGTTTGGGTTATTCTGGGGTTATGTGTGACATGCTTGGCTAAATGACCTATTGGAGACTTTGCTGGTAGAAGGATCCTGTTGATTTCCCTAACACCACCATTCATTATCTTTGTTTTGGCTTGTCTTCCATCGATCTATTAATATGTTCTATCTCCTTCAGTATTGTGTGCCCTAATCTGAAATGGCATAGAACATGTTCAGAAATTAACATGGTATCAAAGCTTTATGGGGAAGACAATGCCCAATTTGTGTTGAATTGCAAATATTCGATCTATTGATCCATTATGCAACATAATAACAAGTGAATAGCTCGTGGAGGAGAGACTAAGTCTCTGTCTTAGCCGCAACAAATGAAGTTCAAGAACAGGGAGGCATAGATGATTGTTTTAGGGTCAATTTAGAAGGTCCGATGGAATTTTCAGAGGGTCGAGGTAGGAAAGACATATCTATGGACTATTTGATGGGTGGTTTTTCTATTAACAGGAGTGCCGAAGGCCTGTGAGGTTTCACTGAAGCCTGCCACAGAGATTAAGGAGGTTTGAGGATTGCTTAAGGGCTAGAAACAGCTCAGACCTACAGCTAAGTGTCATGACCTTCAAGGAAGAGATAGACGCAGCTCTAAGGAGCATTTATGGGCCAAAATTAAAGGGTGTTAGGGACTATGGTTTGTGCCCTAACCAGTCCAGATTTGCAGCGTGGAGCAGACCCTAAAAAAGGGAGCTGAAGTATGCATTTTGGGTGCATCTTGATGTATGTTGGATCCTATTTTAGTGTTAGATTTGCATCAGTTATCTAGTAGCATGTGGAAACCAAGGAAGAAGACTGCTCTGTCATAGGAGGATAGCCACTAGATCTGAAGCAATGTCTGGGCATATTTAAGGGTTTAAATATTGTTTGAAGGTCCTGAAGGACAGCAGAAGGAAGTCACCTTCTCTGAGCAGGCTTGGGCATGAATTGAAGTTGTGGTGCTAGGCCACAGGGCATAGCACACAGCTCGGTCAAATTAGAGGGTTGTCAAAGAGTGGACAACAACCTAAGAAGGCAGTATGGCATTGAAGGAACCCCTCCTAGGTAAACCGCAACTGTAGAAGGGTTTTTTTGCTGGCTGTGTGATGAAACTGGGGCTGCAGTACGTGCCCTATCTAACAGTGCAAACTGTATTACAGTAGTGTCTTACGGAGGTGTGTTGGGTCCATGATTTATGGGGTAGTGTTTGGATCATGTGCTTTTCATCTTTATGATGTGCGAAGGTGACAAGGTGACTTGGAATTTTTTTCATAAAAGACCTTGTACAACAGAAGGTGGAGACACTTGGAAATTCATGATTAGATCATTAGTAAGTATTCTGATGAGGGCAGCAGGACTAGAGATATCTAAAATTGGTACGCTGATAGAATGGAAGCGTATGCTACTATATTAGGGAGTCGTTGGCGCAAAGGACAGTCCATGTTTTGACAAGGTATGTATCAAATACCTACTATGGATTGCACACCTTTCTGTTGTAAAGAAGATATTATTCTGGGCATGCAGAACAAATCTATAGATTGCACAAATTGTATGTCTAGCAACGCTTAAACTAGAAAAAAAAAATTGTCATGCAAGCTTCAACTGTTTAGGAACTGTCTAGCAAGTTTTTCTAGTCAACAAGGCAACATATCAGAATGTCATAGAAGGCCTAATGGCCTGGGAGTTCTGTGTAATCAGAATTGAATGATGGCCTAATTCCTACAACATAACTAAGGGACGATCAGCGTAGGGGAGAAACTCTAGGGTGAAGGCAAGCCACATTGATAGAAATGTTTGTTAGCACATGTTGAGAGGGTTGACATGGATTGTGGCTAAGCCCTAACCAGATTGCAGAATACAACAGGGTACCAACACATGAGAAGGTATGTTTTTGTGTTAAATTGTTTGTCCTAGTTTGGACAGTTGGAACATTTTAGTACAGCCTGCGGAAGCGAAGAAGGGAGGGCTAACGTGTTAGTTAGAAGCCCTAACCAGTGTAATGATTGGTGATAGGATCAAATTCATATGAAACCTGTGGGAGCCATGTGTTGGGGTTCTCTGGGGTGTTAAGAAACACCAACTAGGACCAGATCTCGCAATGAAGTAATGGGTGTCCTAGGACAGGATTGTTAGAGAAGTCTCTTGGTAGCCACGAGGAGGATTTCCTAAGTGTGAGGATGCCCTAGCCATAGGTAGATGCTACAACAAGTATTGATCACTCGTGGTCTGCTGGAGGGCAACGTGAGAGTGGACCAAGTGAACGTGGATTGTGAATTTATGGTATGTTGGAGGACAGTGTGATAGTACCCATGTTGGGGCCCGGTGTGCACCATCTTCATGGACCTCGGTGGTTGCTAGAGGTCAAGCGTCTGATCAACTAGGAGCAGTTTTGTGTAGCCCTAGACTTGTGTGTAGAGAAATTCTACAACAGATGATGGGCAGTCCTCCTAGCCTATGTTCATTATGGGATATAGACATCTTGCAGCGATAGGTGGTAGGCCTTCATGCCCTATGTTGGCCTTCATCGGTGCAGCACACGAAGACCATAGTGGTTTGAAGTCCCTAAGTAACTGAGGAGCAGCAATGAGAAGATTGAGAATTGTTCACAAACGGGAAGATTGGTTGTCAATGGATTGACACCAAACCCATTTTTGTATCTTGTATCAATGGGTTTATGAAGGCCACTATCCTTGGTACGGGAGCCCTAGACTGTTGTATCATATGTTGATTAATATAATGAAGTTGGGTTAAAAATTGTAAGAAGTTTTCTATATTTTGTGCATTGGTAGATTTACTGCTGTTTATATTTTGTTGTGCAAAGTAGTATCATTGTGATTATTGGTTTGGTAGCGTGAAAGATTTTAAGACACTATCCTAGACCCAAGATCATGGAAAAGAAACATGGTATCAGAGAGCATCTGAGCTACTTTAAGGGATAGTGAATCAGAGTGTGGTCAACGAAGAAACTCAGAGGGATTTGTGGGTGTCTAGATCAAGGAGCAAAAGGTTCAGCTAAAGAAGAGTCTAGGTTGGCTTCATGTTAATAAGCCATGTGACAACTTGTCAAGCCAATGTGGACACCCAAATGAAGCCTTTATATTGCGTATAAACAGAAGGTGAGGGAGGCTAAGATAACATCCAAGCAAAAATATTTAGGAGTAAAACACCTTCTGATGTAAGCCACAACTTGAAGAAGAGAAGACTGAAGCCTGAAATGACTGTTTTGAGGTCAGATTAGAAGATATAACAGGGCCAAGGAGTAGCTGCGTAAATACGTTGATAGTAGGGTTGTTTTGGTACCAAAAGGGGTGGAATATTTATTGTTTAAGAGAGTCTCAGGCACTGTAGTTATTACAGGGATAACGCATGTTTGTATTAGGCTTGTTGGAGGGGCCATAAGGACTAATTCCTACAACAAAAGTAAGGGACAATCACCGTATGGGAGCAGCTCTAAGGAGTGCCTGGTCTTGCTAAGCACGAAAAAAAATATGATTGATTTTATAAAATATTTTCAACCCTACCGCTGCCTTCTACATAATTCTGTATACAAGTTTAGATCTATTGAAATTTTAACAATAAAAATCATAGATATCAGGAAAATACCTTTAGAACTGATCAATACACACTCTCCCTCTCTGAGTTGTCGAAGGTTGCAATTTTATCTCCATATGCTGGCAACGGACCACATGTTTTCTGCTTCGAATTACAGAGAAACCCCCAAATCAGGAGAATAATATCTCAATTAAAGCTGGAAAAAGAGTTAAACTAGATCTGATATAATAAAATCACATTAAAAATATAGTCGAATCCAGAGTGCAGCGAAGAATAGAAGGTTATGGCATCTGCGCCAAAATCATAAAGATTGTTAAAGATCACCGAACTCTGTCCCGAACCTGGCCAAGGGAAAACAGCCGCCCGAAATTAAATTTTAAGAAGCCGCCGAAATTAAATTTTAAGAAGCCGCCCGAAATTAAATTTTAAGAGGTACCAAAATCTTATAAAGCAATTGCAATAGTCCTTTTGATTTTCATAAAGCTCTAATTTTATTTAAGAAAAAGGAGGTCATCTAGTATTTTTATTTGAGCAAAAGAGGTCATTTCACATCTAGGAATAAATTTTAATAGGTATATTTAGAGTTTAGACTAGCGGCCAAATTAGATTTTAATAGGTAGTAAAAAATTATAAAGCAATTGCTATGTTGGCTTTGGTTTTCATTAAGTTTTATTTTTATTTGAGTAAAAGGAGGTCATCTAGTATTTTTGGTTTTCATTAAGCTTTATTTTTATTTCAAAAACAAAGGTTCAATTCAAATAGAAGTTATATTTAATATTTAATGATGTCGAAGACCCATAAAGTAATAATGTTAGTTTAATGTTAGTTTAATTAGAGCATCAATAAAAACTATATTAGGGAATATAGTTTTTACACGGGAGCTCATGCGTGCTGCTTGATCTAGGTTGGTGTTTGAAATTCTCACTCGGCACTCCGCCACCATGGCCCCCCAGAGTTCGATCTCGATAGGGAACCACCCCCTACTGCTCCTAAAAATGATGCGCAACCTCCTCATGACGAATCTGCAATCGCTTTTGACACTTTGGTTTCCTCAATGGGATCTCCACAATCACACCCAACTATGACAAAATTTGTGAAAAAATTCGATGGAATACCAGAAACCACTCTGTCTCCAACGCTCCCACACAGAGAAGCCCTCTAATGGGAGCTTGCTCCTTTACATTTACAACTCCTTATGTGAGAGAACACTACAAGCTCCATCTCAACATGATGAAGTGTAGATATTGTGAGTAATTCAAAACGAGGCTTTGCAAATTATCCAATTGTCTACATTTGGTATACATGATAATAATGGCATTACCCACAAACACATATCCTCGTAACTAGTACCTTGTTCTCTAAGAAACAATTAATGTTTCTAATATGCTCAGTTAGAGATGAAGGATTCTCCTGGGAGGTCAATTTGCTGGTTTGGGGTGTTGTACTTTTAGTGGTTAAGGGGTTAGTATTTAAGGTGTTTAGGGGTGAAGGATTAGGGGTTAATGGTCACAGGTTAAGAGGATAAGGATTTATGGCTTAGGAGGTTCATGGATTAATATAGGTTAGGGGCCAATGTCATAAGATTTAATGAATGAAGGGGTATATGGGTTATTATTTATGAGTGCAGGGGTTAAGGGAATATGGATTGGGGGTTAAGGGGGTGGGGAATTTAGTGGTTATGGGTTAAGGGCTTATGTTTTGTGATAATTGGACTCCTAATCCCCTTATCACCATTATTTTGGGTTCCCTTATCAATTTCTCTCGTTTCCTTCCCTCTAGGTCCCCTAGGCCCTATGAAATTAGGTCCTAAGCCCCCTTCTCATTCTCTAATGCTAGGATTATAGATCTTAGTAAACCATGCTTGCACCTATGACTTCTACACATACATGCTACTCTTGTGTCCCCTTGGCCTGTTCAAGACACCATAAGCTACCCCCCCCAGAAACTTTTTTGTTATGTCATTCCACTTTTCCTAATGTTATGACCCCCCAAATTTGGTCTCAATGCCCCTACAAGTACACCCTTGGGTCCCCTTGGCTAAGGGAGTAAACATATTAGGGGTTATGGGTTGTGATAAGGGAGCCCCTAATCCACTTATCACAACTAGAAATAGGCTTATGAACACCATCAATATCTATTGTAGGTGTTGTGATGAAAGAAATAATGAATACAAAATTTTTGGTCAATAGGACAGGGAAAAAGTATGCCAGAAACATAGTAGGAAATTTTGGAAAAAAGGTTTTAAGTAACCGGGATTGCGCTCCCGCTCTTATCTTCTTAACCTTGCTCTTCTTTAAACTCTTTAAACCCTCCCTGTAATTGGAGCTTGCTCCTTTTCATTTACAACTCCTTATGTGAGAGAACACTACAAGCTCCATCTCAACGTGATGAAGTGTAGATATTGTGAGTAATTCAAATCGAGGCTTTGCAAATTATCTAATTGTCTACATTTGGTATACATGATAATAATGGCATTACCCAAAAACACATATCCTTGTAACTAGTACCTAGTTCTCTAAGAATCAAATAATGTTTCTAATATGCTCAATTAGAGATGAAGGATTCTCCTAGGAGGTCAATTTGCTGGTTTGGGGTGTTGTTTTCGGCTTTGGATACCTAGTGGTTAAGGGCCTCAAGGGTCCAGCGTTAAGGGCCAAAGGGATTTAGGGTCAGAGGATTTAGCGGTTAAGGACTCAATATTTAGGAGATTTAGGTGTTAGTGGTTAAGGGGTTAGTAGTTAAGGTGTTTAGGGGTTAAGGGTCATAGGTTAAGAGTATAAGGATTTATGGCTTAGGAGGTTCATGGATTAATATAGGTTAGGGGTTAATTTCATAAGATTTAATGAATGAAGGGGTTTATGGGTTATGATTTATGAGTGCAGGGGTTAAGGAAATATGGATTCGGGGTTAAGGGGATAGGGAATTTAGTGGTTATGGGTTAAGGGCTCATTTTTTGTGATAATTGGACTCCTATTCCCCTCATCACCACTATTTGGGGTTCCCTTATCAATTTCTCTCACTGCCTTCCCTCTAGGTCCCCTAGGTCCTAAGCCCCCTTCTCATTCTCTAATGCTAGGATTATAGATCTTAGTAAACCATGTTTTCACCTCTGACTTATACACATACATGCTACCCTTGCGTCGCCTTGGCCTATTCAAGACACCATAAGATACCCCCCCCTCCCCCTCGTTCGAGACAGTAGAATTTTTCCTACATTTCTTTGAATCGTTTGGAGATGAGCTGGTTGCAGTTATTGAAGAGTCTAGGGTTTCTGGCTCTATCTATCAGCCTTTCAGTGCCACTTTTTTAACTCTCATTCCTAAGTCTGAACATCTTGTTTCCTTTAATGAATTTCAGCCCATTTCATTGTGTACTTGCTTATACAAGATTATTGCTAAAGTTATTGCCTCCAGGTTGAAACCCTTTCTCTCCAAGAACATTTTTGCAGAGCAATTCACCTTTTTGGATGGAAGGCAAATCCATGAAGCAGTGGGGGTAGCTCAAGAAACCCTCCATAGCCTCAAAATTAGTGGGAAAAAAGGAGCTATAGTAAAAATTTACCTCTCTAAGGCCTATGATAGGATCAGCTGGATGTTTTTAAGACTCTTGTTGTCGCATCTTGGCTTCAGATATGATTTTGTAAGATGGATTATGGGGTGTGTCACTTCTTCGTCGATCGTTGTCCTTATAAATGGTGCAGCCTCTGATTTCTTCAACCCACAAAGGGGCCTTCGTCAAGGGTGCCCTCTCTCCCCCCTTATTTTTCTATTGGCTGCTGAAGGCATTAGTTTAATGATTCACGAGGCTAAGAGACAAGGGGAGCTCAAAGGTATTGAAGTAATGGTAAATCTCTGGGTAACCCATCTCCTCTTTGTAGATGACATCTTGCTGTTTAGTAGCGGGATTATAAAATATTGTCGGTGTTTAAAGAAGATCCTAGACCTTTTCTAAAAGCGACTGGACTAAGTATAAATCGCCAAAAATCTTCCCTGACCACTGCAGGGCTCTCAATAAAAGTGGACAGAATAAAAGACTACCTTCACTTTGAAGTTAAAACTCTACAGGAATCCTTTAAGTATCTGGGCTTCTTTCTTAAGCCAGATAATTATCAGATTCAGGATTGGAAATGGCTCTTAGCTAAAATTGAGAACAAGATGAATCACTAGAGTTTCAAATGGCTGTCCAGAGCAGGGAGGTTGGTTCTAATCAAATCTGTGGTGATGGCAATTCCGGTTTACTGGGCTAGCCTCATTTGGGTGCCAAAACGTATTCTGATGAAGATCAACAAAATCTATAGCAGATTCCTATGGGCAGGCTCCACGTCGGAACACGTAACCCCTTGGGTTGCGTGGGAAAAATTAGTCAGACCAAAATGTTGGGATGGATGGGGAATAAAGGACCTCTTTCCATTCTCAAGGTCTCTAGCAGCGAAACTAACTTGGAGACTAATCACTACGGAGAACCTCTGGACTTCGATAACAAGGAGGAAATACATAGACCCTATGCCAACTCTCGTCTGGCTCAGACTGCCTCAAAAATCATTCAAGAATTCGTCGGTGGTGTGGAAGGCTTTGGTGGCAGCTGTAAAAATTATCGAACAAGGTTTGGCCTGGAATGTTGGGGATGGGAGATTGGTAAGATTGGGTCGAGATCCTTGGGTGGGATGTATGGGTTCTTTTGTGCTCTTGAGAGACGTGATTGAGCACCTTAATAATAGAGGGTTTCATTTCCTAAACCAAGTAGCCGACTCTGGAAATTATTCGATTTGGAGACAAGAATGGTTGTCTAGGAATGCTCTATTCTTGGAGGAAATATGGTTTGAGGAATGGGGAACTATAGATCTGGCAAGAACGATGAGTTGCGGTGGGTGCACTCTCAGACTGGTATGTATACCCCTAAGTTGGGTTATGCTTGGTTGATGTCTCAGAATGGGTGGGAGAATCCCGTCTGGTGGTCAAAACCATTGTGGAAGCTAAAAGGGCCAACTAAGACAAGATTGTTTTTCTGGTGTATTCTTCAGAGGAAAGTCCCCACCTGGGATTTCCTTAAAAAAAGGGAAAATTGGTCTAGGGTGGTGCTCTCTATGCAAAGACAGTGAAGAATCAGTGCAGCACGTTTTTCTCTCTCGCCTCTTTACCATCAGCCTTTGGAATGAAGCGCTAAGGATGACAAATATTCCTCAGAGATAGGAAGGCCAGCTTCTCTCAGAAGCATGGAAAAGATGGTGGCAGGAAGCTCCTAATGACAAAGTTATAACTATGCCCCTCTTGACTACCTGGGGAATGTGGATTGCAAGAAATCAGTTGATCTTCAAAGATACTCTTTTCCCTATTGGTAAACTGGCAGCAAAAGGGGCAGCCATCTTTGAAAACATCCCTAACCCTTGCGACTCTCAGAAATTTAGAGTTGTTCAGAGGGAAGTGGTTAGGGGAACTAGACCCTTATCACCATTATTTTGGGTTCCCCTATCAATTTCTCTCGTTGCCTTCCCTCTAGGTCCCCTAGGCCCTATGAAATTAGGTCCTAAGCCCCCTTCTCATTCTCTAATGCTAGGATTATAGATCTTAATAAACCATGCTTGCACCTCTGACTTCTACACATACATGCTACCCTTATGTCCCCTTGGCCCGTTCAAGACACCATAAGATACCCACCCCCAACCAAAGAAACTTTTTGGTTATGTCATTCCACTTTTCCTAATGTTATGATCCCCCAAATTTGGTCTCAATTCCCCTACAAGTACACCCTTGGGCCCCCCTTGGCTAAGGGAGTAAAAGTATTAGGGGTTATGGGTTGTGATAAGGGAGCCCCTAATCCACTTATCACAACTATAAATAGGCTTATGAACACCATCAATATCTATTGTAGGTGTTGTGATGAAAGCAATAATGAATACAAAATTTATGGTCAATAAGACAGGAATCATCAAGATGTTGAACCATACAATGTAAAGATGGTTTTCAATGCTAGCTAGTGATCTAGTCAAATAAAAGAGTCCCCCATAAATTTGTGCGGACACCCCTAGGATTCACTAATTAATCTAAAGTGAGAGGATTCGTTGCTAAGGTGACAATGGAAACGACCTTGGGTTGACACAAAATGACACTTAGTAATCCTTACAAAACTATGGTGTCGGTTTCATCATCAACAAGAGGCACAACTGACAAGTGGCAACATCTCACTTTTAAAGGCACTAAGCAACAAATATTTATGCATGTTTTTCCACCGAGGGTACCTTAATTCACATTTCCTAAGGCACAAATCACATATTTGGATTAATTTTGGATAACTTGTCATATTCCACTAGCTTCGTGCATGAAGAGGAGCTCCCATGCTTTAAGAATATTTTGGGGGATTTCATGGCATAGTCAAGGGCCTCATGTATAAAAGAAGAACGTCATAGCTAGTTGGTTTACCTTTTCTTTCACACATTGAGAGACAAGATTCATGTATTTTAAGGTGTGTTTTATTGTTCAGTTCACATATTTGGAAGCACAATTTCACAAGTGGAAACATCTCAAGAATGTCATAAGAGTAAAAAAGATTTAGAATTCCTACCATATTTATTAGGATTTAGATTTCGCACTAATATTTTCCGGAGTTTCCTACCATTTTTTTTTTTATAATTTGGTTTAAATTGAGAATAAAACTCATTACTATTCAATGAAATTATGATTTAGATTTCCCAATATTATTTTTAAGAGTTTCTAATTTCCATTTTGTTTAAATTTAGAATATAACTCATTCTTATCCAATGAAATCACTATTTAGATTTCTTGCTATTTTTAGATTTCCCACCATTTTTATTAAGATTTAGATTTCCCACCAATATTTTTAGGGTTTTTTACTATTTAAATTGAGAATAGAACTCATTTATATTCAATAAAATTTTTTTTGAAGATGTGTTTGAGTGTGCTTTAGATACAATTGGAGTTACTAAAAAGTAAGAGCGCCATGACTACAAGAAGAAGAAATGAAAAGAGGTAAATTTATGTTGAATTATTTTAAGTTGTTTTTTTTGTGATTTTGGATGTTGTAGCCATCTTTTTTTTTCTTTGTGTGAAGCAGGTGTGCATGTATATTTAGGCAAATAAGTCTATTTTTTTGAATCAGTTCTTTTTTGGGTTCGTCAACCTTTTTATTGTGCTGCTGACATTGGTTCCGAATCATGTTGGTGACATCTATCCTCAATGCATGTTCGGCTCGGCTGCATGTGCTTTAATTCTTGATTGCCTCCACCGTTTTTATGAGGCAAAACCATGCCATCTACATTTAATTTTGGATTGCCTCCACAGTTTTAGATGTTTGCATGCTAATCCCTTCCTTCAAAACCACAGTTACCAGTTCCTCAGCAAACACAGAAAATTTCCAGTGTACAGCAATCACAAACATCATCAAATTACTTGTGTTTCTTAATCAAAAATTCAAAAAAAATTGAGACTTGCAAGCAAATGTTATGCTGGTTGTCTATGCCAGAAATGTTAGCGTTGAACCATTGCTTTCCTTCCTTTTTTTTCTCTTTTGGTTTTTATTTAAATTGAAATCCCTGTATCATGTTTTTCGCTTGCATAGCACTGCTCTGCAATTTCAGACTTCTATATCGGTGACAGCAGAATTTAGACTTGCAAGCAAATGTTATGCTGGTTGTCTCTGCCAGAAATGTTAGCGTTGCACCATTGCTTTCCTTCTTTCTTTTTCTCTTTTGGTTTTTATTTAAATTGAAATCCCTATATCATGTTTTTCGCTTGCATAGCACTACTCTGCAATTTGAGACTTCTATATCAGTGACAACAGAATTGAGACTTGCAAGCAAATGTTATGCTGGTTGTCTCTGCCAGAAATGTTAGCGTTCCACCATTGCTTTCTTTCTTTGTTTTTCTCTTTTGGTTTTTATTTAAATTGAAATCTCTATATCATGTTTTTCGTTTGCATAGAACTTCTCTGCAATTTGAGACTTTTATACCGGTGACAACAGATTTCATTCAACTTGCCAAAACACTGTTTACAAAGTTTTATTTAGAAATAATATTCAATATAGTGTCTTTTAATGTGAGAATACCAATATTTTCAGTCACAAGATTTCCGAATTAGCATGCATATTATTCCTTCACCTTCCACATGTTCAATATTTTCATAGAAGTAAGTTTTAACGCTCAATACAGATTTCCAAATATAATTTTTTTTGGGGTTTTGTTCGGTTATAATACTGCATTTTCAATTTTTGATGAATATTATGTTGGTTTACTATTACATTTTTCTGTTAGAACTTTTATTATGACATTATTTTCAGTAGTTTCAGAATTTATTTGGCATAGAAAGTAACTAGAAGTATTGCAAATTGTTGTAGGTTATTATCAACAGATGGACTTGCGTTAATTTATATAATTCTTTAAGTCCCTAAATTATATATCTGCCATATTGATCAACCGAAACTTCAAGATGAACCCTATATAATTTTTCCCTGTTTTGTCCCAATTTCAACCAACATTTTGGGGTGAAAATCATATCATTTCTGATGTCAATTTTGAAGCTGTGTCATATAACCAGTCCTGGTTTTTTGTATATATATGGTTGTCTTCCATGGTTGTAATTCATAAGCCGTAAATACCCAAGAAGAATGTGCTATCGAGAAACACTATCATGCCTTAAGAACGTTTGAATAAATCCTTCTTAATTCTGGTATTCCCTGGTTTCTTTTAGATATATGGTTGTTTTGTATATTTTTATTGCAGGTGATTATTAAGGAAAGAATTTTAAAAATGGATAAGTTATTAAAGAGAAATTTTTTAGCCCATCTTAGCTTTTCCTTAATCAAAAATTCAAAAAAAAGTGAGACTTGCAAGCAAATGTTATGCTGGCTGTCTCTACCAGAAATGTTAGCGTTGCACTACTATGTTTTTATGTTAGCACTTTTATTATTACATTATCTTCATTAGTTTCAGAATTTATTTGGCAGAGAAAGTAACTAGAAGTATTGGAAATCGCTGTAGATTATTGTCAACAGATGGACCTGCGTTAATTTATATAGTTCTTCAAGTCCCTAAATTATAAACCTAGGCCCAACAACATCAAGAATCTGGACTGATTTGAATCTCTTATATAATTGGACTGCTTACAATAACCCATTGAATTTCATAATTTTGTATATGGCAGACTTTTCCTTTGCCTTTTTCAACTAGAAGCCCAGTATGTTAGCGTGCAGTTGTCTCTTCTACTGTTGTTCAACTACATGTGCAATTTTCTCTTCTACTGTTGTTCAACTACCAATTCCATCTTGTTTTATCCGTGTCTAGCCCTCATTCCTAAACTATTTCACTTAGAATTAAAATTGTAATCCTTATTTAATGATGCTCGATGACACCTATGGATGCGGATGTTTGCATGGACTGATAGGACATTGGTCCCTACGCGTCTCTCGAAGGAGCTCGCGTGGGGTGGCCATATAGCCCCCTGTACATGCATTAATGAGATCTTAACTTCGCCAGCTCGCGCAGACATTACTCCACCTACTCAGTCGCTCCTTCAATTTGATATGGATGTTCATTTGGCTATGGAGTTCATTCCAGACGGTTTGGATAGCTATGATTACAGTGGTGGTTTCCTGCTTCCTCTAAGCGGTGCTTGCCCTCCAGGCTTTGCTGACTCCAGCGCGCATACGCACACTGGCTATTGTTGCACTCTTATTTCTTGTTTTGAGCCGCTTCCGGGGCATCATTTCTCTCATAGTCTCTTTTGTGGTGCCAATTCCCCTCACTGTGCTTGGACGACGAATCTCTGTGGTGTCATTTCCCCTCTTCGTGCTTGGTCGACAAGTTTTTTTGGTATCAAATGCCCTCTCTGTGCTCCTGAGCTTTCTGTCCGCCCCTTTTGTTGCAGATTTCACCACCCTGCCTCTACCTCCATGTCGCGCCTTCGCCACAGAATGAGGTGTCGGCGAGGCACTAGTCGGGGCCGTGCTTCTCACTTTCTCCCTTCCACCAGCTCTGATTCAGGGTCTTCCTCAGCTGAAGAGGCGCAAGTCCAACCTCAGGCCATGCGTAGCTTCAGAGGACGAGGCTGCTGTTCTCGCTCCTAGAGACAACCTAGAGTTGTGATAGACCAGTGCCTAGGACATCTTAGCATAGCACAGAGCGTATACTATAATGTATGAAGCTGTCAACTTCAGCTCACATGCTATCTCCTGTAAACAGGGAGATAAACTAGAATGGGACCAAACTCTCAGAAACTGATACAGGAAAAGAAATACTGCAGAGGCAAGGTGTAAAACTCTGATACAAAGCATCAGACAATTCAGAGACAGTTTACTGCAAAGCGGGCCAGTTCAAGTAATATGTCATAGAAATCAATTACCAGAAGGTGTATGTAGTGAAAGAAATATTGAGAAGATATTAGTTAACATTGAGCTGATACCTAGATATACAATATCACCATGCATGGGCCTACCAATCTAAGAATCCATACATGACAATAGCATTTTAAAAGCATCCTCCCAAAGAAACTAATATAGCAAAAATACGGTTTAGCTGAATAATGGAATAGAATATCATGCATGAGCCATATTTAAAAAGTTTTACTGATCTGAGCATGGGCATCAACTAGGATGAATCCATACTAGAAATTAGTGAGCCACTCGTATTCCAAGACATGATACAGGAAGCATGGATGTAATGAAATGATCTATTAAAATAACACATAAGATAAAGTTACAGACTGTGAAATACCAAAGACCAGAATCCTCTTTAACATATAGAACTCCTCCTCACTGAGACCCTATGGGCTCTGAGCCTTCATACAAGAGTTTTACAAAATGTATACAAAAAGCCTTTCACTGCATAATTTTCTGATAAAATCTGGAACCCTCAATAATCTGTTCTTAGGGGGTTTTATAGAGAAAGAGAAAAATTAATAAATGAAGTAGGTGATAAACATTTAATTGTATCATAAAAACAAAATGGAGGCGACGTGCACGCCCATACTTCTTGATGAATTTGTGGTGATGCACGTACTCTGTAGCCTGTCTTCTGAAATAAATGTTCTGGGTGAAAATCTCTTCAGGAACACGATATAGGGATAACCATATTAACATTCTGTCCTTTTCTGAAGGTAAATTTTTCTGAAATGAAACCTGGAGGGTGTTGTTTCTTATGCATTGTACTCATTGCCTTCAAATCCCTGAATGGAAATTTAAAGTTCTGAATGCTGAATGTTGAAATCTTAGATCCTCCACTGATACTTTTTGCCACAACATTAATATCTCCATCTGCCAAAAAATCTATGCTTTGAAGGGCTCTGGTGGGTTTGATGGCTTCTTTTAATGGTGGTCATGTCACAGCAACTACCCAGGACTTTCTTCTTGAATTTCGTATCTGAAAACTGGCCCTTTCTTGCACCCTCGGCTTCTGTAATGGAGGCTGTGAATAATGACAATTTTCCGTCATTGTGAACCTGCAAAACCCAAAAATTCGTCAAGAAACAAATGCATGGGGATGGTGATGCAATGGAGATGACTATGTAACAGAGCGACGTGATGAAGTGGAGGAAATATGCAGGGTGGCAATGAAAATGAAGTGGAACTATGGCGGGTGGACTGGGCGGAGGTTTTCAACGTAAAACGAACGAAGATTTGGTTTAAGATAGGAATATATATGAGAGGAGGAAATAGGTGACACACACATGGAATGGGTGACCGATGTACGTATGAAATATTATGTGGAAAGGATGACGTGGAGTGCTGACAATGAGACCGGTCAACGGCGGGAATGATGGAATCTTGATCGTCCGATCTCGGGAGGAGATCGACGATTGAAAGAGCGACGGAGGCGATAGACAATGGGCCAGGGGTGTGATTTGCCTATGGTTAAACCCCATGCAGCTTCAGAGCACGATAGCCGTTGGATGAAGAGCTTCAGATTGGATGGCTGACGGCGATATCGCTGGGCATCCTGTTTCGAACAATAACGCATGATGAACGACAGTTTTGGAACCGTACGCTGGGACGCGTGGCAGACAGTGTATGGAATCGCTGGTCCAACGAGAATTACCGCCCTCCGCTGAAAGGCAGTGCGATGAATACCGGGCATTTTTTGGTGCAGGAGCATTAGGCAAGAGAAATACTTTTTATTTATTAAAACTTAGGGGTTTTTAAGTTTTTTAAAAGAGCTAGATTTTTATGAATGCTTTGAGTGGGTTTTATGTATTTTTAATTAAATATTGTAAATAATTCTCAAATGTTTGAGAATATGAGAGAATTTGGTCAGTTGAGGATGTGAAGGGATGACAGATTTTTCTAAATATTAATTTAGAAATTAGTTTCATTAATTTTGGGTGAGAGAGGATCCTTAGGGATTCAAGAGTGATTTTAGGATTTTGTTGAGATATTTGAGGGCTTGTTAGGTGATTAAAGGGATATGAACCAAAATTGGTTCAATTCAATTTGTATAAATTTATGAGCTTCAAAGGAAAATGTAGAGGAGGTAGAATAGAATAGAGAGGAGAGATGAGGCTTGGACAGCCAAAGTTTATAAGCCTCCGGGCAATTGGAAGGGCCATGAATGTTGAATATCTAGCCAAAGACAAAGTTTGTAAGTATTTTCATTGTTAATATGAAAAGTGTTTTTAGAACTACATTGGTTGATTTAGAAATTGTGTATTTAATTTCTGTGACTGGGGCTTGAATGGTAAATCCATGTGAACCGAATGAGAGATCAAGGAGCGATGGATAAATCGTTTATTTAAACCTCTGTTTGCTGAATTGATGGAATTAAAAGGGCACAGAGTTGTTTTAAGCTCTGTCTATTTTGAATAAGATCGATTCATATTTCATATTACTGAGCAGTGATATAATTCTGGTTTGAAAAGCGCAAGTTCTAAGTAGGAACAGAGGTTTGCAATTCGATGTTAGAATAATTAATGATTTGCAGACGTGAGAGAAGCACAGAATTTGAATGAAATTCCATATAACGATTGCCGAGAGTTTAATTGGAAATTCGAAATCCCCTATTATGAATCGGAGGCATTAACTATATAGGACGCCAGATATCAGCCAAACGCTGGCTCAGATTGCTGAAACCAGTGAGTATGTTGAAGGCCTGTTGCAATCGTGTGGAGGAATCTGTTAGACGAAGCGAATTTTGGTATTGATCTGCAATATTTAGGTGTGTGAACAATTGTATTGCTGTTTGCTGTTTGATTGAATGCGTATAGTTCCGTGTGAAGAATCAACTCATTGCTGGAAATTGGGACTGAGTTACACGCCTTGATAAAGCCTGTATGTTGAGAATTCTGGGTTTTATGTTTGGGAATTCATTTTATTTTGGTAAATATGTGTGAAGAGGAAATGAAGAGATCGACCTAAGTCTTAACGCAGAGGAAGTGTTCTAAATTGCCAGACATGATAATTAATGCAGAGGTTAAATTATGTTTGCTGGAATCGATTTTATATGTAAACTGCGTGGTTATGTTTACAATGACATTGGCATGGGAGTATGTGCAGAGTTATGTGCAGATAATCATAACGTATTAAGAGAAGAACAGGACAACCATGCAATTCAGAGTTCGAACGTGGAATTAATGCCAAAAACAGTGGTGCTTTTGTATGGAAAATAATGCTGGTTGAGGGTTTTGGAAGTAGAGAAAAGCCTTCCACAGTCGTGACAAAGATGAAGCCAGAGTTGAATGAATATGAAGTTAGTTGAAATCGATAAAGAACATAGCGCTGAGAAGACGAGTTTGAAAGAGCAGATTGAATTTAATTACAATGGAAGTTCGAGCTGAAGATAATTCTGGTTCAATTAATGAAAATCGACTTGTTATATCTGATCCATGTTATTTAGTTGCACACGCAGGGAAGAAAGGACGTTTAATTGCATAATTCGATGTCAATCTAGTGTTAAATCTCAAAACTAGAATGCTATGGAATTCAAGGAACAACGAGCCAAGTTAAGAGCGATGGCGTGAATGCGGTTGGTGAGGAAGGTAAGTTAATTGCCTGTGCCAATTGTTGTTCCATGTTGACATTTGATTTTTAATCAAAATCTAAGTTATGTAAATTTCCGAAAATGCATGTTTGGATGTGTTGGTCAAGCTTGAGTAATTTAAAAAGTGAAGGAGCATATATAATGGGTAGTTGGAACCTTGGTTTTCAACAAATGTCAAAGGATTAGTTCTGTGAAACATTTAGAAGAGATCATATATATAACAGAATTGGATAAGTGGACTTTGATTCAATATAGAATATTGATATGAATTGGTCCTAATATATGGGCTTGACCATAAAAATAACAATAGAAAGAAACTTCCACAAGTGGGTTTTGTGTTGAGTGGTAACTTCATGGAGTTGGATATTTGGGGTTTACAAAAGAACCTTTTGTATTGAAGTATGGTTTTCATAAACCATAAAACTGTGAAATAGATGCTATTAGCTTCCACATGTAAAAGTAATATGAAATTTCCTGGACATTGAAGTTTTATTTGGAAGGGATTCATTTTTATGCACATTATTGGAGAGATTCTGGGGTTTCCAGGTTTTTCTTGTGTCATTTTGGTATCAGAGCTGGAATAGCTCTGTGTGAGGATTCAATTTTTTTTTAATTGAGTTAATTGCATGTGATGAGTAAATATCAGATTTTAAACTGATGAAGATTGCGGCACAGGGATGCAGTGCAGTTGAAAAAGTGAAGCGAGATCAACAGGATCTTGGAGGTGAGTTAATGATCATTATTATTGAACTCTGGTTTGAAGGTTATGCTTGAATAATTTTGTTTACAGGCATAGTGAAGAAATCTCAATAGAAAGAAGCAGATCACAACTGAAGTGCAGTGATGAAGGAGTTCAGAAAGGGATTATAAGAGAGAGTGGCAGAACTTGAAGATTCAACAGATGTTGAATAAAGTTGTAGATGAGTTAAGCCTAAAGGAGCAGTGGAGAAATGCTCGAAGGGTTCCAGCAGAGGACCGGTGATTACCAAAAGACCAGATCTGGAGGAAAGGATTGGTGAGGTAAGTGGCACCAGGAGAGTTTCCTGTTGTAGAGGCTTGGTGCAACTCATGGGTGAGAAACTCATGGCGAATGAGATGACTACTGAAAGTCATAAAGGAGAGAGTAGAGGCTCAGAAAGAGGCCACAGTATAAAGGGGGAGAAAGATGGCAAGGAAAATGGCACAAGACAACAGTGGACTGATGAAGAGTATGAGAAAGAGAAAGCTGAGATAGCAGTTCATCTTGAGTTATTGATGGAATTGTTACAGGAAAGTATGAAGGACCAGAGACATGGTTGGACCATGAGAAAGACAATGAAGTGGCAGAGGCTACAACAAAAAAGAGATCAACAGATAAACATGCAGTTAACAGAAGAGCTGAGGGAGCTCAAGCAGATGATGGATGTACAGTTGGGGTGTACGCAACTCAGAGTAGCTGAGTTGAAAGTTGAGGTTTCCATTGATGAAACATAGGAGGAGATCATTGATGATTTCTTGAACTATTGGGAAATTCCAGATCAGCTAGATAATGTAAAACCGTGTATTTTTATAGCTGACAATTGTGATGTGATTGCAGGTTTTGTTGAGGAGGATGCAAAATCTTGTGAAGCTGTCATAAGCATGGAAAATAATCTTTCAGGAGATAAGTACTCTGAAGAAGAAAGCAGTGATGCTTTTGCTGTTACAATACAGGAAGAATTTCTTGTGAATGAAGAAGAGGATCAACTTGAAGAGCTGGTATATGAACCAACAATTGAGATTGTTGAACTTTGTGATTTTCAAACTGAAAGTTTGTGTATGAATGCAGGGACTGTAAGTGATGGTGAAATGCTTCAGAAATGCCACAGAGAAATCGTATTGTTGGAATACTTGTTGGTAAATTCAGATTATGACAGGGATATTGTAGCAGAAGAAAGAGTTCAGTACAGTGAACGAGAGAAGAAAGACGTCATGGAAGTGGATGAAGTGAGAGAAATACTAGTTGTCAGTATTGAGAATTCTTCAGAGAATTATTTGGGAAGAGAGAATCAACATACTGATGTACTGATTGAGATGGAAAATTTAGGGCAGCATACTGAGGTGCTGGCAGAGGGAAGTAAGGCACTGATGCCTTATGATTTTTGTTTTAACAAGTGGTTTGTGAATGCAGGTGTTATTGCAGGTGTTGAAGAAAATTTGACTCGGTTGAGCAGTCAAATGAAGGAAGAAGAAAATTCTGTGGAAATTTCTAATCCATGGGTTGAAGAAGTTATGTTGCTGGAAAGGATGCTGGATAGTCAAAATTCAGTGTAGAAATAATCTCAATTTCAGAATTGGGAATTGCAGATGCAGAGTGATGAAGATAGCAGAAAGGAGTACACAGTGTACCAGTCCAGTAAGTTGTTGATAGAAGAAGGCAGAAAATAAGTTTTTTGTTGTAGAAGACAAGAGGGCATGGATGATTGGGCGGCAGTAAGAACAGAAGGGAACATTGTAGTAAAAACTAAGCGAGTAAGAATAGAAACAAGCATAGAATTAAGAATTGAGGAAGCAAGAAATCAGCAGCCTGGAGATTTATTGGACAAGGAAATTGAAGTAATCAAAAGAATCATGATGAAAGTATCCCAGAGGAAGACATCAGCAAGGAAGAGAAGCATCAATAGTAGCAAAATGAAGACAGAGACAGAGTGTGAAAGTACAGAGAGCGGAGCAAGACAGCATAAGATATGGAGACCTGGAGAAAAGAAGCATACAATAGTAGAAATTGATAATAACTTGCAGAACAAAGTGTGGGATCCAGACAGACAAAGACTTAAACTTATGATCAGGAGATCATGATCATTTTCAACCTTGGGAGTCTGATGCAGGAGCATTAGGCAAAGATAAATACTTTGTATTTTATTAAACTTTAGGGGTTTTTAAGTTTTTAAAAGAGCTAGATTTTTAGGAATGATTTGAGTGGGTTTTATATATTTTTAATTAAATATTGTAAATATGAGAGAATTTGGTCAGTTGAGGATGTAAAGGGATGAGAGATTTTTCTAAATATTAATTTAGAAATTAGTTTCATTAATTTTGGGTGAGAGAGGATCCTTAGGGATTCAAGAGTGATTTCAGGATTTTGTTGAGATATTTGAGGGCTTGTTGAGTGATTAAAGGGATATGAACCAAAATTGGTTCAATTCAATTTGTATAAATTTATGAGCTTCAAAGGCAAATGTAGAGGAGGTAGAATAGAATAGAGAGGAGAGGTGAGGCTTGGACAACCAAAGTTTATAAGCCTCCGGGCAATTGGAAGGGCCATGAATGTTGAGTATCTGGCCAAAGACAAAGTTTGTAAGTATTTTCATTGTTAATATGAAAAGTGTTTTTAGAACTACATTGGTTGATTTAGAAATTGTGTATTTAATTTCTGTAACTGGGGCTTGAATGGTAAATCCATGTGAACCGAATGAGAGATCAAGGAGCGATGGATAAATCATTGATTTAAACCTCTGTTTGCCGAATTGATGGAATTAAAAGGGTGCAGAGTTGTTTTAAGCTATATCTATTTTGAATAAGATCGATTCATATTTCATATTACTGAGCAGTGATATAATTCTGGTTTGAAAAGCGCAAGTTCTAAGTAGGAACAGAGGTTTGCAATTCGATGTTAGAATAATTAATGATTTGTAGACGTGAGAGAAGCACACAATTTGAATGAAATGCCATATAACGATTGCTGAGAGTTTAATTGGAAATTCGAAATCCCCTATTATGAATTGGAGGCATTGAGTATATTGGATGCCGAATATCGGCCAAATGCTGGCTTAGATTGCTGAAACTAGTGAGTATGTTGAAGGCCTGTTGCAATCGTGTGGAGGAATCTGTTACACGAAGCAGCTTTTGGTATCGATCTGCAATATTCAGGTGTGTGAAAAATTGTATTGCGGTTGGCTGTTTGATTGAATGCATATAGTTCCGTGTGAAGAATCAACTCATTGCTGGAAATCGGGACTAAGTTACACGCCTTGATAAAGCCTGTATGTTGAGAATTCTGGGTTTTATGTTTGGGAATTCATTTAATTTTGGTAAATCTGTGTGAAGAGGAAATTAAGAGATCAATCTAAGTCTTAACGCAGAGGAAGTGTTCTAAATTTCCAGACATGATAATTAATGCAGAGGTTAAATTATGTTTGCCGGAATCGATTTTATATGTAAACTGCGTGGTTTGGTTTACAATGAAATTGGCATGGGAGTATGTGCAGAGTTATGTGCAGATAATCATAACGTATTAAGAGAAGAACAGGAGTTTGAACATGGAATTAATGCCCAGAACAGTGGTGCTTTTGTATGGAAAATAGCGCCGGTTGAGGGTTCTGGAAGTAGAGAAAAGCCTTCCACAGTCGTGACAAAGATGAAGCCAGAGTTGAACGAATCTGAAGTTAATTGAAATCGATGAATAACATAGCGCTGAGAAGATGAGTTTGAAAGAGAATATTGAGTTTAATTACAATGGAAGTTCGAGCTAAATATAGTTCTGGTTCGATTAATGAAAATCGACTTGTTATATCTGATCCATGTTATTTAGTTGCACACGCAGGGAAGAAAGGACGTTGAATTGCATAATTCGATGTCAATCTAGTGTTAAAGCTCAAAACTAGAATGCTATGGAATTCAAGGAACAACGAGCCAAGTTAAGAGCGATGGCGTGAATGCGGTTGATGAGGAAGGTAAGTTAATTGCCTGTGCCAATTGCTGTTCCATGTTGACATTTTATTTTTAATCAAAATCTAAGTTATGTAAATTTCCGAAAATGCATGTTTGGATGTGTTGGTCAAGCTTGAGTAATTTAAAAAGTGAAGGAGCATATATAATGGGTAGTTGGAACCTTGGTTTTCAACAAATGTCAAAGGATTAGTTCCGTGAAACATTTAGAAGAGATCATATATAACATAATTGGATAAGTGGAATTTGATTCAATATAGAATATTGATATGAATTGGTCCTAATATATGGGCTTGACCATAAAAATAACAATAGAAAGAAACTTCCACAAGTGGGTTTTGTGTTGAGTGGTAACTTCATGGAGTTGGATATTTGGGGTTTACAAAAGAACCTTGTGTATTGAAGTATGGTTTTCATAAACCATAAAACTGTGAAATAGATGCTATTAGCTTCCGCATGTAAAAGTAATATGAAATTGCCCGGACATTGAAGTTTTATTTGGTCAGTTTTCTTTGGAAGGGATGCATTTTTATGCAGAGTATTGGAGAGATTCTAGGGTTTCCAGGGTTTTCCTGCGTCAGTTTTGAACAGTGCTTTTGGGCACGGGGACCACCACGACGGGAGAGCTGCGGTACGTTGATCTATGGTTTGATCGGACGGCTCAGACTGCGCCAGATATAATTTGAGAAGCACCTAGTGCTTTTTCCCTCTGTTCTAGCACTGAATTACATGGAGGAAAAGGGTGCGGGGGTCTGGACGAAAAGTGCTATGCTTTACAGATTCTCAAATAATGGTTTTGCGGCCTTTTAAATGTAATTTGGGGGTGGGAAAGGTAACGGTAGGCCGAAAATGGATTCCTTAGGCCATGAGAGGGGATTTGCAGAATTTAAACGGGGTTGCTTGTGAGAATTTAATAGGGAGCTGATTATGATCAACATTGGCTCCACCTGGGGACGGAACGTTCATCCCTGAATGTGTCGAGAACTTCGCAAACCTTTCTGATCATCATGTATGCAGACTTTGCTCTCCAGCACCTCCATTTTTACTCTTCTATCAGAATAAAATTCTGATTTTCCATCACTGCAGCAGTTCATTTGTATCTAAGGCAACCCCAAAAGATAGATTGTCTTTTGCAATACCTACCAACACAGCCAAATTGTGAGCTACGAAATCATAAGACCCAATGGTCTTACTTGATGATTCAGTCACAATTTCTTTCCTGAGAAATCCTAAGTCTCTTCCAAGACCCGGAAAGTCTTCACTGTCTTCATTCGCTTGCATCTTCATATTCTGCAGTCCCCAATTTTAAAATTGAGGTTCTCCCTTTAGAGGAATTGTATGCTGCACTATGCTAATGTCAAAAGTTTTCAGGTCCTGATATGACCATGAAAATACCTCTTTATAAGACTGAAATAATTCTAGGTATAGCTCCTCATATTCTTCTGGGACCTTCATGGATAATTTCACAATTTTACAAACATGAAAAATAAACCTATTCTACTTCTACCCTTATTACTTCATGAGACCAGATTAAACTGTTGGTCTCACATTTTCTCTACCTAAACTACATCTGCTCGGGTTAAACTGTCTAGCGGATTTCTTTTCTACATTCTAAAACAGAAATTGAAAAACAACCAAGCCAAGATTAGACTGTCTGGCTCGCTAAACTTTGTAGAAATTAAAAAAACTAACTACATGCTCATAGACTGAGCTTTATTTTAGACTTCCTACCTACTCTACTCTAACCTAGAAATATTTGATGCTCTAGGTGATACAATAATGCCAGTGCAGCCAGTCAAGTAGTAACAAAAAAGGATATGAGCACTGACTGCTTGTCAGAGATAACCACAGGGTGCTCTGCATGTGGTTCTCCAAAACTGTGGTCACCATCACTGGTGGCCTCTCCGGATGATTCTGGCCCTCGCAAAGGATCAATGCTGGAGAATTTGAGCAAATCAGGGCCTCCATACATTCTGCCACAAGATCAATGAACACATGATGTACCAGCTCTTCTTTTAGGCCTTCCGTGATTGGTAGGCTGTCTTCATCCTGGGCAGCTTTGATTTCTGCATTTTCCACTGCATCTTCAATATGACTCTTGAAAGCCTGATCACCTTCTTCTTGTATTTCGAAAGGAAATGGTATCTCTTCTTTTTGTTCCATAGTAGCAGCTTTGAAAAAATTTCTTTCTACTGGCAACATGCTGCTCAAAAAGACCCTTGATCCTTCTTCAAATGTTTGCAGGAAGTGTGCATAAGGATCATGATATGATACCTGGTGATGAATATGTAGCAAGCAGGCTTCAACCAGGATTTCTTCTTCATCCACTAGATCAAGAACAAGACTCTCTTGAAAAAGAGAATCTCCCTCCTCTTCTTTTTCTGAACTGGAGGACTCATCATGTATGGCAGTTGAGTCCTCTTGGAGCTCTGATATATTCTGCTCTGATGAGCTAGGCTCTGTGAACAGATCTATGTATTCTTGAGCATTGTTTTGTTCCATTACTTCCTCTTTTTTAAGAGAAGGCTCATTGCTTTCAAACTGCTCAAGGATTTCTTCTTTGCGTTCCTCCTCATCCTCTAAAAAGGAAGGCTGCTGGTTTCCAGTCTCACTGATGATCTGTGGTAAAGCAGAGTGAAGATTCAAAGAATCTTCATCTGCTATTATACTATCGTAACTCTTGCCATCAGTGTCATAGATTGGTTGGCTCGACCAAGTCAACCATACTGGGCTCTCAGCTGGCCTTTCTTCATCCTGATCCATAGAGGAGTCTTCCGGATCAGTATCATCAAACTCATAAGACGAGTGAGCAAGGGAATATGTTCTATAAAATATTTCTGAGGTGGACTGCTGATTTAATATCTGAATAACCTCTTCTTCTGTCAAAAGAGATGATTGTTTTGTGTTCCTTTTTGCAGAAGAGCAACAGCTCTCTTTTTCTTGTACTAGCTGATTTGGAGGCAGGATGCCTTCTTGAACCTCTTCCAGAATATCCTCAGTTGTGCTTGCAGGGGAATCTTGGGGATCTTCTAATGTTTCTTGATCTCTCTCTGATTCAGGCCAGTCCTCATGAACCTGATGATACTCGGTTAGACTGCAAGGCCCATGAGTGGTTTCTTCCTTCACATCAGATTTTGCATCTTCTATGTGGTCTCTTGTTTCCTCCAAGCAACATTCCCTATTTACCTTTGCTATTAGGTCGTGATATTCTCTGACCAGCATAATACAAGACATAGGTACAAACTCAGGCAATTCCTGATCGCTTTCCTCTTCATCCTCCATAGGTTTCAAAACATCATACATGTCTTGCTCATTATCTAGGTCTTGAGTTTGTCCTTGTTCTGGAAGAGGCATGGGCTGTTCTAAATAATAATCATTTGTATTCATATTAGCCATATACCTCTTCAGCACTTTATTAAACATTCTCTTTAATTCATATATCTGATCATTCAAAGCATCTAGCTTTGTATCCCTATCCATGTTTGGATCCATGTCTCTGCAAAGATGATCACTGCATCTTCTCAACTAGTTCAGAGTCTTCTACTAGTGGAGTCATTTGGTCTCCAGCACGGCTGATGTTGTACTGTGACATGGTCTCCCAGTGGAGTCTTTTTAATCATTTAGGAACTGTGGAGTCGCCAAGGTGAGGGATCTACAACTCTCAACTCTCCATACTCACCTACTTGAAGAGTGAATTAGATTTTGTCGAGGCCCAGGGATTTAAATTTTCTCAACTTCGTTCCCCGGCAATGGCGCCAGAAAGATGTTGTCGCTCCTAGAGACAGCCTAGAGTTGTGATAGACCAGTGCCTAGGACATCTTAGCATAGCACGGAGCGTATAATATAATGTATGAAGTTGTCAACTTTAGCTCACATGCTATCTCCTGTAAACAGGGAGATAAACTAGAATGGGACCAAACTCTCAGAAACTGATACATGAAAAGAAATACTGCAGAGGCAAGGTGTAAAACTCTGATACAAAGCATCAGACAATTCAAAGACAGTTTACTGCAAAGTGGGCTAGTTCACGTAATATGTCATAGAAATCAATTACCAGAAGGTGTATGTAGTGAAAGAAATATTGAGAAGATATTAGTTAACATTGAGCTGATACCCAGATATACAATATCACCATGCATGGGCTTACCAATCTAAGAATCCATACATTACAATAGCATTTTAAAAGCACCCTCCCAAAGAAACTAATATAGTAGAAATACAGTTTAGCTGAATAATGGAACAAAATATCATGCATGAGCCATATTTAAAGCGCTTGACTGATCCGAGCATGGGCATCAACTAGGATGAATCCATACTAGAAATCAGTGAGCCACTCGCATTCCAAAACATGATACAGGAAGCATGGATGTAATGAAATGATCTATTAAAATAACACATAAGAGAAAGTTACAGACTGTGAAATAACAAAGACCAGAATCCTCTTTAACAGATAGAACTCCTCCTCACTGAGACCCTATGGGCTCTGAGCCTCCATACAAGAGTTTTACAAAATGTATACAAAAAGCCTTTCACTGCACAATTTTCTGATAAAATCTGGAACCCTCAATAATCTGTTCTTCGAGGGTTTTATAGAGAAATAGAAAAATTAATAAATGAAGTAGGTGATAAACATCTAATTGTATCATAAAAAAAAAAATGGACGCAACGTGCATGCCCATACTGCTTGATGACTTTGTGGTGATGCACATACTCTGTAGCCTGTCTTCTGAAATAAATGTTCTGGGTTAAAATCTCTTCACGAACACGATATACGGATAACCATATTAACATTCTGTCCTTTTCTAAAGGTAAATTTTGCTGAAATGAAACCTGGAGGGTGTTGTTTCTTGTGCATTGTACTCTTTGCCTTCAAATCCCTGAATGGAAATTTAAAGTTCTGAATGCTGAATGTTGAAATCTTAGATCCTCCACTGATACTTTTTGCCACAAAATTAATATATCCATCTGCCAAAAAATCTATGCTTTGAAGGGCTCTGGTGGGTTTGCTAGCTTCTTTTAATGGTGGTCATGTCGCAGCAACTACCCCGGACTTTCTTCATGAATTTAGTATCTGAAAATTGGTCCTTTCTTGCACCCTCGGCTTCTGTAATGGAGGCTGTGAATAATGACAATTTTCCGTCGTCATGAACTTGCAAAACCCGCAAACTCGTCAAGAAACAAATGCATGGGGATGGCGATGCAATGGAGATGACTGTGTAACAGAGCAACGTGATGAAGTGGCAGAAATATGTAGGGTGGCAATGAAAACGAAGTGGAATTATGGCGGGTGGACCGGGCGGAGGTTTTCAACGTAAAACGAATGAAGATTTGGTTTAAGACAGGAATATATATGAGAGGAGGAAAGAGTTGACACACATGTGGAACGGGTGACGGGTGTACGTATGAAATATTATGTGGAAAGGATGACGTGGAGTGCTGACAATGAGACCGATCAACGGGGAGAATGATGGAATCTTGACCGTCCGATCTCGGGAGGAGATCGACGGTTGAAAGAGCGATGGAGGAGATAGGCAGTGGGCCAGGGGTGTGATTTGCCTATGGTTAAACCCCATGCAGCTTCAGAGCACAATAGCCATTGGATGAAGAGCTTCAGATCAGATGGCTAACAACGATATCGCTGGGCGTCCTATTCCGAACAATAACGCGCGATGAATGGCAGTTTTGGAACCGTACGCTGGGACACGTGGCAGACAATGTATGGAATCGCTAGCCCAACGAGAATTACCGCCCTCCGCCGAAAGGCGGTGCGATGAATACCAGGCAGTTTTAAACAGTGCTTTTGGGCATGGGGACCACCACGGCAGGAGAGCTGCGGTACGTTGATCTATGGTTTGATCGGATGGCTCAGAATGCGCCCGATATACTTTGATAAGTGCCTAGTGCTTTTGCCCTCGGTTCTAGCACTGAATTACGTGGAGGAAAAGGGTGTGGGGGTCTGGATGAAAAGTGATAGGCTTTACAGATTCTCAAATAAGTGTTTTTTGGCCTTTTAAATGTAATTTGGGGGCGGGAAAGGTAATGGTAGGCCGAAAACGGATTCCTTAGGCCACGAGAGGGGATTTGCAGGATTTAAATGGGGTTGCTTGCGAAAATTTAATAGGAAGCTGATTATGATCAACAGCTACCATCGTGAATCTGTTCATTTTTCTTAGCCTATCCCTCCCCCTTCGGTTGACCCTCCCGGTGGTGCAATTCCTCTTGTCTCTCATGGGTCTGCAAGCCTTCCCATTCGCCAAACTTCTCAGCGTGCAGACTTTCGCTTTGAGTGTTCCTTAGACAAGCCCATTGTCATGGCTTTCATCACTGTAACTCTTAGAGAAGAGTTGCCCCTCCCTGTTCCCACCCGTATAGCCTCTCCCTTGCCCCCTGCTATCACAAGCTTCCACAAGAGATCAGATATGCCCGCAAATTTCTCTCATCCTTCCAAGGACGTGCCGCGTAAGGAGGATGTGGTCACTGACAAGGAAGGCGCTCTCAAAGGAGTAATGGATGATAGCAGCGATGAATATGGGTGCAGAGTTGTGGAAGAACCTCCGTCTCCGACTCATGATCAGTAATTCTCCTAGCTTACAGCTTCTTCTGGTATTTTTGCTCAATTACTGCTGGAATTTTTTGCTTACTTGCTTCAATGATTAGCTGGAAAGGCTGATTGTTACTTTCAGTATATTTATCTCTGTTAACTTGCTTTGTATAAACTATAGGCCGGTTTCCCTTTCAAGGGCGGCCAAATTGTTTCTTAAAGGACTGGTTTCCCTACTAGGGCAGTCCAGACTCTTTTTGTTGAGCATGTCTATCAAGCCCAGTGTTCAGGCTCTCACAGATGACACTGAGGTAGTTTTGTACTAGTAACTTTTATACATAATAGAATTATTTTTACTTAGAAAAAAAATGATGCTCGATGACACAACAGGTCTCTTTACAAAAATGTATGCTACAAATTTTATGTAGAAGCCTAAAAGGTAGTCATATGAAGATGAATATAAACAGATTCCAGAGAAACTAGGGTTTATTCCTGAAAAGTATGAGCCTCTATTATTTAGTTGCCTTTTTTGGAGTCCATAGAATGATAACCACAATGGCTTTGGGAGTTTTATTGACATGCACATGGCATCCATTGCTACAATATATCATTCAAGTGTTTCACTCAACATGATTATCGTTAGATGCTTTTCTCTCTTTATTTTTTATATTGGACTTTTGTAATGGTTCTTTCAGCCTAGTTGTTCACATAACAATTGTTTTTAACTTTTTTTAGCCTAGTTGTTTACATGGAAATAGTTTATTGTTTATCCTTAGGAAAAATAACTCCTCAATTATTGTTATATGTGAACCCATTCACACCACCCTGCAATTTCTTCCTTGGAAATGGTAATGTCGTTGTGGCTTTAGAATATAAAATTTTACAACTCGTACTTCTCTTTAAGAACAAAAATGAAATTGAACTCTTATGATCTGAATTGAACTCTTATGAAATGACAAGGATTTGCTAATAAAAATGTTTTTTTTGTTATGCAGTCTATCCGCGGATATCCATACCGAGGTAAGAAATTATTTTTCGTTTTGGACGTCAATGCTTTTTTAACAATTATTGTGTTTTCTTTTCTACTTTAAGTGATCTCTTACTAACTTTTATTAAGTGTCGCAATCTATATGTGTAGGTATCCAATAGGAATGAAAGACATTGTAAGAGATCACTTTTAACAGTGAGTAAAACCACAAAGTCAAGCCACATTACCAAAAAAAATGACAACATTCGATGTGGCATCATCAAAAAACACCCACAAAAGAGAGCACCAGGATCTGTTTCCCCATTACAACATGAATCTAGTTGCTTTAGTGTTAACACCAATTCTAATGCACATAGTCTTGAGAAAAATGTGGATGAGCCATTAGAAGGTATGATCATTTTTCAACTTTATATTTCTTGTATAAATACTTCAAGATTTTAGGTTAAGAGATTCATATTGTTATTGTCTCAAAAGGTGTGATTTGTTTTCCAGAAAATTCTCAGCATGTACCATCACAACGAATTTATGGTTTGGAGCAAGAACCATCACAACTAGATCATGATATGGAGCAAGAACAACCACAACAAGAGCATGGCTTGGAAGGGGAAGATCCAAGTGTTTAAGCCCATAGTACAACAAATGTGAAAAGGAAGGGTAGGGGACCAACAAAATGCCTCTTTGGAAAAACTACAGAGGCCTCTGCATTGCCTGAAATTCAATTTAATGAGAGGGGACAACCTATTGGTCCACAGTCAAAGAAATTCTCCTCCTTTTTAGGTGTCCTTGCAAGAGATATTGTAGGCATCAAACACATGGAATGGAAACAAGTGCCTGAAGCACTTAAAAAAGACATATGGAGTGCAATCAATGTGAGTATCAACCAAATTATTATTGGATTTTTTTCTAAATTTCATTGGTGTATGTGAATGTGTACATGATAATTTTAATTTCAAATAAGTATTTGTATCTAATAATTTGTTGTTTATCTATTGTAGCATACCTACCAAATAGACTTGTCAGCGGAGAAATGGTGTTATAAAGCAATATCTCAGTGCTTGAGAACTTACAGATATAATTTGTATAAAAATTATTATTTGAAATACAACACGGATGAGGAGAGGATGACAAATGTTCCTATCGGAGTAAATGAAACCTAAAGTCAAGGTAAAAAATGAATGACATATGTACTTGTTATCATTAAATCAGATTTGAATTTGAATCCTTGCATATAATCAATTTCAATCTAAGCATCCATTTTTTATTGAGTTGCAGGAGAAGGCAAAAGTCAATCAGGAAAATAGGGCATTAGAACCAGAGACCCACACTTCTGGCCATAGAGGTTACTATAGAGTTGAACATGACCTTGTAAGTTGTAACCAAATCTATTTTTTGTTCAAAATCACCAATTGCAAATATAATTATCTAGACCATTGTAATTTTTGTGACTAGAATCAAACTTGCAATCAAAATGATGCGCCTATAACTAGGGCTGATGTGTGGATGAAATGTCATACGAAGAAGGATGACACTCCAATGTCATCATTTAGTGCAGAGAGAATAGTAAGTTCCCTACCTATTCTTGTATCTATTTAATTTTTTTATTTTTTAAATATTAAGGATGTTTCTTACATTATTTGTTGAAATGTTGTCTTTGCTAGAAACAAATTGAATCAATACAAAATGATTCAGTGTCTCTTGCATATGCAACAAAGGAAGATGTCATTGCAATAGTTTTGGGACCTGAGAGGAGGGGTCGTGTACGTGGGGTTGGATATGGGGTTACTCCAACTGATTTGTTTGGAAAAGAGCGTGCTTACAAGAGGCAATTACATAATACAGAAGAAAAATTGAAAGAAAAAGACAAGGAACTTGGAATATTGAAGGCAGTTGTTGAAGAATTAATGCAATGGGACGCTGCCACGGAGGCAGGAAAAGAAAATGGTCGAGTTAATCCAGAACCAACCAAAAATGTAAGAATTATGTGTAGGCTATTTAATTGTTGATGTATGCCATCTTTGAAGATTGAAATTTTAAAAGCACAATGCCAATATGAACAAGATTGTATTGTTGTAGATATGTAATTAATGAAATATTATTTCTGTAGCTTAACCGTTCATCTTCTGATTTCATGGTATCGCATTCAAACTATTTATTTTTTAGCAGAGTTCCTTAAGTCCTAGTCAGGCTTCACTAGAACAAACTCCATTGACTTCAGGACAACCTGTTCATGACCCAATTGGTGACTCAATAACACGGGTAAGTTTTATACTTGTTTATTTTATTTTTTAATATTATCTTTTTATTCTATGGAATCTTACAAGAATTTTTTTATTTGCAGGGTCAACCGCAATTAATACCTTCAAATACAGGATTGAAGGGGAACAAATGTTCACTTACATATTTTAATGGTCAAGTGAAGGTTGCAAAGGGTTACATAAAAAACATTGAACCAAATTTTTTCATGCCCAATGGAGAAGTATTAGGAGAAGGATATTATTTTGTGTTCCCACAATCAATCTTGGTTGATTCAGATTGTGAAATTAAGCTTAAACGTAGAAGTAGTCAATGAGAGTATTTAGAAGATGCACTTAACACTTTGATAAATGATTGAGAGAGAACAATGAATTGGTAAATTGCTATCCCAAACATTTGAGGATTCTGGACGCAGATTGTGATAGCTTACTTGTGATTAATATCATGCTTAAGATGTTGGATACATGATTACTATTATACTTCTTTAAGCTATATGTTTTTTACATAAAATGTACTACAATGTTCTTGCTACTGTTTGGTTATTGTTTGTAAGTTGGATATATAAACCTTATCACGCTGGATATATACTGTCTTATCATGCTTTGTAAATGTTGTGTAAGGGTTGCAAGCTTTGTATGATTTTTGCTGATAGCCAGAATCCCTTTGAATTAAGGCTTAAACAACTATGAAACCATTTAAATTATCCATCCTGCACTTGCTAATGATAGATATTTGCCAACTTCTTTCTTCATTTTGATATTTTTCTTATTCCCTTTGTTTTTTATGCTCAAGGAAGCACACATTTGGCTTATCAGGCACATATGCACTCTCTCTCTTACACTTTGGAATCTAAATTGATAAGCTGGAACAAGTCCTTAAAAAGCTTGCATATGCTAATGATAGTGTGATTCCTCATCATGTTTTGATGTCACTGCTCCTTTTTGCAGATCGAGCAGTTCTTTTGGCCTCATCCCTAGGAAGATTTTAGTGTCAGGTTGACTCCTTAGGTTGGTTTTTTGATATTAGACACCTGGAGCTAAAGTTAGTAAAACTAGGGTGATGGTCTTTACCCATTAATGATGCTCTTTCTACTTATCACTTTTCTTGTAGAGAACAACTAATGCATAGCATTTAGGAGTGAAATTTACATGTCTCTCTTATAGTGTCTTGGTGCAAAGGGTATGCTTCTCATTCACGTTCGCAATATTTCTAGATTCACTTTTAGGATATCTTTTCGGGATGAGGCTCTTTGATGCTGTCATAAAATCCATAATTTTGTATGGTGTGATGAAGTCTTGGCTATATGAGTGGAGAGAGTTCACATTATTATGCTTTAATGAAATTTTCTACATGGAATCTTCCTCTTAGCGTGTCATTGTTTAAGTAGAGTTTGGGACCTAACCGCTTTACATTCAATTTATCTTTTGGTTTACCTCTTGCTTATATAGATTCCACTAATTGGGTGACCAATTCAAGATGTGATAGGTACCCTTTCTTTATTTTTATTTTTCTAACAAGTTCACTTCTTTCAATTAGTTCAGCCATATAGACTGTATGGATATCTCAATTAGTCACTCCCACTACTTCATTTCTCTTTTGATGCCCATCCTCATCTTTTCCCTTTGAGGATTAACACTCTAAAGATAGAGGAAATCTATAAAACATTTGTTTAAAGTTTAAGGTACTTAGCTCACTCAGTATAAGCCTTTAAACTCCAAGATGGCTTTGTTAATCTTGGGAAAGAACCTCTGGATAGAAGTCTGGTCTGCTGAAATAAAGTCGATGGTAGTATTTCACATGGCACAGACTTAGACTTATCCATATTAATATGTATGAGATTTCTTATAGTTAATGCAGTTACATAACCTAAGTGCCCCATAACTGTTACTATTTGACAAGTAGATATTAACCTGTCAGTATGTAAATATCAAATATGAATGCAAGCAGTTCAGAATCGGTCACAAAATCGAAACTAGACTATTTCTTCAAGACTCTTTGCAAACAATGGTTGTTTTTATATGCAATAGAGGATGATCTTAACAAGAGTTATTGGTAAAACTGGGCTTGATGTGACGACTGCAACAAGCTCTGAAGAAATTAGGCTTAAGCCTCAAAATCTTCAAAACAAGATATTTGAAGTTCACCAAGGTTGGATGGAACCAGCTGAAGTAGACTGGTGATTAAACTGATTTTAGACCTTTGACACAAAAAAAATGTTGGAATTAGTGATAATTGAGGACCATATATTAATTCTCTGAGAATAATATTTTTGATTACTTTTGTTCAGTGTTAGCCAACTTCTTTCTTCATTTTGATATTTTTCTTATTCCTTTGTTTTTGATGATCAAGGAAGCACACATTTGGCTTATCAGGCACATATGCACTCTCTCTCTTACACTTTGGAATCTATATTGATAAGCTGGAACAAGTCCTTAAGGAGCTTGCATATGCTAATGATAGTGTGATTCCTCATCGTGTTTTGATGTCACTGCTCCTTTTTTCAGATCAAGCAGTTCTTTTGGCCTCATCCCTAGGAATATTTTAGTGTCAGGTTGACTCCTTAGGTTGGTTTTGTGATATTAGACACCTAGTGCTAAAGTTAGTAAAACTAGGGTGATGGTCTTTAATCCCATTAATGAAGTTCTTTCTACTTCTCACTTTTCTTGTAGAGAACAACTAATGCATATCATTTAGGAGTGAAATTTACATGTCTCTCTTATAGTGTCTTGGTGCAAAGGGTATGCTTCTCATTCATGTTCGCAATATTTCTAGATTCACTTTTAGGATATCTTTTTAGGATGAGGCTCTTTGATGCTGTCATAAAATCCATAATTTTGTATGGTGTGATGAAGTCTTGGTTATATGAGTGGAAAGAGTTCACATTATTATGCTTTAGTGCAATTTGCTACATGGAATCTTCCTCTTAGCGTGTCATTGTTTAAGTAGAGTTTGGGGCCTAACCGCTTTACATTCAATTTATCTTTAGGTTTACCTCTTGCTTATATAGATTCCACTAATTGGGTGACCACTTCAAGATTTGATAGGTACCCTTTCTTTATGTTTTGTTTTTCAAACAAGTTAGCTTCTTTCGATTAGTTCAGCCATATACACTGTATGGATATTTCAATTAGTCACTCCCACTACTTCATTTCTCTTTTGATGATCATCCTCATCTTTTCCCTTTGAGGATTAACACTCTAAAGATAGAGGAAATCTATAAAACATTTTTTTAAAGTTTAGGGTACTTAGCTCACTCAGTATAAGCCTTTAAACTCCAAGATGGCTTTGTTAATCTTGGGAAAGAACCTTTGGATAGAAGTCTGGTCTGGTGAAATAAACCTGATGGTAGTATTTCACATGGCACAGACTTAGACTTATCCATATTAATATGTCTGAGATTTCTTATAGTTAACGCAGTTATGTAACCTGAGTCCCCCATAACTGTTACTATTTGACAAGTAGATATTAACCTGTCAGTATGTAAATATCAAATATGAATGCAAGAAGTTCAGAATCGCTCACAAAATCGAAACTAGACTATTTCTTCAAGACTCTTTGCAAACAATGGTTGTTTTTATATGCAACAGAGGATGTATGTGATGATCTTAACAAGCCTTATTGGTAAAACTGGGCTTGATGTGACGATTGCAACAAGCTTCGAATAAATTAGGCTCAAGCCTCAAAATATTCAAAACAAGACATTTGAAGTTCACCAAGGTTGGATGGAACCAGCTGAAGTAGACTAGTGATTGAACTGATTTTAGACCTTTGACACAAACAAAATGATGGAATTAGTGATAATTGAGGACCATATATTATTCCTATGAGAATAATATTTTTGATTAATTTTGTTCAGTGATAGCCAACTTCTTTCTTCATTTTGATATTTTTATTATTCCTTTGTTTTTGATGCTCAAGGAAGCACACATTTGGCTTATCAGGCACATATGCACTCTCTCTCTTACACTTTGGAATCTAAATTGATAAGCTGGAACAAGTCCTTAAGGAGCTTGCATATGCTAATGATAGTATGATTCCTCATCATGTTTTGATGTCACTGCTCCTTTTTGCAGATCAAGAAGTTCTTTTGGCCTCATCCCTAGGAAGATTTTAGTGTCAGGTTGACTCCTTAGGTTGGTTTTGTGATATTAGACACCTGATGCTTAAGATATTAAAACTAGGGTGATGGTCTTTAATCCCATTAATGAAGCTCTTTCTACTTCTCACTTTTCTTTTAATCCCATTAATGCTTCTACTAACCTGAGGTCAACGTATCAATGCCCAAAACACTTGTGAAGTCTAAATGCCAAAGGTCTATCTTACATTGTGGTCTATGTGTAATTTCAATGTCAATGGAGGTTGAATGTATTAATGTTAAGACCAATACATTGTGGCAATATGTCAATGTATAAATCTTTGTCAAATATGATATCTCAGTCAAGTATACTCAAATTTCAAGGTCATATCAGTGTAGGGTAGATAGGTTCACTGTCTATGTTTACTAATGTCCACAAATTTGATGCACAAATCAATATCTCAGGGTCACATAAGGTAAGTGTTATGGCACTATGTTTTGGTTCATAATTGCAATGAGAGGTTTTGGTTCATTACTTCTCACATGTTATAGCATTTCCAGAACCTAACATGGCACACAATCAAATTTTGCCTCTCTTTTACGCTGCTTACTATGCTGCTTAAATTAATATAAAATGTGATTAGCACTAATAATATGCAATCAGGACAAGACTACTTAAGGCCAAGAGAAAAGCCTTTAGGTTTGAGTGTGCCTTAAGTGCATAACCTACTAAAGACTCTTTTTAAATCTAAACAAAAAACTCCTCTCACTGATAATTTCTCTGAACAAAAGCATCCCAAAAAGTTCTCCAGCTACCCTGGTAAACCTATTGATAATTGAGCATGCACCTAGAATGGCGAGCAAAACCAACAAGAATGCAGTCCACACACATACCCTGTGTATAATCAGTAGAGTACTTGTAGTTATTTAATGTGAATGCACACTTATTTGCATAAATATCTATTGTTCTTAATAAAAATACGACAGGAATACATCGTACTGCAGGTATCAAACTTTCTACTATTGCAATTTAGAAAGAATTTGTAACTTGTTGACACAAGGTGATCAAATTTGAAGTACATACCACCCTGTCCAAGCCAGAAAAAAATTTGGGCCTAAGTCTTCTCTATCTTTGGCAAAGTTGTACATGAATGTATACATAAGCACAGTAGGTTCAACCACCCCAAGAATTAACAAAGGCTAACCTCCGAAAATAGAATGGATGATGCCACATATTGCAGTGGATGACAATGTTTGAAAAGCGGTAAGGATTCAATCTGCAGTGCATTTTGATACTCAGTTTTTGATAGCATTTATTAGTAAAGCCTCAAGCAAGAAAAAAATGCAGCTTTTATTAATCCTATTGCTATTTTTTTCCCATATTTTCTGTGAAATTATTGATCAATTTCAATGGAAGATTCATCTGAATAACTAAAGTGATTGGAAAATTTAAAGAATGATTTTTTTCAAGGGGTGAATGTTAATATGCCTGCAATGAATGCTTGTTAGTCAATACTATTACATGAAAAAAATTCCTTTCATATATTATTACTTATGCCACAAAGACAACTTGACTTGTATTAGACTTCCTATGGAGGAAATCAACTCTAGATGCAGCAATATGGACTGCATAGATGGTAGATTTCAATGAGGTCTATTACTTTCACAGACAATCAATAATCTTCAAATCCCTTTCCCTCAAAAAACTTGCATCTCCTTTGATATAGATATAGTGAAATTAAGTTTGCCTCTGTCAAAGTGTAGATCAGACGAAGGCCCCTAATTGATATATGGACCTTGAATGTACATGAAGCTGCAAAAGCCTTTCCAATAGCCTCCTAGTAATTTAGAACAAATTTATTTTTCTAAGATATATCTCGTGTCCTTCAGTGGAGTTTATCTCTAATGCCAAAACTTCCTCAAGTGTGCTACCTTTTTTCTTAGAATCATTTTCAAAAGATCAGTTAAAGCATATTGCAATGATTCTCAGAATCATTTCTCCTCTATTTCCAAGAGATATCAAAGAGTCCTCAAGTGTAGTTTATCTATAATGCCAAAAGCTCCTCAAGTGTTTCACCATTTTTTTACAATCGTTTTCAAAATGTCATTTCTTAAAGCATACTACAATGCTTAGAATCATTTTCAAAAGGTAATTGGGTCATAGTATGGAATGTGCACGTCCAATGGGCTATTTAAGCATACTGCAATGCTTTTAGTCATTTTCAAAAGGTAATTGTGTCATAGTATGGAATGTGAACTTACAATGGGCTATTTATGAATATCTATGTGCATAACTACCCTTGTAGACATGTTTGATATCTCTTGAGGACATTTTAACCAATGTCCATCATGGATTTTGGGGCTTTAAAGGGTATTTTAGGGTTCATATTTATTAATAAGTAGGGTTCAAGGTTTAAAGCCTTCACATTTTGGTATAATGCATTTAAAGTTTTAGGGTCTAAGATTTAAGATGTAGGATGAACTAGCTCAAGGACATTGGATACTGCTACTAACCTGAGGTCAACATATCAATGCCCAAAACACTTGTGAAGTCTAAATGCCAAAGGTCTATCTTACATTGTGGTTTATGTGTAATTTCAATGTCAATGAAGGTTGAATGTGTCATTGTTAAGAACAATACATCATGGAAATATGTCAATGTATCAAAATTCGTCAAATATGATATCTCAGTCAAGTATACTCAAATTTCAAGGTCATATCAGTGTAGGGTAGATAGGTTCATTGTCTATATGTAATAATGTCCACAAATTTGATGCACAAATCAATATTTCAAGGTCACATAAGGTAAGTGTTATGGCACTATGTTTTGGTTCATAATTGCAATGAGAGGTTTTGGTTCATTACTTCTCACATGTTATAGCATTTCCAGAACCTAACATGGCACACAATCAAATTTCTGGCTCTCTTTTATGTTGCTTACTATGCTTCTTAAATTAATATAAAATGTGATTAGCATAAATAATATACAATCAGCACAAGACTACTTAAGGCCAAGAGAAAAGCCTTTAGGTTTGAGTGTGCCTTAAGTGCATAACCTACTAAAGACTCTTTTTAAAGCTAAACAAAAAACTCATCTCACTGATAAGTTCTCTGAACAAAAGCATCCCAAAAAGTTCTCCAGCTATCCTGGTAAACCTGATGATAATTGAGCATGCACCCAGAATGGCCAGCAAAACCAACAAGAATGAAGTCCACACACATACCCTGTATATAATCAGCAGAGAACTTGTAGTTATTTAATTTGAATGCACAATTATTTGCATAAATATCTATTGTTATTAATAAAAAAACTACATAAATACATCGTACATCGTAAGGATGTTAGCACAGGACTTAGTGAGGAGACTATTTCCAAGTGTTTAGAGAAAAGCTTGTACTCCTAAAAAACAGAGTATGCTTCTCAGAGTATGGATATTGAAGTCAAATGCAACATTTTCCAGGTATTTATAATATCTGTGGGGAGGACTTGTCTTTGAATGTAGTAACTAATATATGTCCACTTCTTGTCCATAAGTCTTGAAATGCTGCCAGCTAGAATTATCAATTTACAATTTCACACCAAGTTACCTTATATTTTTCAAGTCATAATGCAAACATCATTGAAAGAGAGAGTAATTAGTAAGATTATCAAAGAATGAAGCAGGCTTGGACTTTAAAATTTGTTTGTAGATTTATAGGTTTAGTTGGTAGTTTTAAAGTGTAAAATTTTCTCCCTCTTCAGATTCAAAAACATATGGAAACCCTTGCTTCTGAGAGTATGAAAATGATTTGTTTATACAAGAAGAGTATGAAGAAAGATATGAGCTGGGTAGTTTAAAGTGGAGTCACAGTTATCACGAGGCCTGCATCAAGCAGTGGTTGCTTTAGAAAAACAAGTGTCCAGTCTGCAATATTTTTGTCATTTCATAGCAGGAAAATTATGGTTTGTTGCATTTTTTTTCTGTTTCTGTTAGGAAAATCTTAGGATCAGTGCTTTGATTAAGCAGCAAGCCCTTCCCTTGATTTTATTTCCTTGGGTTGGTGTTTAAACTTTTAGAAAATCATGTACATGTAAATATCCTTTGTGGAACCTGCATTCTCATGACTATTCCTTTGATAATGTTCTTTTATTTTTCTGGTAAATTATGCTTATAATATTCCTTCTACATATATGACTAGCGTTAACCATATGCAACTTCCCCTTTGTTAGGAGCTTTGTCAATCTATTAACCATATGCAACGTTTTCAGAATGTGGTCCAACACTACCAACTCCCTAATGAATTTGGAATCTTAGGAAATTGTATTGAATATCAATGTGTTTGAAATGGTCATGACACATTGGATTTTCATAGAGCTTGATGTAACTTTGATTCTCACAAGAGACAATATTGGGCTTCAACAAGTGATTGGTTGACTCTACAATCAAGTTGCAAATCTAGATAGCTTCATAATAAGAATATGAAACTGCCATATACTTTGCTTTAGTGGAACTAAATGCAATTGTTTCTTGCTTCTTGTTGATTTGATAAAAATGATTTATAAAATGATAATAATGATGTTTAAAATGAGCCTTATGATGGTCTACTTATACACATTGATTGTTCACAAGGTGTTAGGGGTATGTTTATAACATCACTGCCCTTGAAAGCTTTGTCTTGAAAGCACAGTAATTAGAATTTTCTTTAGTTAAGCACATTTTTGTGGTAGAATGAAGTTTATTAGATATCTATATATACTTTGTAGAGGTTTGAATTTGTTTTTCCTTTGAGTGTTGGTGAGGTTTCTTTGTATTTTTTGCATCATAGTCTAAAGTATTTTGATGTGATTGTTTAACATGAAAGATTTATGCTTATTGGCAATATATTTGAAATACCTACATGATCAAGAAACTGTTATGGTTAATTAAATTACTAATTAGGTACTACAGAAAGAGGATGATGCTGAGAGGGCTTGCCTGGGTGACTCTGGGAGCAACCCGGAGGTGGTCAGACAAAGCTCTTCTAAGTCACAAATATGAAGAGAAAAAACTAGTGATGTATATGTGGTTGCTCAACCTGGGCTATATGGAAAATCTTGGCAGAGAGTGTTCATCTTTCCATGTGTTCTCGAAAGTAGGTTGTCTGCTCACAGAATAAGATCACTACATGTAGGTGATGGTTCTATAGTAAGTTCTCAGCCTTATCTTCAGAGTGGCTAACATAGAGGATCATGATTGAATACAGGATATAATTTGATGAATTTGGAGATTTAGAGTTAAAGAAAATTTTCACATTCCCTAGGTCTAGCCCCATTAGGTCACCTAGGGCAACAATTTCCTAGGAATCTAGCTAGAGGAAAACTTTTATCTCCTAGAGGTAGCTGCGTTATTGGGTACCCTCACTGTCCTCAGAACTTGGGCTAATTCCGACGGTGGAATATTCAGATACCTCAAGCCCTAGCTCTAGGATCAAGTTTTTCCTAGGTGGTCCCAAGGATAGAACCTAGTAGGATCAATTTGACCTATCGAAGTAAAAACTCTTGTCTGATCCTTTCTCCTCACCTTGTCCAGTATAGGAACATCATTGGTTGCTAAATTCCATCCCCGAACCTGGGCTGGCTCCACTTGGCCCCGTGTGGTCCCATTTGGTGTCAAAGGCCTTTCATCAAGGACCATTTGGGAATCCAAGTTCCCAAAGGATTTTAGGGATTGAGAACTTCCTTCATAAGTCTTATTCTTCTCCCTGAACCCTTCAATCCCCCTCTTCTCTCCCTAGAAGATAAATTCACTTGCTTAGAAGGAAAGCAAGTCCCATTCTTTATTTTATCTTAGGTAAAGGGTTTCGAGGGTCACTTCCCACCTATTCATTGACCTATACTCTACAAGTGACTTCCTAAAATACCAAGACTCCAACCATCGGTGAAATTCTGTGAAGAGCACGGAGCCTTAGTTGTGGTGACAATGGGCTAAGCCTCCATCATTTATGTTGTCCTAGCAATTGCCCTCTTAAGAACCCCTTTTAGGTCCACTACTAGTTTGAGTGGTAACAAGTTGTTCACAATTCCATTTGTGAACAACTCTTTGGTATGCCCACTTTTGCCATATTACAACTCCAAGATGAGAAGTCCAGGGCTATGGAGGCTGCCCTTCTTCTCTCTAAATCAATCCTCTACAATATAGTGAACTAGGGCTAGTTGGTTCGCCCACTTGACTGTTACTTTAGTCCTTCAAAGTATGCACATCCTTAGGCCCTATACACCTACCCTTCTACCAATTTTGTTGTCCTTCACCAGAACAAGAGTCAGGGCTCTTCTTTGACAGTAACCTAACAACCCTCCAACTGTACTTGGGCTACCATCAATCTGCCCAACCAGAGTCAATTCTTTTTACTGATCTAGGGCCCACAATATTGTCTTCATCTAGGGCTCTTCAAATCTGCCACCTAAAACGGGTTTGACTCCTCTCAAGATCACTGTTCTTGTGTATCGAAAATTTGATCTTTGTTGTCTAATATACGAACAAATATGAACTACTCCTCTTATCATACTTCTAACAATCTGTAGATGACTGAACTGGGGTCACAAATCAGCCACTAACAATCCATTTACTATTTTTTTATAGGTTTCTTCAGATATTTGTCTAAAACTCTATGGAAAGTCCACCAAAATCAACTCCTCTGCATGTCAATCCATTCTTCATATGGCACATCTCTTCTGCATGCTCAATCTTCTGCTCAAGTTCCACCCTCCTTTGGATCTATTGTCTCCACACATACTGAATCTGCAAACCATCTTCTAGATCTGTGGTCTTTATTGCAGAAATAAACCTCGCTCTAAGGGTCACAACCCGTCTTCTTCTACGCAAATTTGTCACAGTCTTAAGGGAATACCTTATGAACTAAACATGCTAGGAAACTGTCCCAACTAGGGCATTATACTTATGTACTTCTAATTGTTGTAGAACAAACCCTATCCACACATAGAAAAACATGACTCTTGCCTCCATGAGAGACTCAACCTAGCTCATATGGATCCATAGATTCTGGGCATTTCTTTGACTGAATCTTGACATGAACTTCAGATCTCAATGCCAACCCTCAAACTAGGGTTAAATCAGTCAATATTACGCCTGTGTCGACTTCTGTTATGGCTCTAAATTACAGTGCAAACCATCCTCCATTTATGTTGGTCTTTATCACAGACCTTGCGGCCTACTAACCACCACAAGGCAAGATGGTATCAACCCTCTCTTCTATTTCATGTAGAAAATCTAACCAATGGGATTGAATCTGATCTTGTAATGTACTAAAATAAGATATTGAATCCTTCCTACAATTTGTGGAAACAACACACGATTGCACAATCACATATAAGTAAGAGAAACAAGTTATCAATCACACAACACAAGATGTATCTGGGGAAGCAACTGCTCAAAACCCTCTATCTCTATTTTGTATTAAGTCAAGGAATCATGAAACAATACAATGCTTAATCTCTCTTGAGATTCTCCAACACTCTGCCAATTGTCTCCTGTTGATTTAGGAAAAATCGGTCTAGTACTTAGCCAATTCTCAGCCTGCCTTGCTCACGCAATTCCTATGGAATTATCTCCATATTAATTAGGAAAATCAACCTTCCTTGATTGCACAATCCATCATGGCATCCCAATGACTTTATAATTGCACACGGGAAATTTTCTATAAATACAACTGATAGTTATGTTCCTCTGAACTGTGTTACAATAAGGATGAAGGTTTTTTTATTATTATTTAAAAATAAGATAAAATCCTAAACAACCAAAACCCTAACCCAAGGAGATGTAACACCAAGAGTTTATGGGCCCCGTTGGGGTTAGTTGGGCAGCCAACTTTCCGGGGTCGTGACTTGGTCATATGATCTTCGTTTGACGCACATGATACCTCGTTAGAAAGATCACTCCAAGGACTAAAAATGCTAATGCGATTTCTTATAAATCGCTAAGCCTTTGTTGCCCAAAAAACATCGTTTGGGGCCTCAAAATGGCTCCGGAAGTTCAGGACCCGAAAAACTGACAAAAATAGTAAATTGTGCTACAATTAAGGAAACTAAAAAACTGAAATAGACAATGGCGAGGGCCCAAGTGGAATAGGCGGGTGGCAACCAATATCCACCTCGATCACCTTAAATTGAATTTCTTGAGCTAACTCAATCATCATGACTTAGTTAACTGACACAAGTTGTTATGAGAAGAAATTACAATTTATTGTCCAATTTATTTAAGGGAAAATTAAATTAGATGCCTCACATTCCTCACTCCTGGTACATCAAAATTCCTCGCCAGTGTGGGTATATTTTTTTTTGTCCTTTCTAGTTTCCAATTTCACTGTTTCTTGTTGCAAATTTCAATACTTACTCTCAACAAGAAGGGAATTCAATCTATCCCCATCCGGTACCTTTGGAATGTTCTACATGCTACACTTATCTAGTGTTGTTTGCACCTGCAAATCCTGAAACTAAATAGCCTCCGAACAACTTACTCAGTATAATGCATCTGTCATCAAAATCTTCTGACTGGTGCTACTAGCTACTGCATCTATCTAGTACTAGATTCTCCGAGCTGCTGCTGACATCTGCATCCGTGCCCTTTGAACTATTGCTAACTCTAATTTGTGATCCAGTATTTGACATCTGTGACTCTGATTTCTATCTTGCTGACATCTAACTACATCAATCTAACTGATCCCTCCTACTATTATTGTACTGTGGCTCCTCGTAGCCAGGTTTGATCCATGAGACATGCCATCTCAATGGACCTTGCCCAAATTTCTTATCTTGGGATTATGTCTACACATCACCCCACCAACTTACACCTCAAGGTATGGCTACTCCCTCTTCCCATCTAGCTTGAAATTAACCCCTCATGGAGGTCTTTGCTTGAGTCGATGCTTCCACTCAGTCTCCTCTCTGCTTCTCCAATTGTGGAAACTACTCCACAACCTTCCGAGATTGCTTCTAATGGAGATTCATGTTGAGAGGTATTTATGCTCCCTTTAAACCACAAAGTCTCTAACTTCTGCCTTTCTCCTCAAAGCTTTGCATGCATCTGGTACCTCAATTACATATAGGTTCTTGACTTGCACACAGTGTAATTGTCCCGACATTACAAAAAGTTTCTAAAAAAGAGTTGATTTTAAATCGATGATATGTCCCTCATCTGAGCTCTGATTCGATCGATTTGTTTTTTCTATTTCAATAGATTTTCGCAAGGAATCCAAATAGTCTATTTGTTTTTGAAAATTTTACACCAAAATATTCAAATATTCTATGCGAACTCGCCGCCCAAAAAATTCCTGCTCTGATACCATGTAGAAAATCTAACCAACGAGATTCAATCTAATCTTGTAATCTACTAAAACAAGATATTGAATCCTTCCTACAATTTGCGGAAACAAAACACGATCGCACAATCACATATAAGTAAGAGAAATAAATTATCAATCGCACAACAACATGATGTATTTGGGGAAAGAAACTGCTCAAAACCCCTCTATCTCTATTGTGTACTATTAAGTCAAGGAATCATGAAACAATACATTAATGCTTAATCTCTCATGAGATTCTCCAGCACTCTGTCAATTGTCTCCCATTGATCTAGGCAAACTCGGTCTAGTACTTAGCCAATTCTGATCCTTACTTCAGCCTGCCTTGCTCATGCAATTCCTAGGGAATTAACTCCTTATTAATTAGGAAAATCAGTCTTCCTTGATCGTGCAATCCATTATGGAATCCCAATGACTTTATAATTTCACATGGGAAATTTTCTCTGAACACAATTGATAGTTATGTTCCCTTTAACCTCTATCTCAACTGGGTATTCCTCGAAACTTACATGCATACAACTATTAATTAGTGAATTATCAATTATATGATTGATCACTCATTGTGAATTAAATCTAATTTAATTCACTGGACCTCTCACTAGCTCATAACTCAGTTAGAACCAGTTAAACTGATTTTAACGCATTTAATTGAGTTAATTACACTTGCACCCCACTGATGCATTAACTTCAACTGGACCCAAAAAATATTAGAATCCCTCTAGATGCCTCATCTTAGACCCTCAAGTACTTGAATTTCTTGAGCTAACTCGGTCATCATGACTTAATTAAATGACACAAGTTTTTATGAGATGAAATTACAATTTATTGTCCAATTTATTTCAGGGAAAAATAAATTAGATGCCCCACATTCTTCACTCCTGGTGCATCAAAATTCCTCACCAGTGTGGGTGCATTTTTTTTTGTCCTTTCTGGTTTCCAATCTCATTGTTTCTTGTTGAAAATTTCAACATTTCAGAATTTGATAAGGCCTTCACACAAAGACACCATTAAAATCATATGCCCAGATTCTCATGAGAAACCTCTCTTAAGCTTGATCTGCCAGAAGAGAACCAACAATATGCCATCCTACTTCCTAGTGCAAACCAACCCTTAAGGTATGCAACATTCTTTTGAACACTCACATGATGATCTTGCTCTTGGAGGATGATCATGACCTCCCTTTAGCAACCCTTACTCGCCCTCGTACTCGACCTACTTTAGGATTACATCTCTCTTCACCCCCTTGATGTGCCAGATAGTGGGAATACATGTCAAACATGCTAATATGTGCCAAGTGATAAGGCATGCCAAGATGTGCAAGGGTGTGTCAATGTGTGTCAGGGAATTTCAAGACAACAAAAGGGAGAAAAAAGTTTAACTACAAGGAAATGAACACATAAGAGGGTTAATAAGTCATCAATTTACCTTTTCCAAGAGGGGCATGCTAGGCACACCAACACTAGGCAGCAATAGGTGCCAAGTGAAAAGTCTTAGTGCATTCTAAGTGCCAAGTATTCCTTTGTTTCTTCTCATCTACTTTCCAACAACTGATAAATATCACAAATAAATTTAATATTAAACCATGCCAAATCATACCAAGGCATCTCAACGTATTTCATACATGTTAAGACTTTCCAAGCGCCAACACGTGCCAAGCGCCAATATGTGTCAGGGACTAGTGTTATGCATGTTATGAAGTGGAAGGGAATGTTGAAGAGTGTTAAGGTGTGCTAGAGAGTGATAATGCATGTTCATGAGTGTTAAGGATTACTAGGAAAAAACATTAAGGGAGCACTAAGTAAAAATTCATGAAAGTTAATGAATATGAGGAACGTGTGCCAGAGACTAGTGTTAATGAGTGTTAGTTGTCATGCCAAGGAGGGACTGACAAGGTATTCTAAGCATTGGTAAGGCATGCTAGGGAATATCAAGGCATGTCAAGAATTCCCAAAGTGTGCTTGGGAGTTCCAGGGTGTGCTAATTATATCAAGTGCCAATTAATAGTGCCAAGATATGCCAATACATGCTAGGTGCTAAGGATGTGGTGCAGGGTGCCAGGGTATATCAATCTGTGTCAAGGCAACAAAAAGAAGAACCAATAAGAGGGTTAATAAGTCAGGACTTTATATTTTTGAAAAGGGGCATGCTAGGCACACTAATAATAGGTCCCAATACATGCCAAGTGGCATTGTGTGCCAGGTGCTAATGTATGTCAATGCATTCAACCAAGGTGTTCCAGGGCATGCTAGGGACTATATGCAACATGCCAACACATGTTAGGAGAGTTCGATGTTGTGCTAGCACATGCCACCATGTGCTTGGGTGTAAGTGTCATCACAAGATGTTCTAGGTACAAGATGTTCCAATACATGTGGAGTGCTAAGAAATGTTAGTGTGTGCCAAAGCATTAATTTAAGGCGTGCCCAGATTGGTGAGGATCGTTAGGTTTTTCTCATTAATAGAATTGTCAAAGCTTGATTATGTATTAAATAATATATTTCCTACACACAATAGTGGAACTTTATCTAAAGGGATTTTGCTAGATAATAAACTTAATATATATGAATCATGTGTTGACTCATGATAGGAAATCTCTATTCGACTAGTTATTACTTGAGGGAATGATACACACTAATTACTTCTAAAAAATTGACTGACCCTAACCACTATGGCCATGGACATATTATAAAAAATACTCCACAATAATGGTATTAAAACATTAAATTTTGACAAAAAAATATATTAACAGGCACATAGCATCATCAAAAACTCATTGGAATGATCAATGATGACGGGCATTTTTTGATTGTCACCAAAAGTAACAAAAAGAGCATTGGTGAGGGTCATTAAAAGTTCATCACTAGAAGTGTCACCAAAGAGAGAATTAGTGATGGGCCTTTAACGACCCTCACCAAAAGTGTCATTCAAAATGTCTTTGGTGACGGACCATAAAGGACCATCACTATATACACTTACAGTGACAGTTTTTTAATGATCAATGATGACGGAAATTTTTTGACCGTCACCAAAAGTAAAAAAAAGAGCATTGGTGAGGGCCATTATAAGTTCGTCACTAGAAGTGTCACCAAAGAGAGAATTAGTGATGGGCCTTCAATGACCCTCACCAAAAGTGTCATTGAAAATGTCTTTGGTGACGGACCATAAAGGACCATCACTATATACACTTACAGTGACGGTTTTTTAAGGACCGTCACCATATGTGACATTGGTGATGGACCTTAAAGGTCCGTCACAAGCATGACCCTCACCAATGTCCTTTTTTCTTGTAGTGTGCACTGCTTTTTCTGGGCTTGCTGCGTTTGTCGGGCTTGCATTTTTTGTTGGGGTTCATAGTGGATAGTCTTGCCTCTTCCCCTATTCTTGTTATTCTTGCCTCTTCCACTATTCATGTAAAATCTTTCTGCGGGCGTCTTCTAGAATTTGGTAAACTGCTTCTGCTTTACATGCATTCTGGGCTTCGTACAGTGCATTATGGGAAACTGTTCTCTGTGTTTACCGCACTTCGTTTCAACTGCATGCATGGTCATCGTTCTCTCGTAATTGGCAATGGTATGGTTTCGATGGTGGTTTTTTCGATGATGGTTTTTTATACTACAGAGGGCTCAGTCTCAGTTTCAGCTTTTCTTGGTCTTCATTCTGGCCATGGTCTTCTCTGTACTTTTGCTCTTGTTTGGTTCTTTGTTACTCTATATGACAAACCACACTCTAAGGTAAATCATGTTTTGGGTTGGTTCCGGATTAATTTATATGGCCATTTACGCTGTAAGGATATGCGCGTTGGGTTTGTAGCAATTGTGATTTCTTCTGTTTTATTTTATCTTCTTTCTGACGTAATTCTAGCCACATGCCTTTTTTCTAGTCCTCTCGTTTCCAGTATTGTTAAAGGGCAACCAATGAAGCCGAAATGAGGTAGGTTGCCTCATCCAGGGGTTGGCATGAGTAGGCGAGGCAAGAAGTCTAATACAGAGGTGCCGCAAGATATTTCTCAGGTATATGAATCAGGGAATCTGGATAATATTAAGTCAAAAATTCATGGCTGGGAAGTTCATACTGATAGTGAGGAGGACGACATGGAAGCTCAGCTTTCTCAAATGGATTTTTTAATCGATCCAGGTAGTACTTGGGGTCGTGTTTCTCTTTTTCAATAGTAAGTAAAGACATACTGGAAGATTAAATGCCTTCTTGCCAAGGCTATGGAAAGTAAAGAGGATAAGAGTCTCACCTCTTCTATTCTGTTTGAAATGCAACAAATGAAGATGGATATGCATGTCATGCTCAAAGTACAGATTCGGTTGAATGATAGGGTCGGTAAGATTGAAAAACAGTTGCAACTCACTCGCAGCAGTTCACACGTGTTAGGTACCAATGCTCATGCTCAGGTTTCTATGGATCTTCCCGGTTAACCACTTTAGTGTTTTCTTATTTTGGACTCTGTTAACTCAGTTAGCTTAATTACTTGTTTTACTTGTAAATATTATGGACATGCTACAGCTCTAAATGCTGTCAGTAGTAAGATAAGACAATTTTGTTTTTGGTCTGCATATAACTTGATGCTGTGGCCAACAGACCTGGTTTCCTACGGGTAGGTTGAGGTCACTGTATTTGTGTTTTTTTCTTGTATGACTCTCTGCCCTAAATATTTCCGATAATAGAAAGGTACTACGAAGCTTACAAAAAAAATATTAATAAAAAACATAAATATTGAACTTAATAACACACATAAATATCTAACTTTCTATGGAGTTGAAAGAAGTAGATTTAAAAGACTAAATTAAATCCAAAAAAATTAAAAATATATAATTTAAAAAGAATGACCAAATATATAATTGATACAATTTATCTATCTATATATATATATATAGTTCATTGAATAAAATCTTTGCAATGCAAAAAAATATAATAAATCTCATACATTCAGCACATTGAATCTTATAAATCTATTCAATGAAAGTGGAAAAATACAAATTAAATATAAATGCGCTATATTCTTAAACATAATTAATATTGTATCAATAATCTTATTAAAAATCTAAATTATTTAACATAATTAATTTTGTACTAATAATATTATTATTAATATTATTAATGTTACAAATATTATTTTTTAATATTAATTACAATAAAGTTATTATTATTAATATTACTTTTAATATTAATTATGACCATTATAGTTTTTAATATTTAATATTAATATTATTTTAAGGATTTTGGCTTAATAATAAATACCATATTCTCATATTCTCGTATGTATATTGAATTGAATATAAAATAAAACATATTAATCCATCTAAAAACTTAATTACAAGTTCTCACGTTTCATATTTTACAAAGAAGGGAAAACAAAGACCAAACATTAAAATGTAGCAATAGATATCAGAATGTTTTCCTCATAAGTGGATAATGATAATGATTTGGTAAGACTTTGCAGTAGCTAGCTTCAGTAGACACGTGATCATTCAGTTTTTAATATTAAATATTAATATTATGTTTAGTATATTATATTATTTTTATTATATAGTTTTAATATTAAATATTAATATTATTTGTAGGGATTTTGGTTCAATAATATTCTTATATGCGTAAGTTAAATATAAAACAAAATATGCTAATTTGTCCAAAAACCTAATTACAAGTGCTCACATTACATGTTTTACAATGAAAGGAAAACAAAGACTAAACATTAATATGTAACAATAGATATCATAATGTTTTTCTCACAAGTGGATTATGATAATGATGAATAACATGAAGTTTTGGAGCAACACTTTCATGAATTTGGTGGGAAATATATGACACTTATGAATTAGTTTTTATGAAGATAGGGTGAGAAAATATTTTGGTTAATAAATTTTCAAATTACAATATTTCAATTGGTACTATAGTGGATAAAGATATTTCACTTTTATAATTTTTTTTTGGGACAAAATGATTATGATGTTGGCTAATGAGCAAGACTATAGCATACTGAAATACAAAGTTTTTTTTTTTTTAGCAATCGAAGACAACACGATAATGGTTCAGGTTTCAAGGAATGGACAATGAGTTTTTAGTTTTATGATGAGCCATATAGTTTCGATAATGAACAAGTATTATCAGAAAAAATGGATTTTTTCGCTTTGCAATAATTAGCTTTAGTAGAAAGGTGACCATTTGGTTTTTATATTCCAGTATGATTCAAGCTAATGGTTCAGGTTTCGAGGAATGGACAATGCATTTTCAGTTTGATGATGAGTCATATAGTTTTGATAATGAGAAAGTATTATCAGAAAAAGAGATTTGGTAACACTTTGAAATAATTATATTTAGTAGAGAGGTGACCATTTGGTTTTTATATTCTAGTATGTTCAAGCTAGACAATAAAGTTAGCTAAAACATTGAACCATTGCAACATCCCTTGAAGCAAAATAATTTTCCCAAATACTCATAATACACACCTTGCTAGAGTGTTGGAACATATTCTTAAATATAGATATTGAGATTAATCACCCCTTTCTTGTATATCTTATTATCTAGTATATCTAGATAATTAAGAAACTTCATAATCACCATTTATAAATTTGAGAAAAAGTCCTCAGCGTCTGCAAACAATGAATATGGAGGATGCACTAATGACTATAACCAATTGGGAGTCGAGATTCAATCCATTATTGGTTTAAATTTTGATATGAATGAAAGTGATTCTTGGATGAGATTTGATATTGGTTGGCCGACTTTAACTAAATTACAACATGGTGATTGTACATGTGCAAAAATAAAATTCATATCGAGACTAAAATCCAAAGAAAACCAAGAATTGTTGGAAAAGAAGAAAGGATTAAGCATTCTACTATTTATGTCCTATATGTAAGAAAGGAAATTGTTCTCATCATACACCTATCATATTATCATCTCTTATAGCCATTGATTACAGAAATGTATGGATTGATGTTTTATAAAAATTCAATGTATTTAGATTACAAATTTGAAATTTCATGAAAATTAAATAACTAGCAATTGCACCATATGTTGCAAAGGAAACACTGTAAGTTTATAGCATAATATGAAACTTGCATTAAGAATAAATTTGTGTTTTGCATTCAAGACATGGTTTTACTCATCATTAATAGAATATGTATTAGAAAAAATAACACTTCAATCAGTTTTTTTGAATCGCGAAGCTAAAAATGTGCCTTGGAAATGATTTAGATTGAATACTCAATCCTAATACTATGTTACAACACCCCATTTCCTCCTAAGGTGTGATATGGAGAAAAAGACAAAGTAAAATCACAAATTTAAGTTATAGTTTTATATTTATAATTAGAAATTTAATTTCTTATTAAAATATTTTACACACATTTATTTATTGAAATAAATTTTATTGTGAATATTTTTTCTCCTATTGTTTGATTACATTTTTTTTATTGTACTCCCTAATAAATAAAACAACTTTATAATAAATAATCTAATGCCAACTTGAAATATTACTCAAGCCTACATAGATGTTGGCACCCATCCCACAATTATAAAATTTATGATGGAAATTCTTGAATCTCAAGGCTACAAATGTGTCTTGGAAATGATTTGGAATGAATAATCAATCGTATGTTACACCATCCCAAACCATCATAGGAATACAAATTGAGGTTGGTTTTGTATAAATTAATGGGCCAGCATTGATATTCACTCACATCCCATAAATATACAATTTATGATGGAAATTTTTGAATCTCAAGGCTACAAATGTGTCTTGGAAATGATTTGGATTGAATACTCAATTCTATGTTACACCATCCATTTCCTCCTAAAAATGTGATATGAAGAACAATACAAATTAAAATCACAAATTTAAGTTATAGTTTTATATTTTATAATTACAAATTTAGTTTAATATTAAAATATTTTACACACATTTATTTATTCAAATAAATTCAATTGTGAATCTTTTTTCTCCTATTATTTGATTACAATTTTTGTATTGGACTCCCTACTAAATAAAACAACTTTATTAATAAATAATCTCATGCAAAATTGAAATATTACTCAAGTGAGAACTACTATAATATATGAAAGTGATATATATATGCAAATTCACTTTAATTCAAAATTGAAGCATTTTTAAAGAAAATTTAATGTATAAATTATTTGTTTTATATGTGGTTTAATTTCCATTACCTATTATGTTCAAACCTGGACATTCACATCAGATAAGTTGGACAAACAAAACTTTTATAATCTTAAAATTCTCTTACCTAATCCTATATATATAGGCACATTCACTTTAGTTCAAAATTGAAACATTTTTAAAGAAAATTTAATGTATAAATTATTTGTTTTATATGTGGTTTAATTTCCACTACCTTTTATGTTCAAACCTCGACATTCACATCAGATAAGTTGGACAAACAAAAATTTTATAATCTTAAAATTCTCTTACCTAATCCTCTATTTAAATATATATTAGATTTCCATTTATTAAAAATAAAGAAATATTAAGAACCTCCTAAAGGTATAAAAGGTAACTAACATGAAAAATAAAAAAGCTTCTCATGACAATATAAAATGCTAATCTTAGTTATATCATTAAAAAAAATCATTTTCACAATCAAATTTCTACAAATTTACTATTTTTCACAATCAAATTTAGACAAATTTATATTTATTCTATAAATATATAAGATAATAAACAAATTATAAAACCAAAAATATAGAATATTAAATTTTTGAAATTGGAAAACTAAAAATATCCTTCACAATAGTTCAACAATTTATATAAAATTTCATTAAAATATCTTAATTTCAAAATATTTATATCTTAATCAAATCATTATTATTTTTTTTTTAAAACAAAATATTTAAATTGTATAATTAATAATTATTTTTACTAAAATAATATTTATTACTTTTAAACAATAAAAATATCTTTCAATAAGTAAAACATTATATAATAATTACTAAATAAACAAAATGATCTAAATGAAACCAAACGGTAACCAAAATAACGACTCAAGAATGAACATTAGATTAAAAAAACACAGTTACTTTAAAATGTCTAAGCTTTATTTATGTATACATTTGATTCTGTCCCGGCTTTATTTGTATACATTTGATTAAATTGGAAAAGAGTTTACTCTGGTCACCAAGTGTTTCTTCTAGGCATCCGTGTAGGATTTAGGCATAGTATCCATTGTTAATAACTCCACAATATCTGTAAATTGATCTCTGTAAATTGATCTGTACAAAAGATAAAAATTTGTTGATATAATTTGAATATAAAATTATAATCTCATCTAATTAAACTGTATTTTTAAATTAATTCAAAATTCCAATACAATCTTTTCAGAAAATTGAAAATTATTGCAAAACAAACCATTCTATAACACCTAACTTACTACAAGTACTACCTAACTTACTAGAAGTACCTAACTTACTACAAGTACACAAGAGCACTGAACTGACCACCAACTGAATTCTTACTAACCTCAATTCTTTGCAATTAAAATTCAGCGTTTGATAATACACTCCGCTCTTGCAGTTTGCTCACTGACTCCAGCAGTTGGATCACGTTCCCCAATTCTTTGCCATTAAAATTCAGCATTTGATAACACACTCAGTTATTACAGTTCGCTCACTGGCTCCGGTAGTTGGATCACATTCCTCAATTATTTTCGATTAAAATTCAGCAGTTGATAACACACTCATCTCTTGCGGTCCGCTGGCCGACTCCGGAAGTTGGATCACGTTCAGTGATCTAAACACTGCAAAGTAGCTTGCACCCGACCAACAACGCTGCTGCCTATTCAACAAGAACGTTTCATATTCAACAGGAACTATGAATTTATCTTCAATAAAATTTATCATGTTCTTGTTTCCTCTACCGATAGATGGTCAGCAAACACCTGTATCAAAATGAGGCTCTTTAAAATTACATACAAATAGTGAATGCATAAATATTATTAAAACAAAATATCTAAATATTATTAAAAATAATACTTTCAGAGAGAACACCACACACAGGATATCACACAACTTTTGGTTTTGTTGCAGTCTAATAGAGGTTGTATATCATATCTAGGGGCAAGAGATATTTGCAGAGATTATAGAGTTAGTTAGGTAGTTAGTTTAAATGAAGGATGTTGTAGATGAATGGCCTAAAACATTTCAATGGTTTAACATTTGATCTGATACTGCATAGTGTACACTGTGGCACCAAGAAAACTTGTTTTCAAATAATAATGCTTTAAAATGTAATTAATTTGACTTAAATATTTTTAAATTTAAAATTAAAATTTTTCATTTTTAATTTAAATAATTTATTTAAATTTTAATATTTCATTTACAATTTTAAATTTAAAACCTAAGATTAAAAATTTAAACACTGACCTCTTATAGAGTTTTTCATATGAAAAAAGAAAGGAAAAATTGAAATAATTTTTTTTCAATGATATGGGATAATTTGAAAAAATTTACCAAAAAAATGGAATTATCTGTCCATGTCTGTAGAATTGTAGAATTGGATTTTCCCAAAGGAAAATTTGAAGTAAAATGTTTTCTATTGTTTGGGAGTGGATGGATGGTGCCTCACCAGGGTGAGATTTGCAACAAATTAACAATGTCCATTTGGGTTAATTTTCGCTCCAAAATTTTCATAAGATGGCCATTCTAAATTAGAAATTAGAAATATGGTATTGAAATTTGGAGCAGTAGTTTCCCATGAGTCAATCCATTATTGGTTTAAAGTTTGATATGAATGAAATCGGAGTCTCCAATGAGATTTGATATTGGTTGGACGACTTTAACTAAAGTATAATTTAGTGCTTTTACATGTGAAAAAATAAAATTCTTATGGAGACCAAAATCCAAAGAAAACCAAGAATTTCTGGAAAAGCAAAAAGGATAATCAAAAAGGATTAAGAATTCAACTATTTTTGTCTTATATGTAAGAAATGAAATTGTTCTCATCATACACCTTTCATATTATCATCGCTTATAACCATTGATTACAAATTTAGATAAGTTAGTGTATGGATTGATGTTTTGTAATAATCCAATGTATGGTTGATGTTTTATAACAATCCAATTTATTTAGATAAAAAATTTAAAATTTCACGAAAATAAAATAATTGATTTGACTCAAATTTAAATTATTTGAATTAAATATTTTAAATTTAAAATTTAAAATTTTCATTTACAATTTAAATATTTTATTTAAATTTAAATATTTCATTTAGAATTTTGAATTTAAAACCTAAAACTAAAATTTAAAACACGAGCCTCTTGTGGAGTTTTTCATATGAAAGAGGAAAGGAAAATTTGAAATAAAATGTTTTCCATTGTTTGGACTAATTTTAAAAAATTTATCACAAAAAGTCTAATTATCTCACAAACACTCTAATTATATGTTCATGTTTGTAGAATTGCATTTGAGCCAGTGAGGAGTGGATGGATGGTGCCGCTCAAGAATGAGATTGTCAAAAAATTAACAATGTCCCATCGGGTGAATCTTCCATAAGCCTTTGGTCTCCAAAATTTTCATAAGATGGTGATTCTAAATTAGAAATTTGAAAGATGGCATTGAAAGTTGGAGGAGCAGTTCCCTTTAGATATATTGGAAAAATGTTCTTATGTTGGCTTGGAAAATATCTCTTTTATTTTATGTTTTCATTTTTTTTATATTTTTGTATTATTCAAGCTAGACGAATTTAACATCTCAATTTGAGTGTTGTGTTATTTTAATTGATACATTTAAGCTTGTTCAAGTTAAACTGGCTTCGAGTATATTATGAAAATTTTGATCAAAAGTTTAATTATTATTTTAATAAAGATTAATTATGGAGTGGTTTCCATAACTGATGGTTAAGTGTCCAAGTTACGAGAGTTGTTAGATCAGAAAGTAGTTACTTGAAAGTTATCTTCCCTCTAGGAATAAAAAGAAAACCCTAATGAGGAAAAGGGGCTTTGTGCTAGAGGTAAAAATATAGCAAGATTGGTTGAAATGTGAGAGTGTCCAGAGCTCGTTGGAGCTAGTGGAACTCTGATGAAAACTTGAAAATGGGAGGAGAGACTAGACAACGGTCCTCACGTCTCTCTCTAGAGAGAAACTGCTAAGAACAGAGGATGTAATAGACTCTCTCATGGTTGGGAGCAAACCATCAGCTCTGCGTGATTAAAGTAGGTATTGTGAATTTATAAAGGAATAGCATAAGATTCCTTGTTTTTCTACTAAGTACCTTTCTTCTCGAATGATTACTGTGTGTGAATATTTCGACAATGAAACAAATATTGTGTTGTATTAATGTTTAGTAAAGTGCCTGTTAGTCATGATTTATTTAAAAAATTCATGTTAAACTGTAAGCCCTTATGAATTTGGATTAGTGTAATAGAGTCCGAGAAATTGTGCCTTTAATTTGCAAGGAAATATTTAAATAGTAGAGTGTGAATTGATTGGGGTTATATAGTTTAAAATTTATGTAAGAATATATATATATATATATATATATATATATATATATATATATATATATATATATATATATATAGAGAGAGAGAGAGAGAGAGAGAGAGAGAGAGAGAGAGAGAGAGAGACAAAACAGTTAGTCCCATCTGGAGCGTAAACTCCAAACAGGACATTCTATATTTTAAAAGGCTAATGATACATGAACTGAGGGTTTTGTAGATAACCCTATTTCATCTTAGATGGTCTGGAGACCTATATTATTAAAAGAGAAATAAAGAGGAAAATTTACTGAATGTAACAAATAAACTGAACTGTAAACCCTCCGTAACGATATAATGTCAATAGGTGACAAGGAAAAATATAATTTTATAGCATGATCTGTATTGAAAGAAGATAGGTATAGCAAAATTATTCCTGAAGAAACAGTATGGATAAAAAGAAAGAATCTGGATAGCTGTGAAAACATTACATAAATATCTCCCAAACTATTTTTTCTCTTTTTTAAATTCATGAATAGAATTACCATATACAAAGAGCATATAGAGATAGTATTCGGAGAGTGGTAATCCTATCGACCAACCTTGCAAGGTTCCAGAAAGAACATCCATTAATTTGAAAAAGAAACTATAACTTCGTATTGAAAATAACCATGAAAACATATTGAATATAGGGTAAAAGATAGTAATGAGAAACTACATTCACAATGAAGAGGCCTTAGAGGCACAAACCGAGCAAATTATACAAATATCCATTTATCATAAACTAAAAAAATTCATGCATGCTTCTTGTTAAGGCTACTTTTTGTCTATTCTTCCTCACCTTCTTTGCCTCTTTTTGCCCAATTTTGACACATATATAATTCCTTCTTCCTCTCTTTATCCCTTATATGGCCAAACTTCCATCAATTCTTGTTAAAGGTAAAATGGAGTACAAGTATAATTGTTTCTACTATTCTACAACTAGTTTAGGCATTTTTAGTAACATGCTCATTTGTTAACTTACTATTATGGGTAGAATGATGGATTTCTTGCAGGACCTGTTTGATTAGCTCTTTGAATTGGAGGAAAAATATGTTCCTTCAACCATCTTTCAGTTGATAATCTAGCACGCCTCAAGATAGAAGCTCCAGCAAGTTCGATGCCCCTTCTAGCACTTTGACAAGTTCAAAGATCGGTGAAGGACTAGCTGGCCACTATACGCATAATGGAGTTTAGTTGACAAAGAATTAGAAACCTTTTTCCTATAGTAGCATGTGGTTTTTAATAAGGAACCGATAGTGTAAATTTAGGATAGATTAATGCTGATTTCGTGGATTACCATATTTATGGTTTCCAATGTCCTACTCTGTAATAGAATTGATACTAATTATATAAGTAAGGATTCGTATAAAGGCCAAGACATCTGTTTTGATCAGGAGGTTAATGTATTTTCATTTTCAGCTGTCAATACTAAGCTATGATTTCATGTTTTGTTGGTGAAAACCGAATTGCAATTACTCTAATGCGTTCTTGATTTTCCGTGAATTGTTGTGGATTTGATGAAATTCCGAGTTAAGTTGTTGTAGGTGTATCTAGGACTGTAATCCAATGCTTTCTCGGGTGTGGCAAGGGCCCACCACAACCGTTTCAGCCCCGTACATGTATCTAGAGGTAATTTACAAAGTATAGTTTTGTTAAATTCTCGATTGCACAATTAATTGTTGTTTTTGAAAGTCTATTTCATTTCTAGCATTTAACTCATGTTGCTGTAGCAGAGGTAATTTGTAAAAGAATTTGATTCAATTCTTAGTTGCCCAATTAATTTCTTGGAAGATCGATTTTGTTTCTGGCACTTTGATTGATGTTTGCTGTAGCAGAGGTAATTTGTAAGAGAATTTGATTAAATTCTTAGTTTCCAAATTAATTGCTTGGAAGATCGATTTCGTTTCTGGAATTTTGATTCATGCTTACTATAGCAAAGATATTTTTTAAGAGAGTTTTATTAAATTCTTGATTGCCCAATTAATCGTTTTTGAAAGTCAATTTCGTTTTTGGCGTTTAAATCACGTTGCTGTAATAGAGGTAATTAAATTCTGAAATATATTCTTTCACGTTTCTGGAAAAACAATTTTTCTGAATGTGTTCCTGTGTGTGAATGAACAGAGCATGGCCATATGCATTTAATTAGTGAACAAAGCATGATCATATGCAGAAATTAAATCCTTTGTGAGATAAATTACTAGATCGATTTCAGTAGGAGAGCATAGCTCGAATTTGCAGACAGCTTTAATGATTAATTGGTTATGTGTGCTAAAATAATCCGCATTTCATTTCATGTGTGCATAGCTTAGAATGGTAACCATAGTTCAGTTTCTCATAGCAGTTGCATATCATTTCTAGGTTAAATAATTCTGTTTGAATTCCATGCACTTGGTTTGAGGAAGCAATTTTTTGTTTACATTGGGGTTTTGGCTTGAGAATTGTCATTGCTTAAGACATAATAGGAGTGTGAAGTTTTGATTCATTGAAGAGTGACAAATATAGGTTCTTTTGGGGTCTTAGCTGGAAAGTCACTAGGAGACCCGTGTTTTGATCAGGTAGAGAAAGTAGGTGATTCATAGAAGGGTTTTGAGCAAGTTCTCTTCATTCTTTTGGTGTGATTAAATAGAAAATTACAACCTTGTCTCGTTTTTTTATAAGACTAGGGCTTGGAGTGGAAAGTCATTTACAAAGACTGTTGTAGCAGCTAGGTTGAATTGAATTGGCAATATTGTTTGGAGTGAATGCATATTCCTTAAAGGTAGAACGATCATGGCTGAATCTTAGCCAGTGTCCCTTTCTGGATTGATGCTTAAATTGTGTGTTAGGGTTCATAGATTGGTGCAAGTTTCACAATTCCATGTCCATAAGAATAGCAATGACGAAGTGATTTAACCCCTGCAACTTGGTTCAAAGGAAACCATTCATTAAAGGTTGAAACATTTTATTGCAATCTTCGGAGGATGATTAGATGACTGCTAGTGGCAATTTATGTGACCTTGTCAACTTTTAGTTTCTAGATTGAATTCATTTTTATTTTTGTGTCTTAATGCAGCATGTGTTGATAGAATTGAGAGCATTATCTTATTGCATAAACTAGAGTGTCGATTTCTGTAGAAGTTTGAGTAACTTTTCCAGAGTATAGTTGGAAGTTGATGAAAGACAACTGTAATTAAAAGATGATTTCTCGAGTGTAGTTGTGCATTTTTTATAACTTGAGTTTATTTTAGTTTGGTTTGTAAAGTAGAAGTTGTGGAATTGAAACTGTCAGAACTGAGTAATACATATATAAATGGGTTGGACAGGTATGAAATATTAACAGCTATCATGACTAAAGTCTATGTGTAAAAATTGATATTAAAACTAGTGTGATAGTGCACCTTTTTGCTTGAAACCAATATAGTGAAATTGGCATGAAGTGTTGACATCAGAGTTAATTAGGGATACCATTAGTAATTGCAAGTTCACTGTGTGAGTGTGGAATTAGTTCATAGGTTTAATCGGATTAGGTAATTCCTTTCAAATGTGACCTCCAAATATTAGAATTAGGGTTTTCAATATTTTTTGCAAACAGTGAGTTATTGATTAAAGTTTCTATTGATTGGTAATGGTTTTGATTTCAGACTTAATGTTGAGATATATTGAATAAGGGTTTCCAGTGTTCAAACTAGAATTTGCTGACTGTTTCTATTTTATGATGAGATGAATTGATTTCTTTCCGACAGTGTGTGTGTTTGTGTGTGCCTCAATTCTTAAATCAAATATCATAAGGAATCATATAAACTTCGACTCTAAAAGCTGAACCTTGAGAGCGCAGTATAGCTTGTGTTTTACGAGCCGGGATTGATATACAAATATTGGTGAATTAATTCGACAGTTACTTCACTCAACATTTTGGCACCATTGCCGGGGAGTTGTAATTTCAAGATTCAAGTAATCATTATTGTTTGAAGTTTCAGAGATCTTGCAGGGTTGTTAGAGGGCGGAGAGAGGATGGTAAGATGTGAGTGAAGAGCCATGCATCCACTTTTGTGGGGTTGCTCCAAATTCTAATCGATAACTGATTGTTCTCAAATTTATTCTTATTTCCTTATGCGTAGAAGTATACCTATGGATAATAAAGGTTGATTTATTTCCAGTTCTCAATTTCCTAAAAATTTTGGTTCGGTAAAAACTCCATTAACTAACCCCGCTGATCATTATGCAGGTACTAAAAATGAAAAAGGGAGTACTAGTGGGAAGGAGATTTTGGAAGGGGAACTTGCAAACCAAGAAGAAGTAAGGCTGTCCATTGGCTCTTTCTCCACCAACATTAGCACCAATATGGAAAACAATGAAGGTGAGAACAAAAAAAAATGAGGGGAATCATGAAGAAGAGGAAGGACCAACTTTATTTGGAGGAAACAAGAATGTCTGAAGGGGAGAAAACATTGATGGGCCAAGGAGAGAAAACACAGATGGACCACGAGGGGGAGCAGATGACGATGACGAAGAAACTACCTTCGGGTTTCCTATCCTCGACATCACCAAGAAAATCACAATGAAGGGCATTCCAATGACCTCCCTGTCGCTCTTTTATGGTCAATCCTCTGAGGATCCTGATGCTTTTCTTTTCAAATTTGATATTCTGTGTAGAAGTTATAACTACTACGATGATGCACACAAACTGAAACTGTTCCCAGACACCCTGAAAGGCGCCACACTTTGATGGTTTATGATCTTAGGGGAAAACACCATATACACTTGGGATGACATAAAATCTATATTCCTTAAGAAATACCAGGATTTCTGCAAAACTAGGGACCTCGATGATATTCTGAGAATGCAAAAACTAGATAAAGAGAGCATGGAAGAATATCTTGAGTGCCTCCTGTATCATTTTCACAAATCCCGAGGAGCCCATCTAGAGGAGAAAATGGTCAAAAGAGTCTTTCTAAAAGGATTCAGAGACAAATGCATCGAGACTCTAAACCTCTTAAGTGGTGGGGACATTTACAAAAAGTGTTTTGTTGAAATATCTGAAATTTTTCGAACCTATTATAGAAGTCAGGCTAAAGTAGGTAGGAAGCTGCGTGATAATCTCTGAGATACTACATCTAGAAACCAAAAACCTACTTCTACTGCTATCACTAGGGTCAAACTAGGGAACCTGTTGGAAGACTTCAAAACTAAAATTTTAAACAAAATTGGCAACCAACTCGACACAATGAAACATAAGAAGAAACAAGAAGATGAAAGGGCTGCTATGGAAATATTTTTTCCCAGATGTAGACAAAATCATATGGAAAGAGAGTGTCCCATCAACATTATTGAGGTTTGTGGAATTTGCGCCTTATAACATGCCACGGTTAAATTCCCAACTCTTACCGGTCTATAGGCCATCTATAAAGGGAATGCTGAAACAAATGATCCATCACAAGCAAGTAAAAATCCCTTTTGGAGAGAGCTGATTCAGAACATGTTCCTAGAACCTATTCCAGAAGGATATAGTCAAACTCAACCCTAGAATTTGTAGCCAGCTTATCCTCCTTGGGATACTCCTCAAACTCAAAACACTCCATGGAACCAGAACTGGAGGGAAAACCCTTATACCAACCCTTATCAACCACAGAGCCAGTTCTATGCACACTATCCAAATATTCCAAGCACCTCAACATATCAGCAAGGGTATAAACCTCACACCTATAAAGGGTACAGCCCAACCATGCAATCCTATCAGCAAGGGTATAACCCTCACACATATCAATAACCATTGCTGCCATCCCCTCCCTTGCATCAACTTTTACCTATGCCATCTGACCCATCATCATCTTCGCAAGCATCTCAAAACCCACCTCGCCCTACATTATTTCCTGTGTAACCCGTACCTAACCCAAATCACAAAAGACCACCTCAACTTACACAGGACATAAAAATCCAACATTTCCCCACATACATGATCACTACCATTCCCATGAATGAAATTCAGTTACAATCAGGGAAGATAGATAATAAAGGGAAATCAACTGTTGTCATAGAGGAAGAGGTTCCATCCACATCATCCGAAAATCATATACAAAATGAGTAAAAAAAAAAAATACAAGAAGAAGAATCAAATGAACCACTGTACCCAGAAAGACTCCTTGTAAAGAAAGAAGAGACTCCTCTGGAATACAACCTAGAAAATGAATTAAGGAATGTCTGCATTAAAATTCCACTCTTGCAAGCTATAAAAGACATCCCTACTTACACAAAAGTTGTCAAGGATCTCTGCATCAAGAAGCTAGGTATGAAAGGGCATAAGAACCAAAGCGTAAAGATCATGAGCCAAATGTCCACCATGATTTCTGACTTGCCTATGAAGTACCATGACCCTAGGAATCCCATTGTCACTATTGAAATAAACAGAGTACTTCTACCAAACACACTTGTAGACATAGGGGCAGAAATAAATGCCATGACATATGAGACTATGACATCGTTGCAGTTATCTGGGCTTAAACCCACCCCCATCATTCTATAAATGGCAGACAAATCCGTTGTAAAACTTATGGGAATCCTAGAAGACATAGTGGTCACTATAGCTTCCTGGCAATATCTATAGACTTTATCATCATTTCCCCAAAAACCACGAGACCTGGACATCTTGTAGTTCTGGGATGCCCTTGGTTGGCAACTTTTGATGCCATCATAGGGTGTAGAAATGGAGAAATGACCATTTCCAATGGTCCCCATAACCAAACCTTGTCTATCTTTCCCCTTGTTCAGACAACTGCTGAAGTACCATTATGGCTCGAGAGCCCCTATGGAGATGAAGACTATATGTTTCTGTTGTTGACATTAGAACAGTCTAGAGGTCTCTAGGAACAGTCCAACGAACATATATTACACCAGTTTTTATCTCATAGTTCTTGTATTGATTATCCTATCTCTTTTAATGGTTACCATCATGTTTTCAGTGATGAGTTCCAGGAATCCTGCCATCCAGACGTGTTCGCATATTTTGCAGCAATAGAGGGAAGCTATGAACTCGCCACTGAGACGATAGAAATCACTGAAGGAAGGACCTTACACATCGGTGCAGAATTAACCACGAAACAAAAGTAGCAACTGATGGGTATGATTCGTGAGCAATTTGGAGCATTTTCTTGGGATTACCTTGACATGCGGGGCATCCATCCAGACACTTGCATCCACCACATTTACACTAATGAAGAAATGAGACCTGTTCGATAGCCACGAAGACTAATGAACCCAACATTAAAGGAAATTGTGAAAGAAGAGCTTCAGAAACTCCTGGTTGTGGAATTCATCTATCCCATTTCGGACAGTAGATGGGTGTCACCTCTGGTGGTGGTGCCGAAAAAGAATGGCAAGTGGCATATATTCATTGACTACAAAGAACTAAACAAGGCCACATTGCGCGACTACTTTTCCCTGCCCTTCATTGATTAGGTACTTGACACACTCTCAGGTAAGAAATACCTCTGTTTTCTAGATGGGTACAGTGGATATAATCAAATCCAGATGGCTGAAGAAGATCAAGAAAAAACTACATTTACATGCCCTTGGGGAACCTATGCATATAGAGTCCTCCCCTTTGGTATTTGTAACACCCCAGCTATGTTTCAAAGAGATGTACTCGCCATTTTCTCTAATTTGGTCCATGACTGTGTATAATTCTATATGGAAGACTTCACAGTCTATGGAGATGATTTTGGTCAAGCTCTAGCCAATTTAGAAAAAGTGTTGATTCATTGTCAAGAAGCAAAACTGGCCCTTAGTAGTGACAAATGCAGAATGATGCAAACTAAGGGAATCATTCTGGGTCGTCATGTATCATTAGAAGGAATTAAAGTAGATCCAACAAAGATTGAGGTAATCTCACATATTCCTATTCCCAGTTTACAAAAAGAGGTAAGAAGTTTCTTGGGACATGCAGGTTACTATCGTCGTTTTATCAAAAATTTTACTAAGATTGCAACACCATTAGTTAAGTTATTGACTAAATATGTTGAATTTGTATGGAATGTCAATTGTGAACAGGCCTTTAAGATATTCAAGGACAGATTGTCTACTGCTCCTGTGGTCAGAGGACCAAACTGGTCCCTGCCATTTCACATATGTACCGATGCTTCAGACACTGCACTAGGAGCAATTTTGGGACAAAGGGAAGATCGCTATCCTTATGCTATATATTTTATTAGCAAAAATATTTCCTCCGCTGAATTAAATTATTCATTTACCGAGAAAGAATTGTTAGCAGTTGTGCATGCTATCGGGAAATTTATACATTACATTACCGGTTACGAGACTTTTGTCGATACCGATCATTCTGCCATTAGGTTTTTAATGAATAAACATATTACTAATAGTATAATAAATAGATGGTTTTTTCTTTTACAAGAATTTAATATAACTATAATCGATAGGCCTGGAAATGATAATCTAGCAACTGACTTTTTGTCTCATTTGAATATTGGACAGGGAAGCACAACAACTCTAGTACCCGATGAATTCCCAGATGAAGCAATATTTTCCATTTCCACCATCACTCCTTGGTTCATCGATGTTGCAAATTATTTGGTGTCAAGGAAATTACCTCAGAGCATGTCAGCCCGGGAAAAACATAACATTGTGCATCGCAGTGCGAATTACTCCTGGATCGAGGGAGACTTGTTTTACACAGGACCAGACCTGATCATGAGGCGGTATGTGTGGGAAGATGAAATGTACGATGTTTTGAAAGCCTCCCACAACGAGCCTTGCGGGGGGGATTTTGCTAACAAATGAACCGCATACAAGGTTCTTCGCACTGGCTATTATTAGCCCTCGCTCTTTAAAGATGCCAATAAGTTCATCTCCAATTGTGATGTTTTCCATCGGATGGGGAGACCAGTTTCCTCTGACGAGATGCCCCTTCAACCTCAGATAACCATTGAGCCATTTGAGAAGTGGGCGTTGGATTTTGTAGGGCCCATCTCCCTAATGTCAAAAAAGAAGAAGTACATTTTGGTATGCACCGATTACGTCACTAAGTGGGTGGAGGCAAAGGCATTATTTGCTGCCACGGAAAAGGCGGTAGTATATTTTCTATTTGAAGACATCTTCACGAGATTTGGTGTGCTGTGCGAGACTGTCACAGACCAAAGTACGCAATTCACATCAAAATTGGTCAAGGCACTCATTGATCAGTATTATATCAAACACCATAAATCTACCCCTTACCACCCTCAAGCTAACGGACAAGTGGAATCCAAAAACAAAGTCTTGGAGTCTATCCTCACGAAAATAGTTCAACTGCACCATAACGACTGGGTGGACAAGTTATTGGAAGCACTATGGGCTTATAGGATCACTTGGAGAAATGTGATGGGACACACCCCGTACGAGCTTGTCTATGGAAAACAAGTGCTTTTTCCCATCGATTTCCACGTGAAGACATTTAGGACGGGCACCCAATTGGGAATGAATCTGACTAAAGCCCAAGAGCAGAGGTTGATGCAGCTGAATGAGCTCGATGAGATCCGACATGACTTATATCACAGAACTTCACTGGTACAAGATCAAAGAGCTTGATGGCACGATAAGTTCATCAAAAAGAAAGTTTTCCATGCAAGAGACTGGGCCCTGTTGTATGACAGTAAGCTCAAAAGCTTCAAAGAAAATTTCTTTACTCATTGGTTGGGACCCTATGAGGTAGTTGAATTTTTTGAAAACGGTTCAGTTCGTATTAGAAACATTGATGATGAGTAGAATTCCTTCGTGGTAAATGGCCATTGGCTAAAATTTTACCATAAAATACTCTCACATGATTTTTTCTTGCATGACATTCAGAAGGATCAAGGACTAGAGCTAGTTCATGGAAATGACCAGCCTCTTGCTGGATCGGTTGATTAATTTTTCTTATCTATTTTTTACACACACACACACACACACACACATATATATATATATATATTAACCAGTGGACTGTAAATTTCCATATCTACAGGTGATTCTCCTCACATTCCATGTAGAATAAAGGAGAAATTTGGTAGGAGGGGGTTTATTCCTTTATCCAGGCCTGCCGGATTACTTATGGAAAAGGAACAGTTGGAGTCTTCTTTAGATGCCTTCAGACTCTCGAAAAATGAAGCTCTCGAGCACTGATTGATCCAGGCTCGTAAAATTTATGGACCATGGGAAGTTTAGGGATTCCTTAGGCATAGAATTATTCTTTTCCAGGCCCAAGGAAATAACTATGGAAAATAAACTCCCTGGAGTCTTTTATGGGCAACTCAGAATCTCTAAATATGAATGCCCCGAGCAGGAACTACCTTAGGCTCGATAAAACAATAAGGTGGTGGTAGCCTAGGGATCTAATGGGCATTGAATTATTCTTTTCCAGGCCCACTGGAATAATTACAGAAAAGAAACCCCCCTAGAGCCTTCTTTCAGGACATTTCAAGCTCCCTAAACAGAAATGCCCCAGGCAGTTATCATCTCAGGCCTGGTTAAAATCCATGAGATGGTGGACAGGTTCCAACGCCACATCACAAAACTGAGTGGCACTTTTTCAGTGAAATTAGAGATCTTGTATTCTGTTCTTCACAAAAAAACCAGCTCCATGCACAAGTTACTTTGAATTTGTCATCTTTGTCATCTTTGTACCTAGACATTCAAATACTGGACCAAAATATCCTTTTGGCAATCTACTGGCTAGAAGCTACAGCATGGTCATGAACAATATGTGGTGCCAATAAACTGTGCAAAGCTCTATTTTTAAAAGAAGTACAATCCTGGAATTTCAGCCTAGGCCTAAAAGTATGATTGATCTGGATATCATTATTTGTTGCAAATTTTACTGTTGACCATGATCGTCATTGCAGTAGAAGCTACATCTTGAACAACAGACCTTCTCCTGTATTAATAATATATGATGCTATTTTCATTCCCAATATCATTTAAGTGACAAAGGTATGTGCTTAATCTGCATAATTTACTTACAGGTAGTTTAAATGATTATTACAAGTACATGCTGTCCACCATGTTCCCTATGCCTCAACCTTCATTTTTTTTTCCTTCCAAACCAATTATAATCCTACATCACAGAGTCACCCATTCCCTTCAAATCCCTTCCACCCATGTCCAAACTTCATATGATTACAGGTGGTGATCAGGGTTGTTGATGAGGACGCGCAAATGAAAGAAAAGCACATGATGATGAGGGGTGACACTCTCCACATGGCAATATGATTTCAGGCATAATGACACGATAGGGACTAAAACTTTCACGCAGACCAAGCTTCCATCATAAGCTTATGTTCCATTTTTAGTTAAACTCAGAATCGTCCTCACAATCCGATCACTGGGTAATGTCTCCATTGTAAGTCATGATTACGTCTTTATCCATCTCCACGATAACCAATGCAGCGTCTCTGTGTAGGCTAAGTTGAATTTCGATAAGGAGAGGGGGCGTTGGAGTATGGGTTGTTTTCATAAAGGGTGGGAACTTGCAAATTTTCTTCGTGTGAACCATAGCAGATGCCAGTCACCAATTTTCCAGAGTCAAGGAATAAACGTTTCTGTGTTGCGTTTATTTCCAAATTAACTTCCTAGCCGTTTTACTGTGGGTCATGACAGGTGTGATTACATGCCACAAGCTGAGTGTAGAAATGTTTGAGTCTGCTTGGATCGTGGGAACCGATAGACCCAAGCCCACATTCGCCCAATTTGCTCGAACCATAGATTATCAGTTATGCAAGGAAGCCATTGAATGAAAGGGATGGGGGATTTTTCTTCAAAAATTTCAAGGATACAATGATGTTGTGGAATTGGCATTTGCTTGGACGTTCGATGGGAAGAGAGCAAGGATCAAGAACCTTTGTCTCCAAGTCACAGAAAAATCAGTAATTAGAGCAATTGGATTACCCTCTCAAGGTGAGAAATTCTTCAAAGGGGGAAAAGTAAGCATAACCAATTGTGCGAAATTCTTAAAACCAGCATATCAGTCACTGAGTTGGAAAAGGGAGTGCTACAGAGCTGCATTCAAGATCAATGGCAGTCACTGCTAACCATGATCCAAATTTTTCTAACTTGTGAAGATAGGTATGCAATCATCTTTCTATATCAGATCAAATTCCTAATGCATCTAATTGAGGATTGTTCTGTAGATATTCCCCATTTCTTGAAATTAAGCTTGTAGAAGAAGGCCATAGGAGTTCAATCTGAGAGTTAGAAGCCAGGGAATACATTGTAACATCATATCTTGATCAATATTCTTGTTGTGTTTGAACTGAGAAAAAGGAAAAAGACTTTGGAGGATTTCCTCATAGAGAATTTTTGAGGTGAAGAAACTCAGGTGAAATGGAGACAGAGGTCTGTAAGTTAATTTTCAAAATTAGAAATAAACATCCCTGATACACCCACTTCACCCACCCAATCTACTGCACTTCCAAACAAAAGTTCCAGAAGGCCTGATCCTTCCTTTAGTCATGAAGCTGGACCTTCAAAATGACAGTTAGGAAAACGAAGAAGGAAAGCCTTGTCCCTTCCTGAAGAAATAATTGAAAATACCCCAACTCAACAAGGTCGCAAACCCAGTTTGAGGAAAAACTCAACTCATAATAGTAAATCTCCAGTTCCCACTTCTGAGACTGTCATACTAGTGAAGAGAATTACCAGAAGCATGGGCAAGTCCCCTTGCAACATTGTTGATTCCCAACACATTTTTGGGGCCTCATCCCCATATTCTGCTACTCCCTCTCCCTCATCTTCTCCCCAATTTCCCTCTCCCTCATCTTCCCATCAGTTTCATATTTAAGATAATATTGCCCAAGATGTACATGATTTTACCCCTACTCCCCCTTCCATAAGCCTAGAACAGCAGGGTCCTTTTCCAAATCAGGGTATGGACCACATGCCAGATGAGGGTCATCCCCAACAACCAACATCTCCAGCAAAGATATTAGTCCCTGATGAAGAAGAAAATTTCAAGATCAGATCAGTATTCAACATAAAATCTCTAAATTATGGAACAAGGCTCATAGGTTTAAGACACTATTCCAATATGTAAGTAAGGAAAATGATCAGTTAAGAGAAGAGAACCTCTAGTTATATGTACAGAACGATAAGCTTCGAAGGAAGGATCAAAGGTTGAAATCATGGAAGACATCTAAATTTCAGTTTGCAAAGAAGACAAGTGCTAGAGGATTGGCTACACAGTTCACAAAATGCTCGGCCTCATTTAGGAGAAGTTTGGAGAAGTTGACCCAAGCAAATGATTTTTGATTGGACAGTGATGACTTGGATCCATGAGGACATGCCTCAGATCAAGTGTGGGGGAGATGTTGAGGCTAATTTTTTTCTATTCTTCCTCACCTTCTTTGCCTCTTTTTGCCCAGTTTTGACACATATATACTTCCCTTTTCCTCTCTTTACCTCTAATATCACCAAACTTCCATCAATTCTTGTTAAAGGTAAAATCCAATACAAGTATAATTGTTTCTACTATTCTATAGCTAGTTTAGGCATTTTTAATAACTTGCTCATTTGCTAAATAACTATTAAGAGTAGAATGATGGATTTCTTGTAGGACCTGTTTAATTAGCTCTTTGACTTGGAGGAAAACTATGTTCCTTCAACCATATTTCAGTTGATAATCCAGCACGCCTCAAGATAGAAGCTCCAGCAAGTTCAATGCCCCTTCCAGCACTTTGACAAGTTCAAAGATCGGTGAAGGACCAGCTGGCCACTATACGCATAATGGAGTTTAGTTGACAAAGAATTAGGAACCTTTTTCCTATAGCAGCATGCAACTTTTAATAAGGAACTGATATTGTAAATTTAGGACAGATTAATGTTGATTTCGTGGATTACCATATCTATGGTTTCCAACGTCCTACTCTGTAATAGAATTTTCACTAATTATGTAAGTAAGGATGCCTATAAAGGCAAAGACATCTGGTTTGATGAGGAGGTTAATGTATTTTCATTTTTAGCTGTCAATACTAAGCTACGATTTCATGTTCTATTGGTGAAAACCAAATTGCAATTACTCTAATGCGTTCTTGATTTGTCGTGAATTGTTGTGGATTTGATGAAATTTTGAGTTAATTTGTTATAGGTGTAGCTAGGACTATAATCCAACACTTTCTCGGGTGTGGCAAGGGCCCACCACAACCGGTTCAGCCTCGTAGATGTAGCTACAGGTAATTTGCAAAGTATAGTTTGGTTAAATGCTCGATTGCACAATTAATTCTTGTTTTTGAAAGTCGATTTAATGTCTAGAATTTAGTTCATGTTGTTGTAGCAGAGGTAATTCGTAAGAGAATTTGATTCAATTCTTAGTTTCCCAATTAATTTCTTGGAAGATCGATTTCGTTTCTGGCACTTTGATTCATGTTTGCTGTAGTAGAGGTAATTTGTAAGAGAATTTGCTTCAATTCTTCATTCTATGTGCTAAAATAATCTGCATTTCATTTCATGTGTGCATAGCTTGGAATGGTAACCATAGTTCAGTTTCTCATAGCAATTGCATATCATTTCTAGGTTAAATAATTCTGTTTGAATTCCATGCACTTGGTTTGAGGAAGCATATTTTCATTTACATTGGAGATTTGGCTTGAGAATTTTCATTGCTTAAGACATAATAGGAGTGTGAAGTTTTGATTCATTTAAGAGTGACAGATATAGGTTCTTTTTGGGTCTTAGCCAGCAAGTCGTTAGGAGACCCGTGTGTTGATCAGGTAGGACAAAGTAGGTGATTCATAAAAGGGTTCTGAGCAAGTTTTCTTCATTATTTTGGTGTGATTAAATATAAAATCACAGCCTTGTCTCGTTTTATTTATAGGACTAGGGTTTGGAGTGGAGGTTCATTTACAAATATTGTTGTAGCAGCTAGGTTGAGTTGAATTGGCAAGATTGTTTGGAGTGAATGCATATTCCTTAAGGGCAGAATGATCATGGTAGAATCTTAACCAGCATCCCTTTCTGGATTGATGCTCGAATTGTGTGTTAGGGTTCATAGATTGGTGCAAGTCTCACAATTCCATGTCCATAAGAATAGCAATGACAAAGTGATTTAACCCCTACAACTTGGTTTGAAGGAAATCATTCATTAAAAGTTGAAACATTTTTTTGCAAGCTTCAAAGGATGATTAGATAACTGCGAGTGGAAATTTATGTGAGCTTGTCAGCTTTTAGTTTCGAGATTGAATTCATTTCTATTTCTGTGTATTAATGCAGCATGTGTTGATCGAATTGAGAGCATTATCTTATTGTAGAAACTAGAGTGTCGATTACAGTAGAATTTTGAGTAACTTTTCCAGAGTATAGTTGGAAGTTTATGAAAGACAACTGTAATTAAACACTGATTTCTGGAGTGTAGTTGTGCATTTTTGATAACTTGAGTTTATTTTAGTTTGGTTTGAAAAGTAGAAGTTGTGGAATTGAAACTGTCAGAAGTGAGTAATACATATATAAATGGGTTGGCCAGTATGAAATATTAACGGCTATCATGACTGAAGTCTGTGTGTAAAATTGATATTCAAACCAGTGTGATAGTGCACCTTTTCTCTTGACACCAGTATAGTGAAATTGGCATGAAGTGTTGACATCAGATTTAATTAGGGATACCATTAGTAATTGCAATTTCATTGTGTGAGTGTGGAATTAGTTCATAGGTTTACTCGGATTAGGTAATTTCTTGCAAGTGTGACCTCCAAAGATCGGAATTGGGGTTTTTGAGATTTTCTACAAACAGTGAGTTATTGAATTAAAGTTGCGATTGATTTGTAATGGTTTTGATTTCAGACTTAATGTTGAGATAGATTGAATCAGGATTTCCTGTGTTCAAACCAGAGTTTGCTGATTTTTCCTGTTTTATGATGAGATGAATTGATTTCTTTCTGATAGTGTTTGTTTGTGTGTGCCTAAATTCTTAAATCAAATATCATAAGAAATAATATAAACTTCGAATCTAAAATTTGAACCTTAAGAGCGCAGTAAAACTCATGTTTTATGAGCCCGGATTGATATACAAATATCAGTGAATTAATTTGACAATTACTTCACTCAACACTTTCCTTACTTAAACAATTACGATCTTAACATTACAGAGGCCAAACAAGAAATATCGCTATGATCATAAACCCAAAATAGGAAAGATATTTCCTACTGTAAATCATAGGGTTATCAGTTCTACTAAACCAAAAGTCTTATAAAACAATCGATAAATAAGTCCTTCTACGGAAGGCACAGTGGGCTCGTAGCCATAACCAATACTTAAATAAACTCAACAGAAAACATTAAACTATATCAAATTCCTCTTAAAACTCTTTTCATGTTGAAACAGGGATCGATAATATCGACAGAGACAACAGTAGTGATCAAGTACCTGTACATGCAAGAGGAAAACGTTTAGGTTGAAGGATGTTGAGCTACCACATTATAGAGGGAAGGGTTGATTGTATTTTACCTGCACAACCAAAAAGTAATGTTACATAAGAAAACCCTCTCAGTATTTCCATATAAAAAGACTAGAAAAACTCACAACCTTAAAGTAGAGCACAGGTCCAGACTTACCTCATAACAAAGAAATACTTGAAAATGATGACCTGCAAGAAAGAGAAGTTCTTAACAATCTATAGAAAAAAACTAAATGAAAATATTCATGCTAAAGTCGAGACCATTAAACCTGAGAACATAACTGTGTCGGTTGAGTGAAGCCAATGTTGAATAGCTCCTTCCTGATCATGTGAGACCATTTTTTGGGAACGACCATGTAGAAAGGGAGTAGGAGGATTACGCTAGTACCAGCCAAGCTGCCATGGATGCATTTCCAAGGTTAAGAACTCAACGTTGTGGAAAAATTCGTGACAGGTCATCATATAATTGTGCAGTATGAGGAGTTACATGATGATGTTCAATGCAGAGAAATAAATCTCATCACCTCACGACATCATAGATTCGAACAAAGAACTAGAGGAGAGCACAGAGCCGGTGGACGTGAGAAGCATAATGAAGGAATTTAGGGTTTGCAGGATGGGGTGGGGGGGTTAGGGCTACACCCTAACCACCCTTGCGCCAAATTCCACCATAGATTCGAATTAGATCCAAGGGAGAAGTGAAGCACACTTATCAGATCCATGATTAAATCATGTATGCCAAAGAATTAGTGTGAATATAACCAAATCTCAAATATTAAATCACTACTAATAATGTTTAATCCCAAGATTTGTTATGTAGCTAGTTGGCACGACTTTTTTACCAAATATGGAAAATAAACTGTAATTTCAATGATAAATTAAATGAGTAGTAAAATCAAGATTGAAATACCATGTCTTCCATAAGGATATCATTGATTAAGATATGGTAACACTACAAGGAAAATACCCTCTAGCGGAGGTTATAAAGGAGGTTTTTAATGTTATAAAATTGGCCAAAATTGTCAAAAAAACATTTGCTACAACATCCATTTATGGTTACTGAGGTTTCGGCAGAGTTTTTAATGGAAATTGAACACAACTAAAAAAACTGGGTAGTCGGAGGTTATTATGAATTTTGTTTCATCGGTGTGCTACTAAGGTTTCAATGCACTGGTGCATGTCGTACAAATGCACCGGTGCATAGTCTCACATAAAAGCACCGGTGCACAGTATCTCACAAACGCATCGAGATTTGTAATTGGTTTTCGTATTTGTGCGGTGCCCATAGGTCATAGAAACGCACCGGTGCGCTTCAGCATACAAACACACCGGTGTACAATAACTGACACGCACCGGTGTTCATTTTGTATTTTTTAGAAACATTGACTTGTGACAGTACAATTATTGTGATTTTTCTAAATTCATTATTCATCAAAAGTCGACACATCTTATAACAATATTCATATTAATTAAATTTTTATTAATGCATTTGAATGTGATGTTTGGATTAATTTGTTATATCATATCATAATTATTGTGCTTTTTCAAAATTCATTACTCATCAAAAGTCGACACATATATATCTTATAACAATATTCCTATGAATTAAATTTTTATTAGTACATTTGAGAATGACAATGGAGAACACAATAGAATAAATTAAAACATATTATATATATATATATATATATATATATATATATATATATATATATATATATACATAAGATAGTCTTTGTCATACAAAATGGAACAGTTATTGGTATCCCTTTATCTTTCAATTGGGACACAATTTCCATTACATTAAACAAAATGTCTCATTTCACAGACAAATATTTAAAAAAATACAATGCCTTGCTTTGATATTCAAACATAGTGATCATCATTCTTTGCTTGAACTGCTATCTGCTAGAGCTATTTCCATGACTTGGGTTATTTTTAGGAATTTTTTGTTAACGATGTTGATTGTTTTCTGCTTCTTCACCTTCCATCTACAAACATAAAAATAAACTGTAATGAGTGTATATACATTGGTGAGAATAATTAAAATTGTAATATTAAATAATATACATCAATGTAAATCGGGAAAAAAATGATGTACCATAGCAACAATTGACTCATAAACTATACACATTATTTCGAAACCATATACCATGCCATCTTTCAAAATTTCATCTGTTGGCGCAGTTCCATACTTTGTTTCCTACAAGTTTGATGCCCCATAACAAAACATATATTTAATATAAAATATTTTTTTTTTCTATTAATTATAGACTGAGCTAAGTAAAACAAGATCGATAGATACTTACAAGTTCCACAATTAATTTTTGATATGCCAACATATACTCACAACCCATATTTAACCAAATTTCAATCAATTCGTCTGATGGTTCTTCTTCATATTTTAGCACCTGTTTGAAGACATTCAATGATGTTTTTTGTAAAACAACTTAAAAAATAAAATAAAAATGAAATCTAGTTTAGTTGTTATAAGGAAGTAACAGTTACTCACAAAATTAGATATCAACCCTTTTCTTCCTTGTCGTCCTATTTTATGTGTTGAATGGATTCCATTTTCTTTTCTTTTGTGCAAGAAAATACTTGAAAATTAATATTTAATGCTAAATTGTTTATTTATTGTACCTAATACTAGAAAAATTCAATGATTACATATTACATTTGAAGCACATTGTTGTTGAGATGGCTCCTCCTGAGATGTAATTTTGTCCATTTCTTTGACCATCTCCTTGTACACCTTTTTGGACATTCCTATTGGCGTATTTATGATATTAGCTCATTCATCTTTTGAGATTTTCATAATCTTCCTGAAAACCTAACATGAAAATAAAATATTTAATTTTTATATTGATATATGAAAAGTAAATATAACAAAAGTGATATTTATAAATAATTCTAGACAAACATTTAAAGGAATATTACTTTTTCATTCCTTCTTTTTTGTTGATGTACGTTTTTTCTATTACAATTATGGCATGTCTCTTTGACCAATTCTCTGAAAACTATTCCTGTAGTTTAGATACAATTTGGTTATTGGAATCATTGGATTTATTTTTGTATTGTAAGTGGAAATAACATCTATACATTCGTTACACTAGATCCCTCAAAATTTTATAAAATATTTTCCCCTTTCGTTAACCTCCAGCACCACTCCAAATTAGGTAAGGAGCAATTCATTTTCATTTGCATGTTCTATTTTTTTTCTTTTCTTAGAACAACATTCCTTTTCTGAGTTGTCGGTCCCTATAGAACTTTAAACAAATGTGAATTAATATACTATTTGACACATGTTATATAATAATTTTAAGTATATTATTAACGAAAATTAAAAAAAGAAACTCATCTTAGATCGATAGTATTTTTTCATTCACCTGATTCATCCTTTTGTAATTTTTCCATGAATATTTTACGCTCTTTTGGTCCTAGATCAGAAATAATCTTATTGAGATTTGTCATTTTGTGGCTCTGCATGATACAGAGTAAAAAATACATATTAGTTAAACTTACATATAGTTCAAAATTAATATTTTTTGTAAAAAATTTACAAAGAACTTGCCTTTTTTTCTTTTCTTAATATGTTAACAGTATTTTTGTTACTTGATCTCTTGTCAGTCATTTCTTTATCAATCTCAAACCTGTACCATATCATTCGTTAATATATTTATAAATAAATTGTCAACTTTTTAGGTAAAAAATAAATCTCAAGAAACTAGTGCGCCTTTCATGTTGTACGTGTTGGGAAAAATACTGAGAGGGGGGGTGAATCAGTATTTTGAGATGACTGACAATTTTTTAGTTTTCCTTTCTCTTAAAACCATATGTTACATTATTGCATCCAACTTGTATGTCCAGAGATCTTATTATGTCTTTACTTAGATCATTACATCATTTATTCATCAGATGAGCAGTAATCATGAACAAAAATAACAAAACAAACCATCAAACATAAGCAACACATATCAACACCAGGATTTAAGGTGGAAACCCAATTCGGGAGAAAACCACCACTGCTGTTATCTCAGTCTTCAATATTTATTATAAAGAAAACTTCTTACAATTTTATGCTGGCGCAGACTTATACCAGCATGCAGGTACCCACTTGCAGAAGGCTACAACCTTCTCTCGTTTACCAGCCTCTCCTAGAAAGGAGCTACAACCCCCTGCTCTCGTTTACTAGTTACCACTGGAAGGGAGCTTCAACCCCCTCACTGAAGACTTCGACCCTCAGTACTACTGTTGTCCACGTTTCATCTACTTCCACACAACATACCTTGCAGGCCACCGGATTTATTCATTTTCTTCAGAGGTGCATCCTTAATTCAGATCTCTCAGCAATCTATTACCCATTCCATACAGATATACTTCAGAGTGAAGTATTCATTCAAAACCCTTACTCATGCATACATTCTTCATGATTTCGTCAGTCGATTAAACCAGGAATTAATCATCATCTGATCTAGAGATGTTGATCAATCATCATATTCACAGGTGCACCATAGATTCAGATATATTAGAGTTTATTCATACAGATATCTCTAAAAGAGATTCGTTTATTATCAACCCTTTCGCAAGCATACCGTTCTTCATGATTTTCATCACCTTATATAGTTTTCGCCTTTATTTAAACCTTGGGTCAAAACCATTCAATTTCTAATGGTATTCGTGGACGGGGTAAAAATAGATAATCCAACGGGGTCTCCATAACTCACACTGTTCTATTGATCTTGGTAATTAAATAATTAATTTAATACTTTTGAACTTAACTTTAGGATTAAGGTTAACCTTTCACATTTTAACGCTTTCAAATAATATGATAAACCTTTGACCCTGGGCCCAAAAATATAGTCAATAGCCAATCAAATACGCGCACAGTACCATAAGTAAATTTCGCGCAAGTCCAGTGTCTGATCACCGTTAGATTAGCAAGCTTCCAGATCAATGGCATATATGCATATTGCTCGACCTCTAATGTCGAACGTTAATGCGTGATGGCCTACCGTACCTGTGTTAATCTTCGCGCACCTTCAAAAAATGATGACCGTCCGATGACCCCTTCCCAGATCAACGGCGCTCAACGATATTGCTGGGCATCCTGGGTCGAACTATAACGCGCGATGGCGCATAGTGACAAGCGATTTTCCGTGGGTCCTCCTTGCCACATGTCGAGTGATTTATGGAATTGCTCCCAACTCCTCAAATACCGCTCACTCTGCATAGGTGGTGCGATGAAAACTGTAAACCACCTTCACTGTTCACTTGGTCATGGTTCCGCTCTTCCACGCAGGGTTCCGTCGCCTTTTCAATGTATTATTATAATTAAGTTGCGCTTTAAGGTTTTTCCTTTTATTACAATTCCATTGCTAGGTTTAACGCTTTGTTCACAATTTTGTTTGAGTCTTTTAACATACATTCTTCACACTGGTTGCTGCCTTCCGACCTTGACACAACAAAATGTCACTCTGTCTTCAATTCTGCTATGATATATATACTATATCAACCTTCCATTGCATGTTCAAAGTGTTCCACTTCTAACTGCACACTCAAGTTATTGATTCCGCAAGCTGATCATTGTACTATGGTCCATCGTAATTGTAATCTTCGCTACATTCATCATATCTCTTCAACCATTAATTCCTTCAATGGATTTCTTACTTATCACAGATTACCATTCACTTATTATTATTATTTTTTATTCGTTGGCCTTTTTCTCCTACTCTGTCTCTGCATTGTCTCCTGCCTTAGTTCCTTATCTGCCTTTGCTCTTTCTGCTGGTCTCTTTGATTCTCTCTTTGCCTTTTTGTTGTTCAGATGATCCTTCTCTGCCACTTCCTTTGCCATCAATGACAACGTTTCCAACAATCTCCCCCTTTGGCATTGATGGCAATACTCTTCCTCTGATTGTCTTATAGACGCCCTTTGTGTCTTTTCCTCCCCCTTTGACATCAATGGCAAAGAGTTGTTCAAGATCCTTTGAACCAACAATACCATGCTCCCCCTGAGATCATGCTGCATCTTCAAACATAATATGACCAACAATGCATCATTTTCATATGACCAATTCTCTCCCTTAGCTTGTGCAATCAGAGATGCCTAACAACACCTCACAACCAATTTAATCTTCTGTATTTAAGTAGACCTGATCCTCTGCATGGCAGAGACTACTCCCAGTTCCTGTCTGAGATATTCGAACGCTTCCCTGGGTAGAGGTTTGGTAAATATATTAGCAACTTGTTATTTGGAGGGAACATACTCCAATTTCACCTTTTGTTCAAGCACTTGTTCACGTAAGAAGTGATATTTGATGGGAATGTGCTTGGTCTTGGAATGCATAACAAGATTCTTTGAGATACTGATGGCACTTGTATTGTCACACATAATGGAGATAGGAGGTGAAAATTTGATTTGAAAGTCTTGTAAGGTTTGCATCATCCAGAGAGGTTGAGTGCAACATGATGCTGCAGCCACATATTCTGCTTCTGTTGTAGATAAGGCAATAGAGCTTTGCTTCTTGCTGAACCAAGATACTAACTGGGGCCCCATATAGAATGCACCACCACTATCGCTTTTCCGATCATCAACAATTCCATCCCAATCTGCATCAGTGTATGCATGAAGAGTAAGATCAACATTCTTTGGATACCATAGTCCAAAGTCTTGAGTTCCTTGTAGATATTTGAATATTATTTTCACAGCCTGAAGGTGAGACTCTTTTGGATTAGCTTGGCATCATCCAACAATCCCAACTGCATGCATGATGTCTGGTCTTGTCCCAATGAGATAAAGTAGACTTCCTATCATAGATCTGTATTCTGGTTGATTCACCGTGGGGGAATCATCATTAGAACTGAGATTACATCCGGTTATCATTGGTGTACTTATAGGTTTTCAATCTTCCATGCCATACTTCTTCAGGATTTGCTTGAGGTATTTTTCTTGTGATAAGAATATGCCATCTGTTGCTTGTTGCACTTGCAAGCCAAGAAAGAATGTTAGTTCCCCAAGTAAAGACATTTCAAATTCTTGCTGCATATCAGAAGCAAATTTCCGACTCATAGACTCTTCATTACTTCCAAAAATGATATCATCAACATATACAACCACAATCAATAGTTTATCATTTTCAGTTTTTGTGTATAAGTTGCTATCAGCAGACCCCTTTGAAAATCCTTGTTGATGAAGATATTTGTCAAGACGATAATACCATGCCCTTGGAGCTTGTTTGAGGCCATATAGAGCCTTTTTAAGTCTACAAACAAGTTTTTCATCATTTCCCAAAATGAATCCTTCTGGTTGTTCTATATAAACTTCTTCTTCTAGATCACCATTGAGAAAATCAGATTTAACATCCATTTGATAAACTTTGATTTGTTGGAAGCTTGAAAAAGCAAGAAACATTCTTATGGCTTCAAGTCTAGCTACAGGAGCAAAAGTTTTTTCAAAGTCTATACCTTCTTGTTGAGCATACCCCTTGCAAACAAGTCTAGCTTTATTTCTTATAACATCCCCATTCTCATTTAACTTGTTTTTGAATATCCATTTAGTTCCAATGATATTTTTGTCATGAGGTCTTGGTACTAATTCCCAAGTGTGATTCTTTTCAATTTGATCAAGCTCTTCATTCATGGCTTGAATCCAACAATCATCTTTGCTAGCTTGAATAACACTGTGAGGTTCAATAGTGGACAGAAATGCCAGATTGCTAGAAGATCCCACAAGAGTCCTTCTTGTTTGTACACCTGATCCCTTTTCTCCCAAAATTTGAGATTCTGGATGATTCTTTTGAACATATTTGGATGGAGCCTTTTCAGACAAATCATCTTCGGGTTCTTCACTGGGTTCACTATTTGTATCATTACTATTTGATGTAGAAGGATATATGTCATCATCATCGTCTTCATTTGTTGTTTTTTTTCTTCCTTTGGAGCTGAAGGAGACTCATCAATAACAACATCAATACATTCAACAATCTTTCGAAGTATTTTATTGTAACATTTATATGCTTTACTCCTACATTCTATCATCTTTGGTATCATCATATGTAAACTTATTTCATTTTTCACTCTTATATTTCCTTCCCTCACTGTCATGCTCTCTCTCTCGTCGCTTGCGAGACCTTCCATCCATTTCTCCATCATAAGGATTCATATCCTTTGTCTCATGAGAACTTCTACCCCTATTAGCAGCCTCGATTGACCTTTCGTTACTATCCCTATAGAAATGAGAATCTTTCCCTTCATGGGACCTACCAACCTGATTAACAATGCCAATTGATATTTATATGTTGTCCTTAAGGGAATGAAAATCATTCCCTTCATGGTGCCTCTTGGCTTTATCGACTGCCTCGATTAATCTTTCTCTATTGTCCAATATTTCCCTGCCATCCTTGTAAGAATGAGAATCGTTACCTTCATGTGATATCTTAGCCCATTCAAGAGACTCAATTGATCTCTCTTTGACATCCCTTAGCGAATAGGAATCCTTTCTTTCGAAGGACCATAGTCGCCAGAGCGTCAACTGGTATTTCTTTGCCATCAAATCTAATTTCCCTTTCTCCATCACGGGACCTCTTAACCCTCTCACCAGCCTCAACCAAATTCTCTCTGCCATGATCAAGAAAATACTTACCCTCGTGACCAGGCCTCTTAACCAAGCTTTCTCGACCTCCCTTCTCATATTTTTCATAAATAGTTTCTCCTTTTGTACTCTGTCGAGCTTTTTAGTCATCTACATACCTGTAAGCGTCATATTTAATCCTCTTGTCCTCTTTCTCCTTTCTATACCTGTCATCATCTTTGTCCCTTCTGTTGCTTCTGCCGTTGCCATGGCTCGCTCTATCCTTCACCTTTTCATCCTTTGCAGAATCCCTGTGCTCCCTATGTCCCTATCTTGATCTGCTATATTTCTTGTTAAAATACATTTTGGAATCATATCTCTCTTCGTATTATTTATGATGATCATGGGAATCAGAGGGCCTCCTAAACCTATCAGTGAATCCATCCCTCGAACTGCCCCCCTTCTCATGGGACCTAAGCCTAACCCTATCATCCTCATTGTCTTTGTCTGTATTTCTATTTGAATCGCTCATTTTATTTGTTATAAACTTCTCAGCTGAAAATTGAACTCTCGTCTTTTCAAACCCTCATCTCCTCAGAAAGATTCTTGTTTGTGATTTGAGCCCTCCGCTGCCCCAATACTACACTTTACAGAATAAATTTTCCTTCTTATAAATGATATTTCAATGAAATACCTGGTTCGCATGAGGTTTTATTTAACCTTGTTCTAGTGTGCAGGGTTTTATAGGTGCACCCGTGCAGTTTCGTAAGACCAATGGTTTATGTTTTGGCATGGTATTTTATGACGTACCGGTGCAGAAGAGTTGTAAAGCACCGATGTGCTATAGTACTAAGATGCACATGGGGGCTGTGTATGAAGTGCACGGTGTCTGGTGTGCCAATTTTTTGTGCGTACCAGCGCTTTCTCTTGTTGACTGCACTAGTGCGATTTATGATGATAAGCGCATCGGACGAAAGACATCCACAAAAACCTCTGATCATCAACCTCCTCCAGAAACCTCCGCTAGAAACGGATGTTTGGGGTATTATTAGTATAAGGGGTTACTCAAAAACATCTGCTAGAGAGACTTTTCCTTGTAGTATAAGTTTTCAATGTAATTTGTCATAAGTTTGCAATTAAATTTGTATACACCGAATTCCAAAATATCATGAGTTCATGTGTGGGAAATTTTATAACGAGGGGGGGACTTTAAACGCCAATGTTCCAAGGTAATGTAAATAGTCACGTAGAAAGGTAAACTAGATAGTTTTTATAAATGCACAAAATTATTTTAGAATGTATATATATATATATATATATATATATATATATATATATATATATATATATATATAGGATTAGAACTTAAGTAGAATTTTTTTTATGGTAAATATTTAACATTTATGGTTAGAAATTACAGGTGGTATCAGAGCATCATTGACACTCTGCGACCCATTTGGGTCACCTAAATAAGAAATTGATGTGTAAATTGTGCAGAGAAGAAGGAAGAATAATTTGAAAGATTAAAATGAGGAGAGGCTCAGTACCTAAGATTCCCAGGACTATAGAGGAAGAACCTCCCTAGACTAACCCAGAAATAAATCCAAAAATGTGGGTGCAACTGAGTGTCGACCAACATTAACAATCTAGTAGATTACTAGAAGAGCAAAAATGAAAAACCAATAGACTACTAAGTACTATACAAAAATTGCAGGAAGATATGGTTCAGGGGAGAAGTGACAATGAGAATTTGATGCAAGAATAGGAAAGAATCCTTAAAAGTGTGTCTGATAAACAAAATTAGGGGATAGCTCAGCCCAACCCAAAAAGAAATACCCAGGAAGAGGATGAATAGTGGCAGAAAACTAATGATAAGTTGGAAATTAGCCACACCCAGCAGAGTAATAAGAACCAGAATTATAATGAAGCCAAGTCAGGAAATATATCAGATCAGCAGGAGATGAAAAACAAAAAGTGCAATTGCAAGGTGAATTCCAAAAAATCAAACCGCCTAGATTCGACAGAGAGGCAGAAGATGTAGCTGAAGCATGGAAAATTAACATGAATAAATACTTTCAGGTCTATGAGTATGATAGTAAACTAAAATATCGCTTGGCTATCTACCAGCTACAAGGAAAACCCACATTATGGTGGGAGGAAGTTAAAAACGTACGAGGAATTGAAGACAAGAATGTGACTTGGAATGAGTTCCAACCATATCTGAAGAAAAAACATTTAACTGAGCATTTCTATGATGAAAATTCTCGATAATTTCACAATCTAAGATTGGGACAGTTGAAAATGGAGGAATTCATTACAAATTTTACTTCCCTGTTAAGATATGTGTCGTACCTAAAATATGAAAAAGAAAAAGTACATCAATTCCTGAGTAGCTTACATGCCTATATGAAGGAAAGAATTGAGTTTTTAAATCCAAAAACAATGGACGAGTTGATAGGAAAGGTACATATGTGTTACCAATAGTCCAACTTGGTGAAAGGAGAAGCTGGTAGGAATTGGCCACCAAAGAAGGTATAGAAAAATAATTCAAATTTCAAGAGTAGTAGATATGGATATTATAAAAACACCACTTTAAACACAGCAAATAGACAGCATGGAAGAAATAAACAAAAGACCAAGTGGCCAGCTAATGAGCGACCCACAGAAGCCTCTAATAGAACTACTCATGGATAGATCCAGAAACCACCATTACAATGATGGGGATGTGGTGAAGCACACCACTATAAAAAATTCCCTCACCGAGGGAAGAACGAGGTTGTTGCTAACATACAAGAATCATCTACAATAGGGGATGTGGTGCGAAATATACGAAGAATTAATGCAATGCCTAAGGATTAGCAAGCAGATTATCAACCAACCATGATTGAGATGGAAGGTAATTTGTAATCCCAAATTTTTTTAATTTTGGTCGATCATGGTGCCTGTTTAAGTTATGTAAATCCCAGAATAGTAGAGAAGTTTGATTTGCAGAGCCAGAAGTTTAAAAAACCCTCGCTGGTACAGTGGCCACAGGGACCAAGAGAAGAGTTAATGCTAAAGTTTCCAACTATCCTCTGGAAGTTGGAAACCAGCACATAAATGTTGAATTGAACATCTTACCTCTAAGATCCTATGACATTTTACTTGGAATGGATTGGCTGAAAGTGCACTAGTCCTTGGTAGACTGCAAGGAGAAAATTGTTTATTACAAATTAGAATATGGAACATGCAAGGAACTGCAAGGGATTAAGAAACCACTGCAGCTATGTCTAATTACTGCATCTCAGTTGGGAAAATGCATCCGAAAGGGTTGTCAAATTTATTCCATTCGGGTGGGATTTTCTAATTCTAAAGACAAGACCCCTATGATGGAGAATATACCAGTGGTACATGATTTTATGGATGTATTCTTGGAAAATATACCAGGATTACCTCCAAAACAGGACATTGATTTCACTATCAAATTGATACCAGAGGCATCACGAATATCACATGCACCATATCGAATGAGTATACCTGAGTTAACTGAGCTAAAAATGAAATTACATGAATTTCTAGATAAGGGGTATATCCACCCTAGTGTGTCTCCTTGGGGGGCACTAGTATTGTTCGTAAAGAATAAATATGGTACCATGCGAACGTGTATGGATTATCGACAGCTTAACAAGCTAACTGTTAAGAACAAATACCCATTTCCATGGGTAGATGATCTATTCAATCAGGTGAATGACACAAGTGTCTTTCCTAAAATAGATCTGAGATATGGGTACCATCAAATACGGATAAAGGACAAAGATGTATATAAGACAACCTTCCGTACCCAATATGGACACTACGAATTTGTGGTTTTACCATTTGGTTTAACCAATGCACCAACAACATTCATGAGTTTAATGCATGGCATCTTTCATCCATTTTTGGATACTTTTGTTTTTATATTTATTGACGATATACTTATCTACTAAAAACTATGGAGGAGCATAAATAACACTTACAAATAGTGTTAAGAATATTGAGAGAACATCAAATTTATTCCATGTTTAGTAAGTGTGGTTTTTACAAAGAGAAGATTCAATATTTAGGCCATGTTATTTCTACTGAGGGTATAATAGTAGATCCTGAAAAAATAAGGACCCTCATTGAATGGATATTGCCTAAGAATGTTGTGTACATATGTTGCTTCATGGGGTTGGCTAGTTACTATTGGCATTTTACTAAGGGTTTTCTAAGTTTTCTTTTCCTATAACCTCATTACAGCGAAAGGGACGAGTGTTTAAATGGACTAGTGAGTTTGAAATCATCTTCAGCTGGTTAAAGAAATTATTAACTACATCCCATGTGTTAAAGGTCGCTGATCCAAGTAAGGAATTTGAAGTTTGCACCGATGCTTGCAATGAAGGAGTGGAATTTGAACTAACACAAGATGGAAAAGTTGTGGCTTACAAGTCTAGGAAGTTGAAAGATCATGAACAATGGTATTCCACATATGATCTAGAGCTAGCTACTATAGTGCACGCATTGAAGGTATGGAGGCACTACTTATTTGGAAAACGATTTGTATTAAAAAATTATCACAGTAGTTTGACTAGCTATTTTATACAAAATGACTTGAATGCTCGTCAAGCTAGGTGGAACACTTTCTTAAACGAATTTGATTTTTAATCTCAGCATGTTAAGGGAAAAGAAAACCATGTCGTTGATGATTTAAGTAGAAAATTACACTATGTGTATGAACTCTACTTTAACCATGAATAATTTAAGTTTCAAGAACAAGTGATGGAGGTTGCGGAACAGGATCCAAAACATCAGTTTATGTGGCAGAAAACACAAAAAGCATAAGAGAAAGGGAAGCAAACAGAGTACAATATCAGCGATGAACACTTATTGACCTTTCGAGGGAAAATTTACATTCCTAATTGAATGAGTTTAAAAGAACTGATCTTAGATGAATATTATTGAAATTCTTATTCTGTACACCCTGGTTACCAAAAGATCTTAACAACAATTAGAAAAGACTACTTTTGGCCAGGAATGCGTAAAATATTGCTAAGTATTTGACTAAATGTTTAGAATTTCATAAGGGAAAGATGGAGCATCAACACCCAGCAGGGCTATTGCAACCCATTCTTGTGCCAGAATGGAAGTGGGACGTTTTATCATTAGACTTTATCATAGGCCTACAAAAAAAAAAGTGACATAACGACTCAATAAGGGTGGTAGTCGATCGATTGAGCAAATAAGCTCACTTTATTCCTGTGCAGTCAAATTTTGAAATTGTACAGATTGATGATATTTTTATGAGAAAAGTGTTTAGATTGCACGACATACCAAAGATAGTTCTCTCAGATAGAGATGTACAATTTACTTCTGCTTTTTGGAAGGCCTTATTCATTGGTTTAGGCACATAAATTCAATTTAATACATCATACCATCCACAGACAGATGATCAAAAGGAAAGAGTAAATCTTATTTTCGAGGACATGTTGCAGACATATGTGATGCAACAACCTGTGAAGTGGGAAGATTATGTACACCTCATGGAATTTTCTTATAATAATGTATACCAAGAATCCCTCCGGAAGAATCCTTTTGAAGCATTATATCGAAGGAAATGTCCGACACCCATTAATTGGAGTAGCCTAAAAACCAAGCTAATGCTTGGGCCTGAAATGTTGGCGATATGGAATTGGATGTGAATAAAATCAGACAAAATCTGAAATCTTCCCAAGATCAACAAAAAGTTTATGCAGATCAGAAGAGGACCTACCGGGACATTGAAGTAGGTGATCATGTTTACGTGATAATTAGACCCAAGAAGAGCACCTTAAGGTGGACTACTTGTGCCAAATTTTACCCCAATTCTGTGGACCCTTCCAAATTTTGGAAAGAGTGGGACTAGTGGCCTATCGGTTAGTGTTACTAGGACATACTCAGGTAAAAAATGTGTTTCATGTATCCCTATTGAAAATATATGTGCATGATCCAAAGAACATAATACATTGGCAGAACATTCAGGTAGAATTGAATTAAAAGATAATATTCCTATGAATATAATTAGCACTTTGACTAAATTAAATCTTTGTGAATTGAAGGTCAAACCAGACAATGAATTTCTGGTAGAACCTCAGCGTATTCTTGGTCAGAGATAAATGACGCTCCAGAGGTGAGCCATCACCTAGGTTAAAGTGCAGTGGAAGAAATTTGGCTCAAAGGAGGCTACTCGGGAAGATGAAAGGTTCATTTGAGAGGACTATCCGGAATTATTCATTGAAATGGAGTAAGACACCAAGGACAGTGTTTACCTTGAGTGGGCGAATATGTAACATCTGGATTTGAGTGTTATGTTATTTTAATTGATACATTTAAACTTATTTAAGTTAAATTGGCTTAATGAGTATATTAAGAAAATTTTGAACAAAAGTTTAATTCTTATTTTAATAAACATTAAATCTGGAGTGGTTTCCATAACTGATGGTTAAGTGTCCAAGTTACCAGAGTGGTTATATTAGAAAACGGTTACCTGATAGATACCTTTCCTTTGGGAATAAAAATAAAACCCTGACGAGGAAAAGGGGTTATGTGCTAGAGGTAAACAAACATCAATATTGGCTGAAAGGTCTGAGTGTCGAGAGCTGGTTGGAGCTAGTGGAACTCTGATGAAAACCTGAAAATGGGAGTAGAGATTGGATGACAGTCCTGAAGTCTCTCTCTAGAGAAAAACTGCTAAGAAATCACACTCTGACAAGGAGTTCGGAGGGAATAGAGGACATAATAGCCTCTCTCATGGTTGGGAGGAAACCATCAGCTCTACTTGACTAAAGTAGGTATTGTGAATTTAAAAATGAATAGCATAATATTACTTGTTTTTATTATAAGATTACTGTGTGAGAATATTTTGAGAATGAAACAAATACCATGTTGTATTAATTTTTACTAAAGTGTCTATTAGTCATGATTTATCTAAAAAATTCTTGTTAAAATGTAAACCCTTATGACTCTGGATTAGTGTAATACAGTCTGCGAAACTGCGCCCTTCATTTGCAAGGAAAGATTTAAATAGTAGAGTTTGAATTGGTTGGGGTTATATAGTTTAAAAGTTATGTAAGAAAACACACACACACACACACATATATAAAGGAACAATTTGTCCCATCTGGAGCGTAAACTCTGAACTAGAAAATCTGTATTTCAAAAGAGACTAATGATACACGGACTGGGGGTTTTGGAGATAACCCTCATTCATCTCAGATGGTCCGAACACCTGTATTATTAAAAGAGAAAGAAAGAGGAAAATTTCCTGAATGTAACAAATAAACTTAATTGTAAACTCATAGTAATGGTATAATTTCAACAGGTGACCAGGAAAAATATGATTTTTATAGAATAATATGTATTGAAAGAAAGTAGGCATAGCGCAATTATTTTTGAAGAAACAGTATGGCTAAAAATCAAGAATTCGGTTAACTATGAAAACATTACATAAATATCTTCCTAACTAGGTTTTCTTTTTGTTAAATTCATGAATAGAATTACCAAATACAAACAATATATAGAAATAGTATTCGGAGGGTGGTAACCCTATCGACCAACCTTGCAAGATTCTAGAAAGAACATCCATTAATTTGGAAAAGAAGCTATAACTTTGTATTGCAAATAACCATGACAACGTACTCCATATAGGGTAAAATAAAGTAAGGAGAAACTACATTCACAATGAAGAGGTCGTAGAGGAAAAGACCCAACAAATAATACAAATCTTCATTTATCATAAACTGGAAAAATTCATGCATCCTTTCCTTACTTAAACAGTTACGGTCTTAACATTACAAAGGCCAAACTAGAAATATCATTATGCTCATAAACTACAAATAGGAAACATATCATCGATTGTAAATCATAGGGTTATGAGTTCTACTTAACCATAAATATTATAAAATAATCGATAAATAAGTCCTTCTATGGAAGGCACAGTGGGCTAGTAGCCATAACCAATACTTAAATAAACTTGACAGAAAACGTTAAACTATATCAACTTCCTCTTAAAACTATTGTAGGTCAAAATAGGGTCGATAATATCAACAGAGACAGTATTAGTGACTAAGTACCTAGACATGCAAGAGGAAAACATTTAAGCTAAAGGATGTCGAGCTACCACATAGTAGGAGGAAGGGTTTACTGTGTTTTACCTACATAACCATAGAGTAAAGTTAGATAAGAAAACTCTCTTAGTATTATGAATACAAATACTAGAAAACATCACAAACTTAAAATAGAGCACAGGTCCAGACTTACCTCATAACAAATACATACTCGAAAATGATCACCTGCAAGAAAGAGAAGTTGTTAAAAAACTATAGAAAAGAACTAAACAAAAATATTCATGCTAAATTCAAGACCATTAAACCTGAGAATATACTTGTGCCAGTTGAGTGAGTTCGATGTTGAACAACTCCTTCCTGAGCATGCAAGACCACTATGTGGGAATGACCACATGGGAAGGGAGTATGAGTATTACACTAGTACCAACCAAGCCTTCATGGCTGCATTTCCAAGGTTAATCACTCAACGTTGCGGAAAAATGCGTGATAGAGCATCATATAATCGTGCAGTATGGGGAATGCCATTAATGACAGCCAGTGCAGAGAAATAAATCTCAATACCTCGCGACATTAGAGAAATGAACAGAGAACTAGAGGAGAGCGTAGAGCGAGCGAGCATGAGAAGAATAATGGAGGCAATTAGGGTTTTTTTTTTTGGGGGGGGGGGGGGGTGGCTAGGGCTACACCGTAACCACCCCTCGGCCAAATTCCACTGTTGATATGACTTAGATCCAAAGGAAAAGTGAATCACACTTGTCAGATGCATTATTAAATCATGTAAAATAAAGAAGCAGTGTGAATATAACGAAATCTCAAACATTAAATCAGTACTAATAATGTTAAAACCCAAGATCTTTTATGTACCGCTTGGCATGACTTTTGTACTAAATATGTAAAATCAACCGCAAGTTCAATGATTAATTAAATGAGTAATAAAATCAAGATTGAAATACCATGTCTTCCTTAAGGATATCATTGATTAAGATATGGTAAGTTTGCAATGTAATTCGTGATAAGTTTTCAATGTAATTTGTATGCAATCGAATTGATAAATTCCAAAATATAGTAAGTTCGTGTATGGTATGGGAAATGTTATAAGGGGTTAGACTAATGTTCCAAGGTAATGTAAATAGTCATGTAGAAAGGTATCGAGACAGTTTCAAAATGTGCAATTTATGTTTATATATATATATATACTAAACATACTTTTGCACATTTGTAAAAACTATCTAGATTACCTTTCTACATGACTATTTACATTACCTTGGAACATTGGGGTATATATATATATATATATATATATATATATATATATATATATATATATATATATATAAGATTAGAACTTAACTAGAAAAAGTTTTTTTTTTTTGGTAAATAATTACCATTTATGGTTAGACGTTATGACGAATATAAATCCAATGAAGATATAATAGTTGCAAGTGAAAACAAGGTAATATTTTGAAGTCAACAGAGACCTTATATAAGATGCACAAAGCCATTTGAAATATCGACGCTCAAGGTTCAAGCATCGAGTCCAAGCACCAAATATCAAGAAGGAGCATCCATGGAAGAGTTTGGAGTTACAACTACTGTGGTTATGACGTTCTCACATATTTTAATTATGACTTCTCACATATTCTGCTTATGACTTATGTGCCTCTGATCATTGCAGAATAAAGGGTAAATTTGGGACGTATGTCTCAGCTCCCCCATAATTAAAAAACTATCCGGAGAAATCCCCATAATTCAGATGTGTGGTAAGATATTATTATATTGTGTATAAAAAATAAAAAATGAAAAAAAATATATTGGGGATAAATTTTATTAGTTATTAGATTTGAAGTTGTTTAGGGTTTTTATGTTTTTTATGGGGCAAAGCTTTCACTGCCTTGCTGGACATCTAACTCTGGCATGATCCCTAATCCGTAATTTTTTCAAAAAAAAAATTAACGCTTGAAATTTCTACACACTTTTTTGAGCCGCAACCAAACCTTTGTATCAAATCGGACCTGGGAAACCTCTGTATTGAACCTCTACAAACCTGCAAACCAAATCAATTTATTAAAAATTAGTAACATTAAAAACAAAATAAAATAAAACTACAATAAAATATAAAAACAAACAAATATACAATGATAAACCAACCAAACCTGAATGGGAAACTGAAGAAGGGGAGCATGGGCTTTCTCAGAAAGTGTTCAAATTCTATTCGAAACACTGTATATATGTTCTTGTATAAAGTTATTTTTGGGGAGCTTGAAGAATATGCATTTCAAATATATATAATATTAAATGAAATGTAAGTAAATAAAACTTAAAAGTGTGGTAACTTAAATAGCCAATGGTTCATTACAAATATGGTTTCCATGTGTCCAAAACTTGGCATACAGAACCATTGCATACCACTCACTTAATGAAATGAATCAATTGATTGCATACCACTCACTTAATGAAATGAATGCAACTTGAAATGCATATTGTTTATATGGCTTTTATTTTATTTTTTAGCAATTAATCATTGTCGTTACAAACATGGTTGTCATGTGGCCATACCTATTGATTTTATTTTTATTTTATAATTGTGAGCATGTGGCCATGGGGTTATTAATAGTATTTTATTTTTATTTTATAATTGTAGCCATGTGGCCATGGGGTTATTAATAGTGTTAGTACAAACATAACAACTAATGCCATTTGGCACATGCAAACCCAACTTGATCAGATTTAGATCAAGGACCTAAGTAATATCTCAAAATTCAATGTGTTTAGAAGTGTGCCAAATCTGAGCGACCATATAGATCTCATATTCCTGATTCCGACACCACAAACTGTTTGAAAAACCGACACCATATGAACAAGTTATCACAGTTTGAAAAGTCTAGTAAACTGTAATTTTTGGACTTTGACTGCTTTTGGAAAATTTAAAAAAAAAGGAATATTCTAGGAAATATTCTTGGTATATTCCTCAGAATATTATTGGAATATTCCTCAAAATATTCATGGAATATTCCTTGAAATATTCCCCAGAATCTTCCTTCCGTACCAACCAGTGATTGACAAGCGTCAACATGTAGTTGGAGGCGGACTCTACGTGGTTGTGTTCTCAACTAGTTAAAGGTTGCCACTTGGTAGGTCCAGAGGCTGCCACATGGCCCATTCACATTGGTGCAAAATTTTATGGACTCCCTGGGAGTCGATGCCTGATCTCCCCACCTGCATGCATAGGTTCTTACCACTCGGGCTAAGTGTTTGACTTAACCTATATGGTCGACAATTTACATTTGACATTTAGCGGAAATCCATTTGGGGGAATGGAGGGGCCAACCCCCAGGGCTAGCCCCACCCCCATAGGACCTTAGCCCAGGACCCAATGGCTTCAACTGGTGCATTAACTCTTAATCGTTTGCAAAACATGGACTGGTCAGATGTGTTGGTTATGGCGGAATTTTCTACAATGGTTAATACAAACCCCAACTGCCAACCGTGATCGCATTCCTACGACATGTACCCAGTGCTAACCACTAACTCTACAGTTAGTTTGGTGGTCTTCTTGGCAGATTTTTTGGAGTGCATTTAAAATTTTGCGGAGATTCCACTTTTAACTAGAGTTAAGCCCAGTTCCTCCAAGTATGGTGAAGGATTTTTAGGGTCATTGGGAAAAATTAGTTTAGGCTCTATCTTGAGCTAGATTCGACCAATTTTGGAGTGCCAATAGTCAATTTAGGCTATCTTAGACATTCCAAACTCATTGGTGAGGGTTATAAAGTCATCTGAGGGCTTTTGAGCAAGTTTTTTCTTCAGAGGAATTCAAGGGGCCACCAAAGGGCAGCAATAGAAAGAGGTTTAGCCAATGCAACTAGAGGCCTTATTCAAGAATCTAATAGTCAATTTTAGATGTTTCAAAAATTATGGAGCTAATGGTGTGGTATTCAGAGCTTGTAGAGGACATTTGAAGGCATGGATGGTTCAGAGAAGTTCCAGGGGCCACAAGGGCCAGCAAGTGCCAACAGTAGTTTGAGGTGTAGCCAGGGCAGCTAGAGGCCTTATCCAGCAAACCAATAGTCATTTATGACTATTTTGATACTTATGAATCCATTGAAGGAGTTTTCAGAATATTTTGAGGACTTCTATAGGTCAAGAACCCATAGAGAAGTTTTCTTTGACCCCAATGCCAAGGGGTGCCACTAGGTGTTGGAGGCAAAAACGGAGCAGTTGGAGGCAAATTTCAATGAACCAATAGTCTATTCTAGATATTTCTGACATTTTGAATCCATTTAAGGTATTTTTAGAGTCATTTGAAGACTTCTAAAGGTCGAGAACCTACAGGGATGTTTTGGGCAGCCCAGGGCCAACTGTGGAGGGAGGTCTAGATTGGGGATGTAGTGCCCTTTTGGAGCAAATGATCAGTCCATTGTAGAGGTATGATATGTGCTAGAGAAAATAGGTGTTGTTTAGGGACAAAAAAAGAATTCTGAAGGAGTTAGTGCCATAGAGAAGCTCAAGAGCACAAATAGAAGGAATCAAGTCTAAGGAAGCCTAGATATGTTTTCAGAGTGATGATAGCCATGACAGGAGTATAATGGTATTCTAAACTCATTGGTTTAGTTTAGTTAACCATTGGAGTTAATTTTTTAACTTGTAAAAGTAAATTTTCCATAATCCCAAAGAGCCAAGTCAAGATGACAAGAGCTCAAGGAGATGTAGCCCATGATATTCGGGTGAACTCCTAGATTAAATTTGTTGTTACGCTTTTGTTTTTATTTTTTGTATTATATATTTTTTGCACATGTTTAATATCATAAAAAACAAATGGACTTAAGGCACTTAAATAGTTAGAAATTACACCTATTTCAATCATAAAATTCTGCATAAGTCAAGTATAAGCTAGATCTTTTATTTGTTTAACTGAGAGGGAGGTTGTTGAAAATAATAAAAAATTATCCTACCCATTTTTAGATCAGGTTGGTATCAGAGGGCTTGGTTGCTTGATTGACAAAGGAAAATTTACTTGTTTAACTTAAAAGGTGTTTTCACTGTTAAAGAATTTGATTGTTTGCAAATTGACTGTTGCTTGAGTTTTCTAGAGGTGAAGGGAAAGCTACTGATAGCTAAGTCCAGAAGAGGAAAAGAAGGAAGAAGGGCTAAAGGAATATTCCTTACCCAAAGGACCTCAAGGCAACCTTTGAAGCACAAGAGGGTGTTTGCAAAAAGGCTCCTTGAAGAGGAGCTTGACTCTATAGCCATTTTGTTCAAAATATTTGTCAATTATTTTTGAAATATTTGTGAATTTTTGTTGAAGTTATTTATTTCATTTTCATAAGATGAAAACTTCTTCAAGTGAGGTTTCAAAATTCTCCTCCTTCACAAGACTCTTCGATGAAGACATGAAGCGAGACTTCTACATCCTAAAGGATATGGTGCAAATTCGGTTTGAAGATAGAAGAGAAAGCACTAGACTTCATAGGAAATTGGTTGCTATGAAGCAAGAGAAAGAAGAAATTCTCCAAATAATGCATGAGAAGGAGGTGCATCTTCATCAATCCCAAGAGGCTTTGACCAAGAACATGCGTGAAGAAGAGGTAATTCACTCAAATTTGTCTTCAATTTCCTCGCCAAATAGATGTGTTGGTTCATTTGAAAAGAACGCTAGAGCTATAGGGTCCAAGTTAATGTTTAGAATGGGCTATGAAGGCAAGGGTTTAGGAAAACATGCACAAGGAATGATTAATCCTATTTTGGTTGAGGAACGACCTAAGAAGTTTGGTCTTGGTTGTGTTCAATCTAATAGCGAAAAATCCAAAGTCATGAAGGCATGTGAGACAACTTCAAAAAGAACTTTTTTCACAAGTTCTAAACCATAAACATGTAAAGTTTGTTTCAAGTTGATTGCCATTGTTTAAAGCCTATGTTGCAGCAAGATGTATGTAGACATGTAGCTTATGGAGAGCATGAGAGTTCAGACAGTTTTCAAGACATGAACACTGATGTTATTCTTCAAGAGAAAGTTGGAACCTCTACAAGTTCATCTCCTCAAGAAGGTAAAAAGGATGGACATGAAAAGTAGCATGTGAGGTATAATTCTTCCCATAGTCAAGTTGATTATGTTTCTACAAGGCATGACAATTTTGCATGCTTGAATGGAATAATGAGTTGATGTGCATATTGTGGTCTGTGTAACCATGTTGTATAAAAATGTTGGAAGAGCATGAAGGTATACAAGAAATAGTCAAGGCAAAGACAACTTGCAAAGAAGGTGCATAAGACTTGCACACATTGCCATAAGAGGGGACATGTTGTTTCCCAATGTTGGACATTGCATCCAACTAATCATCCCACGCACATGTAGCAAGAGGATAACAAGATTAGCGAAATTGGAACCAAGGATTCCATCATTGATGTGAGAATAGATGTTTCACATGAAGAATATTTTCAGTAGCAAAAATCATCGTGGAAGTGGCTTGGTAAGAAGTGGTTTGACTCCTTGACACAGTAAGACATACTTTCATTTGTACATATGAAAATTTCAGTCATGTATGCATGTTTTCTATTGTAATATCACATTTGTTTGAGCCACCTTGGATTGATGATAAATGAAGCAATGTTCAGCTACCCTCTATAAATTTCTTGCCAGAAATTTCTAAGTGAGTTCAAGGAATACAATTCTTAACAGGAGGACAAGCGCATCTAGGAAGGGAAGTGTCGACTACCTTCGAGTTTTGGTTCAAAGGCACTAATCCATGCAAGAAAATAGTATCGAGGTTGAAAAGAAGAGGGTGTTGTACTCTCATCTACTATACAGCTTAGTATATCAGTCTTTTCGGGTCCAAGAGATTCCCAATGGGGAGGTGTGATCAGATTTGGATTAAGGATCTAAGTGATATCTCAAAATTCAAAGTGTTCGGAAGTGTGCCGAACCTAAGCGACTAGATAGTTCTCTTCTTCTTGATTCTGGCGCCGCAAACAGTTCAAAAGCCCGACACTGTATGAAGAAGTTATCGCAGTTTGAAAAGTCCAATAAACTGTAATTTTTAGACTTTGACCATGTTTGATTGGTTTTGGAAAATTTAAAAAAAAATTCCAGGGAATATTCTTCGAATATTCCTTGAAATATTCCCTGGATTATTCCTTCCAGACAAAACAGTGAATGACAAGTTTCAGCATGTAGTTGGAGGTGGACTGTATGTGGTTGTGTTGTCGACCAATTAAAGGTCACCACATGGAAGGCCTAGACGCCGCCACGTGGCCCATGCACATTGGTGCAAAATTTTGTGTACTCCCCGAGAGTCGACTGCCTAACCTCCCCGCATGCATGCATTGGTTCTTACCACTCGGGCTAGGTGTTTGACTTAACCTATATGGTCGACAAGTTATATTTGACGTTTGGCAGAAATCCATTTGGGGGAATGGAGGGGCTAGCCTCGAGGGCCAGCCCCTCCCCCATAGGCCCTTAGCCCAGGACCCAAGGGCTTAATCCAGTGTGTCAACTCTTAACTATTCGCAAAATGTGGACTAGTCACGTGCGTTGATTACGATGACATTTTCTACAATGGTTAATATAAACCCCAACTGTGACCGCATTCTTCTGACATGTGCCCAACGCTAACCATTAACTAACTGTTAGTTCGACGGTCTTCTTGATGAAGTTTTTGGAGCGCATTTAAAATTTGGAGGAGATTCCACTTTTAACTAGATTTAAGTCCAGTTCCTCCAAGTTTGGTGGAGGATTTTTAGGGGTCATTGGGCAAAATGAGTTTAGGCTCTATCTTGAGCTAGGTTCGACCAATTTTGGAGTGACAATAGTCAATTTCGGCTATCTCAGACATTCCAGACTCATTGGTGAGGGTTGCATATCCATCATAGGAATTTTTAGTAGGTTTTACTTTGGAGAAGTTCAAGGGGCCAATAGGGCCACCAGGGTGCAGCAATAGAAAGAGACTTAGCGAGTGCAAAGAGGCGTTATTCGGGAATCTAATAGTCAATTTTGGATGTTTCAGACATTTTGAAACTAGTTTTGTGGTTTTTAGAGCTTGTAGAGGACTTTTGAAGGCCGAGTTGCTTTAGAGAAGTTCCAGGGGCCACTAGGGCCAACAAGTGCCAACAATAATTTGAGGCCTAGCTAGGGCAACTAGAGGCCTTATCTTGCAAACCAATAGTCATTTATAATTTTTTTGATACTTATGAATCTATTGAAGGAGTTTTCAGAAGCTTTTGAGGACTTCTAGAGGTCAAGAAACTACAGAGAATATTTTATTGACCCCAATGTCAAGGGGTGCCACCAGATGTTGGAGGCGAAACCGGAGCAGCCGGAGGCCAATTTCAGTGAACCAATAGTCTATTATGACTATTTTTGACATTTTGAATCCATTGAAGAGATTTTCCGAGTCATTTGAAGACTTCTGAAGGTTGAGAACCTACAAGGAATTTTTGGGCAGCCCAGGGCCAACCGTGGAGGGAGGCCTATATTTGGAATGCAATGCTCTTTTGGAGCAAATGGTCAAGCCATTTTGGAGTTCTGATATGTGCTAGAGACTATAGGTGAGGTTTCAGGGACAGAAAAAAGAATTTTGAATGAGTTAGTGCCATCGAGAAGCTTAGAGAAGCTTAAGAGCACCGACAGAAGGAATCAAGTCTAAGGGAGCCTAGATCTATTTTCAGAGTGATGACAATGATAATAGGGGTATAAATATGGTATTATAAACCCATTGGTTCAGTTCAGTTAACCATTGGATTTAAGTTTGTAACTTGTAAAAGAAATGTTTCCATAATCCCAAAGAGCCAAGTCAAAATGACAAATGCTCAAGGAGACGTAGCCCACGATATTCGGGTGAACTCCTAGATTAATTTTGTTGTTACGTGTTGATGTTTATTTGCTGCATTATATGGCTTTTGCACAAGTTTAATATCAACAAAAAAAAATGGACTTAAGGCACTTAAACAGTTCAAAATTACACATGTTTCAAGTATAAAATTCTGCATAAGTCAAGTATAAGCTAGATCTTTCAAATTGTAAATTACATAATTAATTGTCGTTCCAAACATGGTTGCCATGTGGCCATACCTATTGATTTTATTTTTATTTTATAATTTTGGCCATGTGGCCATGGGTTTATTAATAATGTTAGTACAAACACAATAGCTAATGCCATTTGGCTCATGCAAACCCAACTCTTCCCATATCACCATTTCAAATTTTAAATTACATAAGGCACACATCTCAACACACAACCACGTTTCAATACAAATATGTGGCGATAAAGGGCACAAGTAGTAAATTTTTAATCATAGTTCAGTAAAAAAAAAAATTAAATATGGTTTAAACACCCGATTTAGATATGCAAGGAACTTATCACTTGCAATCTTATTAGTTGATGTTTGGTAACAATGAGAATATACTGACATCTTTCACTTTAAACCATGAGAAGTAGCCAATTCTAACCGCAGCTGATATGTACTAGCATCTTTCAATTTAGACCATTAAATCAAGATGATTAATTAGAAAAATCATTAAAGTAGCCAATTCCAAAGGAGACGCCAATGGCTAAAAATAAAACTTTGTAAAATAACAAAAAACATTTTTGTCTAAATATCACTATTGAAAAAAATCCATTATAAATAAATTTTTCTTACCATGTTTTATTTCATATCATAAATTAATTCAACCTATCTCTTGATGCATTACTAGACTTGGATCTTACTCGACTTTGGGAGTAATTACTCTTTCCAACAACATGGACCAGTTCAAAAATTACATATCTCTTGATACAAATAGTAGTTCTTGAATCCGAATTGTGCTCCAATAACCCTAGTCAAGCAAGGTTCCACTTATGAAGAGGTCGAAGTTAGGCAAGACAGACGAACATTGACAATCTGCTTATGATGTCGAATCCACCGAGGACCTCCAATACGCGAAACTAAATTGTGCTCGTGATCTCATGGATTTTAGTTGGAGGAGCCTAGGGTTTCACCTTTTAAGTGTCCAATGCTCGAATCACATGGAGATACAAATCTAACGTTTATATGATCAAGAGGAGCCGGGGCTATATTTTTTTCAAAGAGAGAACTCCAGTAGTAACACTAATGCAATCACAGGACCACGACTTCTCTTAGTGGAAATAGAAAGCGACAATTGTCGTAAGGCTAAGAAAAAAACACAAATTCACTTCTGTGGATCTCAAAAGCTTCAGTGGGTGGTCATATTATTCATCATCGTATCCCAAAATCGGTGTAGACTCGTCATCTTTCCACTTTTGGTTTGCAGTCTGACACCCATTTTTGTGAATATGCAAAACCATATATCAGATTTTAATTCCAGAGAGGTAAATAAAAATAAAGCTTTGTAAAGTAACAGAAAACACTTTTTTGTATATCACTTAAAAAAAATCCATTATAAATAGGCTTTTCTTACAATGTTTTATTTCAAATCATAAATCAAGTCACTTTCGAGAACCCTAATCTTGGTGATGTTTCACCTGCTTTTTACAATAAAAGAATTTCAAATTCTAATGGCTTACGGAGAGATAGTATCGTGTATGAGATTCTGTGTTGTTACATTGTTTTATTTATTGATCTCATTGGTAATCAAACCTTGAATTAACTATAATTTTATGGTTTTTTTTTTTTTTGACATACTGTTATTGTCTTGAAAAACTAATTTGAAATATCAATAGAGTTTCAAAATTTTCGATAAACCTTGGTTGTTCAAATTTTTATTTGGAACAAAATATTACACCCAGTTTCATTAAGCACTTATTTCGGTACTAATTTCAACCATTTTAGGTGGCATTTTCCTTTGAATTTTTATTTGCCTCTTATTTTGACCGTTGAAAAGTTATAGTAATATTTTTTAAATTCACGATTTTTTTTTTAACACTGATTTTTTTAAATTCGTTTTATATTAAATTTTTATTTTATTTTAATAAATTAGAATATATATATATATGAATGAATTTCTTTATATTTTTTTTATAATATTAGGTTTACAATATTGACATTATATATGATTTATAATATTAAAGTTTGATATTACAATTTATATTAAGGTTTATATAATATATGGTTTAAGATATAATGTTTATAATATTGAGTTTATAATATATAGATTTATAATATATAAGGTTTATAGAGTTTAATATTTTGGTTTTACTAATATTATGATAGTACTAATGATATTAATATTAATATGCATTCTAGGGTTTCAATGATAATTGAAATTAATTTATTTAAAGTCTTTTATTTAGTTGAATACTTAGCTTATAACTATTTGTATAATGAGCATAGATCTATTTTAAGGATCTAACATGAAAGGAGAGAGATCAAACTTCTTTAGAGTGCAAAATACAATTTGTTATTTTTCCTTGTTTAAATTGTATTTTTGAATGCTATATAAAGTATATATAAGACCAAATAAACCTTTTAACCATAAAAACTTTTTTTTCATGATATATACATAATTTTTTTAAATGATATATAATACATACATAATTGATATAAATAAAATCACTTTTCATTTTTAAATGCTATATACACTATATATAAAACCAAACAAAATTTTTAACCATAAAAACTTAATTATTTTTTATGATATATACATAATTTTTTTAAATGATATATAATACATACATAATTTACATAAAAAAATTATATTTTAACAAGTTTTTATAGATATAAATATATATCAAGTGGATATGGATATAAATTAGTTAACATAGATCTTCAAATAGTTTATTTAAATATCCTCTTGAAATATTTTTGAAAATTATAAGATTTAAACATTTTACACATTTTTTTATTTCTAATTACTTTACAACATATTCATTTTTTTAATTATAGGCTTTCTATTTAGAGTTTTTTTTAAGGGACATGTGTTAAGAAAAGTGACGAGCCCAATGAGTATAATTATATAATAATTAATATTAAATTTCTACCATGCACCTAATAATCATTAATATGATTTATATATCAACCATATTTATTAATTTGGTTGTGCTAGTTTTAATTTTCTTATAAGAAAAGAATGAAATACTTTCAAAATTTTTGCATAATTTGTCATTATGCTTCTTATATTCTTGGAAATATCTTAATTTGAGAATTATAATTTTTTTATTAATATATTCATTAATTTTCAACATATTTGTATAAAATACCAAAATTAAAAAAATTAAAAAAAATAGACAATCTCAAAAAGTTCTAGGTTTTATTTGAAAGAGTTATAAGAAAAACTGTAAAGATGCTTATTGTATTAAAATTTTATCCTTATTTTTAAACTATATGGAGATCTTAATTTTTTTAGTGCATTTTCTCATGACATGATAGCAAACTAGAATACATGTCAACACAATTATATCATCATATGTAATTGATGTATGTGTATTTATATTATTATTTTTTATAAATTTACATGTCTATATGATGTTATTTGTTATTTGATAATTTGTATAATAATTTCATAATTATATTAAATAAATGTTAAAAATGTAAACATAAATTTAAAGATGCTAAATAATTATTATTTAAAATTTCATTTTCTTATAAAGATTAAAAAATCTCAACATATTTAGATAAATATTTAAATTACAAAATAGATTAATGTGTAATATTCAATAAATTAATGTCTATCAAAATAAAATTTAACAGAATAACAATTAGCGAACTTATAGTAAAAATATAAAAAAACAACCATTATTAATTAAAAAGAATTGTTACAAATAGGTATACAATTTAGTTAAACATAATATAAAATAATAAAATATATCAAATAAAAATAATTATTACAAATATATATACAATTTAGTTAAACATAATATAAAATACTAAAATATATGAAATAATTTTTTTTTTGGAAATATACAATTTTTATTTATAAAAAATAGACATAACATTTAAAAAAACCTTCATAATATAACATTAATATATATTTCTTTAAAAAGGATATATCTGTTCAAGTTAGTTTAATATCAAAATAAAGAAAATATTTAAAACATATTTATATAATTTCAGATAATTATAAATTCTTATGCAGGTTCTGAACCTTCATTTTGTTTGGAATTTACAACAGTAGCCGTCAGAATTTCTCTTCACTCGGAGGATAGGATGATAATACTCAATACAGGAATTGAACTTCGGTTGCGTTTTTCAGGACTTTACCTTTATAACCAGCGATTGATGCTTTTTGTAAGGGGGGCACAGCAGGGTTTTACTATTGTTGGCTGAATTGAAATTTCAAAATTAATGACAGTTTTTTTTTTTTCTTTCTTCTGAATCCAATCAGGAATGAATGGAATTTTTGGGAATTCTCTTCTTACTAGTAGTATTGATTCGACGGAATTCTACAGTTTGCTTTCTCTAATACGTTAACTTGTTTAAAAGATCATTTGAGACTAATTACTATGTTTAACTATGTAAATATGTTTATGAAAATCGATTTTATACAATAAAGTTCGAGAGGCTAGAAACAAGTAAGAACAATGGAGAAACAAAGTGCAAAAATTGTGTTATATCTATATATGTCATTGTACATGCTGCTTTGCAGAGTAATAAATAATTTCGACGGCAGGAAAGTATCCTGTGAGATTAGGGATAATGAATCACGGGGTGCTACATACAAAGGGCTTCTATTAATTGCCCTCGCAACTATAATTTTGTTTCCCTTACATCGCATGAACTGGTACCAAATGACCGGCAATCCCACCTACAGTCTCGATTCCGCTGAGAAGCTCTATCTCAAGTGTTAAATCATTACAAACACTCTCTGTGTCATGAGAGTATAAGTTTGATTCATCATTGCTTTCGTTAACATGGGACAACGAAGTAGGAGGGATACCTAGTTCCTCATCCGTTGCGTGTAGTAGATAGTCGATGCTGACTCTACAAATCTCATCATCCATTTTACATGATAAATTTACAGGAGGGCTTTCCCCAACAACAGAGGACGAACTATAGTTATCTCCGAAATTAGGAGTTTCTAAGGCGTATCGTACCTCTTCATGGGAGATGGAGCTACTCATTATTGGGCTGTTGCAAGAATTAATTTCTTGGTGGAGGCTTCTCATCATCATATCCAACAACAATGCATGTTGCGCTGCCTGTAAATCCTGAGCATTCATATCATCAACGTTATCATCTGCAAACAGAAGATCTGAGAGTAATAGAACCCCTGCATCGGACTTTGAACAGGAACGCTTGGGCGGATTCTCATGCTCGTTACTGTTAACGGAATTGCAGTAATAGTCCTCTCGGCTGCGCTTATATTGGGCCATGAGGATCACAACACACAAAAGATTTGATATGGATTATAACTCGACCTCGATTCCGCAGATGATGTACGCAATAATTTAATTTCGTATAACAATGCGCTGCTGCTTATTATATATAGAGGAGGGCAGGAAGGTTTTAAGGCGTAGATTTGCTATCAGAAAATATTCAAAAGCAATGAAGAGAGACACGTTGTTGTGCATCCCGAGGAGTTTTAATACGAGGAGGTCAAAGCTTTTTGGAAAGTTAACGTCCCTTTCCATACAACAGATTTTGATTTTGAGTTGGTATCCATAGGAAACATGTTAATACGGAGATTTGTTATGAAAAGGAGTGAGGATAGTGGGACGCGTCGGTTGTTTTGGATCGGACGAGTCCAGAAAGCCGGTTGTGGGGTGGATTGAAATTGTCGTGTTCCAAAATGTCTGAAAAGCCGCGTGGTGGTACAATGAATGGAGGACATAATTTTCTGCAACACTAGTTCATCACTTTTAATAACGTGTTCAACCCGTGGCCTATCCTTTTTCACAATCGTCATCACAAGTATTGTGTTCTTTCAAAAAGGCTAGAGAGGTTCCGGTTGAAACTTGGAAAAGGTAGTCGTTAAAGTGCATTGAAAAAAAATTAAATAAACTACCGGTGCATTTGAATGATTTTGAACACTGGCTGACGGTGACTAAATTCCGTGCGTACCATGAATACCACTTATGGCATGAACACTACTTAAGAATAGAAGTCGTATGAGGCAACAATAGAGATGGTATGAGGCATTAAATTTGTTGGGAAAATAATGGAAACTGGAAAAATAATTTTGATAAAATTGAGAATTTTTGGGAAAATAATGGAAATTAGGAAAATAATTTTGATAAAATTGGGAATTTTTTTTAGAAATAATTCAGAAATTTTTATAGGTGCTTACAAAAATGAAGAACTCCTGGTTACTTAACAACCGTGATATCAGCTACATATGACAATGGAAACACTTACTCTCGAAACATGAAAGGATATGTGATCTGTACATTACTACAGAGGTTAATGATAGCTTATGAAGTCCATTGTATTTTTTCCAGGCCACACGCTTGTGTTTGAATTTCCATATGTTCCATATATCGAGGCTATTTACATCTCGTTTAATTACGAATACTAGCTTTTGTATCAAAAACAAAAGTGCAAAGACATGCTTATAGTGTTTTAGTGTTTTTTTACAGTTTATAATGTATACAATAATATTTGAAATGGAAGGGTTTTTAAACTGGGTCAGTTAGTCCAACAAGGTGGAAGGTCTGGTATCTTTTTAAGTCCAAAGTGCGGGTCTTACTAAGCATGATGTCATTCTATAAAAATATTTTTGTCATATATATATATATATATTGATATATATCAAAATATTGTAGTAAACCAAAGTTTTGTAAGTGTCAATATTGAGATACAGTGGTTGACAACTAAAGCATATCAATTAAGGCAATCAATAGACAAGTTGAGAAATTAAAGATAGTTGTATATTGGAAATTAAAGAAAAAAATAGAGGGAACTTAGTATTTGATTACTACATTAACCATATCATTAGTATTAACTTGGCAACACAAATTCCCAACAATTATGTATACCTCTAAAGTCTAAGTCACAATTGTGAAGCAAACACTTCAATTGCTACAACATAGCTATCTAAACACCCCTTAGAAGTATCCAAAGACCCATACACTTCCACTACTATGGGACTTAGTGGCAAGTTTCTTACCAACGTTGATACAATATAATTGCTATATTTTTCTTCTCAAATAATATTTCGGTAAGCCTATTGCTCACCTTTGCATTTATTTGAAAGTACATGAATTTGACATATCCAAGAACCCATATTACTTTGTATTCCATATGACTTTACATTTAAGTTTTGCTACACCAATCTAATTTCATTTCCGGAGAACAGCAATGAAATTAACTTGAATAATTGCCTTTCCAATTGAGTAGTTCTTTAAGGAGTCCTCACCATTTGTGGAAAGTTTCTTACCAACGTTGATACAATATAATTGCTATATTTTTCTTCTCAAATAATATTTCGGTAAGCCTATTGCTCACATTTGCATTTATTTGAAAGTACATGAATTTGACATATCCAAGAACCCATATTACGTTGTATTCCATATGACTTTACATTTAAGTTTTGCTACACCAATCTAATTTCATTTCCAGAGAACAATAATGAAATTAATTTGAATAACTGCCTTTCCAATTGAGTAGTTCTTTAAGGAGTCCTCACCTCAACTAGGAAACAACAAAGGTTCTTTGAGTCGTGACCTCAACTTTTCTTCGGAATTTGTGACAAACAACTTACCAAATTTGGAGCTTTGTGACAAGCTACTATTGACTTTGATACATTGGTAAACTGTTATACTAATTTGATACAAAAAAAACATAATCATTTGTATCCCATATGACTTACATTTATGTTTGTATACATAATCTAATTTCATTTCCAGTGAATATCAAAGAAATTAACAAATTTTAACTACTTTTCCAATATAAGTTGCAGGAAAGGCACAAAAAGCAATGATATTAAGACAACTAATTTATACTAATGCAAACCATATAAAATGGTAAAGAATAATGAAGACTCATATGCATAATTTTCTTATATATAGCATATATACAAGGTGAATCACAATGAATCATGTTTTTAATTCAATAATATTTGTTGTCACAAAGGATAACAATCCTATGATTTCCACAAAATTTCACATGAACATGTGATCTCGGAACCCCTAATAAAACTCACATGGAATCAAATACTATATGACCAAAAACATTTGAAACTCCACTAGTTATTCACAAAGTTGACACCTAAGCATGAACAATTGACTTATAGTTACCTAGTTTTTTATTCGCAACACCAAACTACTCTTGACATCAAAGCTTGTATATGAAAATTGCACTAGAACTCAATAGAAGTGTAACTTGTGTGAAAAATTGTGATCCAGGACATTGGAGCTTAGGTTTTGAGGTCATTCGCTACAACTCCCCTACCCTCTCCTCTTCTTCCTCTTACTCTCTTTACCCTTCCATGCATCTTCAAGAAAAGTGATTGTGATTATTGAAACATGTCGAGTTGTCTCCAAGATGGGAGTTAAAATTTGCAAAGAAAATCGTAGTCCATTATCGATCTATCGTAGCCTCACACATTTGGTGCAAGTGGGGCTTAAATATTTTGAGGATATTAATTTTTTGACTAATAGAATACAGGTATTTGAGGATCTTGTTCATTGTCACCATTTAACCTTGTGCCTTAGGACCTTTACGAGTGCCCTGTGAAGTGGCTATCAGAGTACACATATAGGGTTTTCAACGTCATTAAATACCTAGAGTTTTCGGAAAAGACAAATGTTGAAGGGGGCGAGAGAATTAAATCTAACGATGAAGGATGTCACGTCTCCCATCCCCAACTTTTTATCCTCATAACATTTTACTTTTGTGCACTTTTTTTTTTTTTGTTTAATCAATTTCATAGTCATACTTTTATCGTAGTCTTTTAATTTCTCTTTGGTAATTATAGACACTATTATTATTATAAATATTCCCATGAGAAATTTTGGCTTAACCTTATTCCTATCACCCACCCGTACGATCGTATATTTATATGTATATATAAACATATACTCTTTCAGATTTCGGACCGGTTTTCCGAGTTTTGTACCACTCTAACATATCAATATGCTCTCTTTACTTTTTAGTTAGCAAGCTTTATAGACTTTCTATTCTCTATAATTATAAAGTTTCAACATCTATGTATAGATGTATACATCTCCATATACGCCTATTTATCGTCGGCTAACCTTCTTGATTCAACTACTTTTACACAGGAGTTTGTATTGAAGGTGAATATTGCTCTTTTCCCAAGATTTTAAATATGTTACAATATTCCTTTACACACACTTATCACATATAACAAAGAGGACTCTTCATATTATTGTTATGATTATTCAACATACTTGCAATTCTGGTGCCTCTTAAACTCTTCCCTTGGAAATATAAGATTTAGAAATTTTTCTCAATTCAAATGGAAATAATGAAACCGAAATTGATATTTTATACTCCCTAGCTTCAGTTCCTCGGGCTTAGTTAGGATTAAATTTTTGGTTTCATATAATTACATTCCCATGACATAAAACAGTGTAAATTCTTAGTACTAAAATCCTTGTCACTACAGTATTACTATTTTACTGCCATCAATACTTTTCTGACAGGTTTAGTTGTTTTGTACTCACTGTTCCTGGTTACCGTTTTGCTAAAACTTTCTGTTTATACACCCAAAGAAATAAATTTTCATTTAAAAGAACAGCAAGCTACACCCGTACATTTGTTATTAGATTATATATTCAAATTCTCCATCATTTCTAACTTCATTACTGCCAGGGTACTTATCCCTAGAATCCAACCATTTGTCCCCTACTATTAATATACTGGATTTTCGCCTAGTAGCTCTGTTTGCAATTGCATGAGGTACCGAACAACCGCCGAATCTAAAGTTTACATAAGAAATCATACCATAACAATTCATAAAACGCGATATATTTAATATAGACTTAAATAAATCTTCAAATTTATGCATGCATACCGATACTATGACCACTCCTCCCAACCTTAGAGTTCGTCTATCTCCAACTCACCCTCGAGGCCGAGATCCTCCAAGAACAAACTAACCTCAACTGCTCGCTCGGGAGTAGCTTATTTAAGCTATGCTCTCCCCAAAGCCTCTGCTTTCCACCCCCGCGCTCCCGTAATTTCGTGGATGCTTTATTCCCGTTTGCCTAGGCTTCCCCTTATTTAGCGACTTTAAAGTCGCTTCTCGCTTTTCCAGTTTTCCAGCCTTTTTACCTCTTCCCAACTACTTTCCTCATCATTGGGGAATTTAGATTTTTCCTCAAAAATCTAAATTAGAAATAATTTCTTTCAAGGATTTTTGAAAGATTTTGGAGAAAGTCTTTACCTTTTCCATAACCTCATGGATTAGGCATGTGATCTCAATTTCTCATTTGGTCATAGTGCATACACAATATTTTATTTATTTTTCATAAATAAATAATTAACCACATCCACACAAATAATTATCCATTGGGGTCCACTCCCCTTTTGGATTTATGTTCAAATGTCTAATTTGAAAAGCATAGAACTTGTGATGTTAAGTATATTCTCCTCTCAAAACAAACACCATCTCGGTGTTGACAACTATCTATTTAGTTTATAAAGATGAATTCTTTTCCATCATCTCAAACCTTCTCTTTTCCATTTAGCTTTTTCAAAGCAAAGTGAAAGTGCTCCACCGCACCTTTACTCTAGCTACCGTTCGATTTCGCAATTCAATTTCTTCCCGCCTCTCGCATTTGAAGCGGCTCTAAGGAATTCTCCGGTTCCACTCGAATCACATTCCAATCAATAATGTGAGAAGCACTGCGGTACAAAAATTATTATATTTTTTTTTTCCAACAAGGAGACATGAAACACATCATGAAATTTAATATGCAAGGGTAAGGCTACGATAAGCCATTAGTTCCCCCTTTCCAACACCTTCCTGTTACACTTTAACGTTGATTTTTCAACTTTGACGAAGATTTCTTCTTCGTCCTTGCTTAGTTTCCAGTACTCTCCTCGCTTCCACTCTATTTACCGATGCCTTATGCAGTTGATTTTCTTCCTACTTCTTTGCAAGAAGTCTGTCTAGAAAATCTTTTATTCCGTTCTTTCTGTCCACAATTCATATCAATGTAAGTAATATCAGCGACATATAATTAATAATCCACAATATTTTATTTATTTTTCATAAATAAATAATTAACCACATCCACACAAATAATTATCCATTGGGGTCCACTCCCCTTTGGATTTATGTTCAAATGTCTAATTTGAAAAGCATAGAACTTGGGGTGTTACAGATTCTCCTTCGAAACAAACACCATCCTCGTGTTGACAACTATCTATTTAGTTTATAAAGATGAATTCTTTTTCATCATCTCAGCCTTCTCTTTTCCATTTAGCTTTTTCAAGCAAGAAAGTGCTCCAATCGCACCCAATTTGGGGCCATCGTTCGATTTCGCAATTCAATTTCTTCCCGCTCTCGCATTTGAAGTGTTCGGAAGGAATTCCTCTTCTGGTTCCACCTGAATCACATTCCAATCAATAGTGTGAGAAGCATCATGTACAAAAATTATTATATTTTTTTTTTTCCAATAAGGAGACATGAAACACATCATGAAATTTAATATGCAAGGGTAAGGCTAGTTTATAAGCCATTAGTTCCCCCCTTTCCAACACCTTTCCTGTTACACTTTAACGTTGATTTTTCAACTTTGACGAAGATTTCTTCTTCGTCCTTGCTTAGTTTCCGCAGTACTCTCCTCCTTCCACTTTATTTCATCGATGCCTTATGCAATTGATTTTCTTCCTACTTCTTTGCAAGAAGTCTGCCTAGAAAATTTTATTCCGTTCTTTCTCGTCCACACCATATCAATGTAAGTAATATCAGCGACATATAATTAATAATCCACAATAACATTCTCGTCAATTTCAATAATTTCATGAATTCGCTTATTAGTCAAAATGTTTGTGTTCATAATAGTTTAGTGCACTTTTAGTACACTACTTATCCTTTCTTGTTTTTCAAAGGGAGATTCTTTCCTCACGCAAACTGGGTCCAGCTCAGCTTTTCTTGATTTTCTAGGTGATTTATCCGGCACTTATCTTCACCCCCGTTTCCTCTTGTTTCGAGAGTGTACAATTTCCGTTACACACTTGGCTAAAAACAATTTTTTTACAACTTTTCATTAGTACTCATAAATGAAAGAAAACAATTGTATCATATGCATGGTTATGCTTACCCTTTCTCGCTCATAGCCGTACTGAGTACCTTCATTGTTTTCTTTTGTTAGCAACAAATTTAATTATTAATAAACTGCATCTTCGTTAATAATGTCTATAATTCAATTCTTACTTCACACATGAAATTTTTTCTCTTCTTTTTCCTTAACCTCTTTATGAATTGTATCCACTAGTTCAAAACTTGTTTAAATAAATTTTGGATCTGATGGGTTTCCCCCACACCGTATTCCAAATACAAATTTCATCCTCTTTTCTCCCTTTGGGCTTGTAGCCGTATGATTTCACGCTTATTTCGTCCTTGAATTTAAAACTCGAAAATTAAATTTAATAAAATTTACACCAACAAAATTTTATAGCGTGAATAAATGTTTGGATATATGTAATTTCTATAATTCATCACATTCACAAGTATTAATACTTGATAATGTCAAAATTTAATTCGACACAATTTCCCCTTTTTCAAAGAATTACCGTAATTTACTTACCTTAATTGTATGTTCATGCTTACTAATTCCAATGATGATTCACCCATTTTATCTATATGTGATTTTCACTAATCATTAAGAATCAACCCATGGTTTATATAAACAACACATGGTTTTTAACAAAGACCACTTACAACCTAAAACCATGGTTCACTTCGATAATTTGAGGAAAGTAGCTTCTCTCCATTAGATTCTTATCCATGCATGAAACTAAATCATTAGGAAATTTTGATTTATCCTCTATTCATTCATTCATAACTCAATGCATGGGTCCACATTACATTATTTAATAATATGAAATGGTCCACAATTACTAAACCATTTAATTAAACTAACTATTTCAACTTTATTTATAACTCGTACTTAAGCTTACCACTTCATTATTTTCCATGTTCATGAACCAAAAATATGCTTATTACCAAATACTTAGTCATGACTTTGAAAATAATCCCGTAACTTTAACAAATACCAACATCCAATTTTTCCCTTTTTACACTTAATCCACCACAAATGTTCTTACCCTTTAACCATAATTAGAGTAATAATATTCCACTTGCTATGGTCAAATATGGCATTCCACTTTACTTACAAACTTTAAGATGTGAATTCACTTTACATTTTCCCTAGTGAATTAGTTCTTCTCCCTAAATCTTGTGGGTATAAAATTTTTTCTCATCTCGTCCCTTTGAGATATCGTAGGATTACACTTTCATTTAATTTTCCTACGTACATTTTATTCTTATAATCTCCTTAGTCACACTTGGATATAATTGAATTACAAGTCTTTTAATACACCAATATTAATGCCCTTAATATAATCTTTACTTTTATCACCCTTTTATATGAATAATCTATTCATATCTCGTAAGTGTTGAAACCTTGTTTTCATTTTTACTATTCTACAAATCCATAGGTGACTAAAATATATGTATATATATACATATATATATATATTCTTCCCCCTCCAAAGTCATAAACCTATTTTGGTTTAATAATATATATGTCATTTTTAATTATCCTTACTAACAGGTAATGGTTCTAACTGTCAACATTTTCCTCTTTGCGAACACATATAAATTCAATTTCAATGGTGTCAATTCTTATATTTCTATTTCATATATATACTATCTATTTCCTTCTTTATATATTTCAATATTTCCTACCGCCAATTTTGGTGTAGGTTACCAAAAATGGACTATGGAACTTCATTTATTTATTTTTAAATGTGAAATCACACTATCACCTTGTAATTAATTGAACCCTTTTATTAAGGATACTCTAATTCTTTTTGGAGAGTAATAGCATTAACCTATGTGTTACCTCAATTTTCATTTTAAGATGACATGTGTCTATAAATTTAATCCTTTCGTTTTATATTTGATTATAATTTTTTTTTTTACTTTATTTATATATATATCCCATTCCAACTTTTTATAAAATCCCGTTTTTTAAACTAATTTAACCCGTATGGCACCAACTTCAAGTATATTCAATTAACTTACTTCGTAAAGGTATCTTCGTAACTGATTTTTCAATTTTATATTTAATATACTTTTATTAAATATAAATTTATATGTTTAGTCTATCCCCCATGGTATATATATTCCAATACAAGAGAACATATAAAATTTTCTTTACAATTCTCTTTGTCATATTAACCATTATATATCATTACATCCTCAACTCTATTTCATATATATATATATAATCCACCACATATATATACATAAAATCCATCATATGTATAAAATCCACCATATATGTAAAATACACTATATAAATAATCCAAAGGATTAAATTAATCCTTACGTGTATATATAATTTTTTTTTTTCTTATTTAATGTACCAGAACCTCATTTCACTATTTGATTTTTCGCTAAGTGATTTCGTAACATATGTATACATAGGATAAATATAACTTAAATAATGACATGTATAAACCAAACATTTATCATAAACCAAACATAAAATGTATAAACTGCACATGTTATAACATATGTATAAACTAAACGCAGTGGTCGTGGCCGTGGAGACCCTCGGCTCGAATCCCACAGCCCACAAATTTTAATCATATGAAGGTTGATTTAACGCATTAATGTACATGAATGTCTGAATTTAAAATGGGTATCTCACTCTTGGGTTCTACGTCCAAAGTTCGGCACACATACAAACGTGTGATTTGAAACTTAGGTTTAACTTGTACATTGAATTGATACAATTTTTTTTTTGGAGATATTACCGTGCCGCCCTCGAACTTGTCAAACAAAGGTCGATATTTTCATGTGTTGTAAATGTTACACCATTTAATTTCAACTACGAATTTTAAAGTTTGTGTACCTCATTTACCAGACTGGCCGTACTTTTGATTTTTTTTTTTTGATTCGCTTCAATGTTTCTCACCTACTCACCGATCCTCGAATAGTGTGCTAAGCTTTTTATGTTTGGGCATCTATTGCCAAGTGTAAGGCCGAGATGATAGCGAAATTAGGTTTTATCGGTGATATTAAACGTTTTCTCCATTACAAAGAGTCATCTCTCTCGTTCATTTCCCCCGAGCCCTTTGTGAGGTTATCTCTCGCAACGAGTATCCAATGGGGAGGACGATGGTTCTTGGTTGCTACCAAACCATTCGAATGGTGTCCACGACTATCCTATTGTGATTATGCCCAAGTGTCGACATTGACGCCCAAATTCTACAGCCTCTTGTTCGCGAAATGTCACAGACCCGAGCAAGAGATGTGGTGGTTATCTCGCAACGAAATTGTTGTTTCAACAGAGGGTGTTTCAATGTTGCCACGCTTCTTCTTCGAGAAGCCTTTCAGTATTTGTCAATGTTTTCCATTCAACGCATAGCGTTCATGCATTTGCTCGTGGTTTTGTTAATACACTCATATCGTATAATCTTTAGGATTTGTTTCGATTGGTACAGGGTCTTTCTAATTTCAAAAGTAAAGCCTCTGCTTAGTTATAGTAAGGTTTTACATACATATTATTCGTATGCCTTTTTCCCATTTTTATAAACTCGATTGTCTCCTCTATTTTCGTTTCTATTAATAATTTCGGGTTCTAAATGCATTATTCTCCAATTAATAAAATTTTATGCCGCTTTCTTTTTATTTTTCTTTAACCTAGATGAGCTATTGCGTCGTAGCTACTAGGTAACACCCTCATATCTATTGAATCTCTGCGTCCAAGGTCTCAGCAATTCTTCCATGCAATCCTTTCCACTAAGTCAACACCGAGTTCCTGTGTTATTTCGTGATCGATATTCATGGTTTCCATATGAAATTTGTTTATTTCTTGACTCTAACCTCCATAATTTATACTAATATTTTAATACATTGTTTCTCCGTTATTGTAACCTGCTGTGTATCCTGTCTTCACATTTCTTTTTAGACAAAGTATCGTATTTGTTCTCTCATGAAATTGAAGGAGATTTTTCCTCTATTTAACTTTCTATTTGACAATCCTCTCTTGTCTTTTCCGTATCATTGGATTTTTCATTCGCATATTTCATGAACTTAACTCTTGCATTCTTAGTGGGCTTTTCCGCCCCTTCAAACAACACTAAGCCATCTATGTATGTCAATAGGTTCGATAATGATGTTTCCTCGCTAGTCGAAACTTAAATTTTTTTTTCATTTGTGGAGATGAAATGAAAATCTCCATCGACTATTCTATAAAATATTTTAAAGTACCGTGATAAAATGTTGTATTTGCATACCCTCGGATGCTCTTATTTCATATAAATTTAATTATTTTTCACATATCTTGTTTTCAACTCTCTCGTTTTAATTTTTTTTTTTTTTTTTTTTTTTTTTTTTTTTTTTTTTTTTTTAAAGATTCATGTGGATTTTTAAAAGGACAAAGTTGTGTTCAAGATGCAGTTGATATATACATGTATATATTTCAAATATATATATATATATATATATATATATATATATATATATATATAGATAATTGTTTGAGATGCTAAAGAAATTAACTGTTGTTTTACAACTATTTCCCTGGTTGGTCCCATGGCCGCATGATTGTATTTATCATGAGTAAAATTTGTCTCCGTTTCGACTATTTATAGATTTTATAAATCTACTATTAATAACTTGTCTTAGATATGAACAACACAGTTGCTATTTTATCCGTTCCGTAGAGTTTTTTTTTTTCATCCTCCATAACTACATTTAAGTAGGATTTTAATGAACACCCATAAGCTCTAAATAAAAATCCTAAGATAAAAATATTTATCTATGAGCAGAATACTATTCTTAAATTTTTATTTTTTTTTTGTACTTCATATTATGATAGATTTCTATTGATACAATTCCTCATGCAAGTATATAAAATACTAATACATTCCATTTAATTGATAAATATATAGCGTAAACTAAATCCACTATAATATATCAATGAAATTTATCTTTTTGTTATGCAATTTTAATCATTCAAGAAAGCATAGAAATTTGTTCTGTTTATATTTACATTTGAATTTATCATATTTCCTATCCCCACATCCAACATCTGAGTTGTTCGTAATCACTGCCACGCGAAACTTATTAGACTTAATCATTAAATCTGATAAATTATCGCATAGATTTACTACACCAAATTTAATTAACATAAATGGGTTCCCTTATTTACTTCATAAATTAATCTCTAGATTTAAGCTTAGAGCTTAAACATTCTAGCGTATGGTTTAATTCTACCGGACTTACAACTATACAGACATCATATAATCTGTTAAATGCATGAGGAATGAATATGTGAAAAGAGTAGATATCACTCCACTTGCTTTTATTTTTGTTATGGAAATGAGATAATAACAACCGTGTAGAATTTACGCCGACACAACTATATCACTTACTCTTACCGACATATGCATATAACCTGGGCATAATATTTCTCTAATCCTTTTGCACTGTCATATAATTAACTTGAGCATACATTTCTCAAATATTATCACACTGTCATATAATTTAACTTGAGCGTATATTATATATTTAATTTCAACCCTTTCAAAACTAAGGGTTTAAATGTGCATACTAATTTTCTAACTTCCTTTTCTCCCCTACACAGCTTCCGAATGAATTTTTCTTTCATTGCCTTTCAAATTTTTAAAATGAAAATTGCCTATAATTAATTTTGTAAAAATCTTAGGAGTTTTCATTAATATACCATTAATCATTTTGACATCTATAATTTTGGGATCCATGTTTTCTCTCCCAACGTATCCACATACAAAATGTTTAATATGTAGTAACCCAACATTGGTAAAATCAAGAAAGATAAACTTTCTTCTTCTTTTTTGCGTGAGCACATAACTTGCCTGGGCTTTCTTCAACTTGGGCTCCGATACCATTTGTCACGTCTCCCATCCCCAACTTTTTATCCTCTGGCAATATCTCCTACTTTTTGTGCACTTTTTTTTTTTTTTGTTTAATCAATTTCATAGTCATACTTTTATCAAAGTCTTTTAATTCTCTTTGGTAATTATAGACACTATTATTATTATAAATATTCATGAGAAATTTTGGCTTAACTCTTAATTCCTATCACTCCACCTGCGTACGATCGATATTTATATGTATATATAAACATATACTCTTTTGTATTTCGCATTCGTTCTTCAGAAGTTTTGTACCACTCTAACAGATCAATATGCTCTCTCTTTACTTTTTAGTTAGCAAGCTTTTATAGACTTTCTATCTTCTATAATTATAAAGTTTCAACATCTATGTATAGATGTATACACCGTCATACAACATTTATCGTCATTAACCTTTCTTGATTCAACTACTTTTTACAAGAGTTTGTATTGAAGGTGAATAGATGCTCTTCCCGTATTATAAATATGCTTACAATATTCCTCTTTTTACACACACTTTTATCACATATAACAGAGGGACTCTTCCTTATATTATTGTTATGATTATTCAACATACTTGGGTAATTCTCAGGCTTCTTAAACTCTTCCCTTGGAAATATAAGATTTAGAAATTTTTCTCAATTCAAATGGAAATAATGAAACCGAAATTGATATTTTATAATTCCTAGCTTCAGCCTGCTTTGTATTAGGATTAAATTTTTGGTTTCATATAATTACATTCCCATGACATAAAACAAGTAAATTTTAGTACTAAAATCCTTGTCACTATGACATTATTTACCGCCATCAATACTTTTCTCGACAGTTTAGTTGTTTTGTACTCACTGCTCCTCGTTACCGTTTTGCTAAAACTTTCTCGTTTATAATCGCAAATAAATTTTCATTTAAAAGATAGTTAAGCTACACCCGTACATTTGTTATTAGATTATATATTCAAATTCTCCATCATTTTAACTACAATAATAAAGGTACTTATCCTAGAATCCAACCATTTGTCTCTACTATTAATATACCTGATTTTCAAACAGTAGCTCTAGTTTGCAATTGCATGAGGTATCAACAACCACTAATCTAAAGCATAATAAATCATACCATAACACCATAAAACGTTGATATATTTAATACGTACTTAAATAAATCTTCAAATTTATGCATGCATACCGATACTATGACTACTCCTCCCAACCTAGAGTTGCCTATCTCCCGTAACTCACCGAGCCGAGATCCTCCAAGAACAAACTAACCTCAACTGCTCGCGGAGTAGCTTATTTAAGCTATGCTTCCCAAAGCCTCTGCTTTCCACTCGCGTCCAGACTCCCCGGATGCTTTATCTCGCTTGCCTAGGCTTCCCTTATTTAGTGACTTTAAAGTCAAGCCGCTTTCCGCTTTTCCAAATTTTTTACCTCTTCCCAACTATTTCTCCTCATCATTGGGGAATTTAGATTTTTCCTCAAAAATCTAAATTAGGAAATAATTTCTTTCAAGGATTTTTGAAAGATTTTGGGCAAAGTATTTATCTTTCCATAACCTCATGGATTAGGCATGTGATCTCAATTTCTCATTTGGTCATAGTGCATACACAATATTTTATTTATTTTTCATAAATAAATAATTAACCACATCCACACAAATAATTATCCATTGGGGTCCACTCCCCTTTGGATTTATGTTCAAATGTCTAATTTGAAAAGCATAGAACTTCAAAGTTACAAAGGAAACAATGCACAAGGATAAGATATTCATGATTAAAAGTTTTGTTGAATATCTTTCTCAAAAATCACCAATATTGCAAAATTTTGGTTCATGAATACATGTTTTCCTAGTTGTCTTACTTCCATAATATTTAGAATCACTCAATGACCAAATATTATCGAAGTGAAAAAATTGTCATGCCTGGAAAGTGTGAAATTTTTCAGCTAAAATCATTTAGAGACCAAAAATAGTAATAATATTGGACTGAACACAATAGACTTAGATAATATAATTTGCAAAAATGAACTTTATTACAGTACATATTTATTGAGTAGAACACAATATGAGAGACATGTATTTAATTAACAAGATAAGAATATGCCTGATTGGTTGAATGTTTCTTCCACTTATGGGATCAGAACTAAGACATCACAAAATCTTCATGGTCCCAAATTGTTAATGTACATGGAATGGAAATTGATTAAAGGTCCAATTCAACAAGCAGTAAAGGAAGAGGTGCTTTAGTAATTAAAATAACTTTCGACAACAATGTGACAATGTTCGCTTAGTCATGCATCCAAACATGCTCTCAAACGCTCTAAGCAATGAGTTAACACCATGTATCGTTGAATCTGCAAGTTGAGAAATCAAGCATTAAGGAGAATTGTTGTTGAAGAGCTACATAATAAATGGAAGGATTAACAATCCTTGAAGAGTGGCACTTATGATGGGGGTTACTAAACACAATTTTTTTATGGATTTATAAAGAATCTCATGAGCGAGAGGGACATAAGTGTGAGCATGCACATAGGTAGATATCAAATGTGAAATGAATTAATAACTCTTTATTACTAAAAATGGTTTTTATTTATAAACATGATAAATTTTCATGATCCATGAATTGCTATGTCTAAAAGAAGTTATGTACATAAATGATAAAGCACAACCAAATGGGCCCAGTTCATGTTTCTCACCTCTCGAAAGTTTATCATGAAATATTAATATTACTTTTTTATTAAGAATTATTAATATTACTTGTTTGTTTTCATGGAGGAAAACATATATTAAACAAATATTTTAAGGGAATGTTATAGTTTTTTTTTTTTTTAAAATCAAAGAATAACGTAGTTTAAATAATTTTTTCTTGAATAAAATTATGTCAAAAATTGGTATAATTATAGATTTGAATTGTTAAATCTATAAAGAATGAGTGTATTTATGTTTTTTAGGGATTTTAATATATTTATCTATTACAAAATACATTTGAACAAAAAAAAATAGTTATCTCAATTAAACATTAACAATTTGTAAAAATAACTTTTCTAAGTTATTTACTTAATTCATGTGTAGGGATCATGGCCTAGTACTCCCACATAAGCTTTTGAAATCTCAATTCATTTCGTTAATCATGGTGGTTTAAGATTTTTTTATCCCATTTTTGGTACAAGGTAATCAATCCAAGATTAAATTCCAACCTTGTACATGTACAATAATGAACTTCAACAATACAACAAAACATTTATCTATTCTCCAAGAATATTCTCAATCAATGAATAATATTAATGGCTGATTGCACTATCAAGTATCGGACTTAGTAAAATATGAACTAGATGAATATACATATGTCATTTAATAATTAAATAATATATTTGTATGTTTTATTATCTATTTAAATATTTAAAAATGAAAAAGAGTGATCAAAAAATCAAACATAGTCTTATATAACCTAATTTTAACCATTATAATTGTAGACAATAAAAATTAACATGGAACAGGAGACTAAATAAATTATTAGCAACATGCCAATGTAATGTAACATAGATTTTTGAATAATCAATGAGATATCAAAGTCGTTATATATATGATGAAACCTTAATATGATGAAATTCTAAATCATAAGAAAAATCAGGATTGGCTTCATTAAAATATTTTTTTTAATTTGCAATATTAATGTCTAATGTGAATTTTCATAGCATGATTTAGCAAAATTCCAAGAGTTTGTAACACCCCCAATTCATGTGCTTGAATTTCAAAGTTAGACATTTGAACTTTAATCCTAAGGGGAGTGGACCCCAAAGGATAAATATTTAATTGAGGAAATGAATAAAATGATGTGGTTCAGATTGACCAAGATGAGATTTTGAGATCACTTGCTAAATCCATGAGGATGGAAGAGGAAAATATTACCCACAATCTTTCAAAAATCCTTGAAAGAAATTTATTTTTAAATTTAGATTTTTGAGGAAAAATAATTTCCCAATGATGAGGAAAGTAGTTGGGAAGAGGTAAAAAAGCCGGGAAAAGTCGAGGAAAAGCATAAAACAACTTTAAAGAATCCATAAAATGGGAAGCCTAGGCAAACAGAAGAAAAGCATCCCGAGAGATTCTGACGCAGAATTAGAAACATGCTTTGAGGAACAATAGCTTAAATAAGCCTGCCTAAATAATAGCTGATTCCGTTACGTGGAGGTGATCTCACCGGGGGTGAGTTCTGGGAGACAAAAGGACTCTAAGCTTGGGAGGTTGGTCAATTGCATGAGTGGTATGTCTTTAAGTTTATTTTTGTTCATTTTATATAGCATGAATTGTCATATAAAATTTTACTTAGATTAGAACACAATTCTACATTTACTTAATTGATCAAAAGGAAGTTACCCTTGAAATCCCGTATGGTTGTAGAATTTAAATTCATGAAGTAGAATCTACAGAGTTCCCTAAACCAAATATTTGGTTTAAATCCGTAGATACTTATTCTTCACAGAAAAATTTGTGAACTAGTTTTAATCTACTGCTTTCTAGAATGACTTTAATATACACATACATGAGTGAGAAAATATGAAGTTCGCATTATATTGGAAAAATAGTAGAAAAAGAATGGTAAATTATACTCATAATAAGTGAACATATAGTATAGTAGAGGAAAGAAACTAATCATCTATAGAGACTGATCATAGACAATTACCTTAGGAAACCATTCATCTATTATAGCATCGAATGAAGTACACAAGAAAGTTAATAAAATGTCCAACATGCATACTCATCACAAATTATATATAGAAACATATATGTATCCTAGTCTATCCCGATAACTCGAATTAAGAGGGTAAGTGATAGATTATAAATCCCAATGTCTTTTAAACATAAAGATAGCGTTATGCATGCATTCATCTCCGTAGATAAATTCGATACATATGTTGTGCAAATTTAGTCAACTTACTTCTTCAAATTTATGCATGAAGTACTTTTGCCATTTTGTTATAGATAATTATAGCACTCTGGTTATTTAAAATAACAAAAAGGCAATTGAACTTTAGGGTCAGTCAATAAACTGATGAAAGAAATTTAACTGAGATATTGATTTCCCCTTAGGACATTTAAATGTTACCGTCATCAAGCTATGGTTTCCTGGAATAGGAAAATCTATTCTACAAAGATATTATTCATTCAACTATCACCACATTATAAATATAGTTACCTATGGTATGGCCTGGGAGCCTCAAAAGCAATAAACTCCACAAAATGATGAATATGTGTATATGTCATACTTATATATATATATATATGACAAGAAAAGAAAAATTTAAAATGCCAACGATTAAGCATGTAGTTCAAACAAGTTTAGGAGAGAAGGAGAGAGCATCACGGAACATACTCTTAACAATAATAACCGAAATTAAAAAAATGGGTATTATGAAAACCCAACACGACAGAGGCATATATGGATGTATTGAACAAATCCGAGAGTATTCTTATAATGTCCCATGAACAAACAGATGTATAAATGTTCAGAGTGAATTAAATTTAGCCGTCCAATAATTACAATTTCATTATTATAAATTTTACCGTCAAAGATAAAATATATATCCAGGAGAGAAAGAATGAATTCTTCGGCAGAGTGCGGTTAGTACCGACCTACAATTAGCACGAGGAACCCAATGTTAATGTCTCAGGAAAGTCTCGTATCCGTGTAGGAGAAAAGGAGAACACGACGCAAGTCGAAATTACTCGTGACACAAAACCAATACAAGTCGACGCCAAACATGGAGAATAAAACAACATTGAACCTTAAAAATAATAACCGAGAAGGGTATCGTACCTCGTAAGGGAGAAACCCTTAAACCTCCTTAACTCCGCTTCATAAAATATACAATTCTCATGAATAGAGGTTGACAGGAAGAAGTCGACAATAAATATAAACCTCTCGAGAATGAACAATATCCATCGCGTCCTACGCTTGGTCAAAAGAAACACTTACCAATTCGTGAAGCCGAGAATCATAGTCCCCGTATAGAGCCGAATGTATACCCTCGCAAACCTCTTTCGCTGAAGAGAGGGGTTGGGCTAGGGACGCCGTAACAACCCGTGTTCGTAATATTCACAAGAAAATGAAGGCTAGGGAAGAAAACCAATCCATTCGAACCCCGAAGCGAAGCATGCACTCTCTCGGCAAACGAAATTAGCCATTCATCATATATATTACAACCTAGACCGGAGACATAAAACGATAATCCAAAATCGTAGCACCGGTGTGAAGAAATGAGCCAAATTCTCGTTACAGAGATGGGAAGCCTGCGAAATAATATTACTACGAAAACTTACAAAACGCATATGGAAGGTCTTACCAATCAAGCGAATTAACGCACTGTCAAGCGATGAACCAAACGAACAGGGAGGTAAAAGAACCACCGTGACAATACCAAGCTTGATTTATATCAATGCTTCTGGATCAAAAACGAAACCCTAATGACTCAAAGACATATGAAGCGTACACCGCGAGATCCGATAGCAAAGCCACTGATCGAATATTAATAGATTCCTCGTACACCGTCCGTCCCAAAATTTTAATATGACAAGTATGGAAATAAATGAATATCGACCTTGCCACGCTCGTGGATATTGTGTTGGGAACGCAGTAAAATGGTAGAATGAATTCAATGTTACGTGGAACCAACACCACGTGATCACAAATGAAGTATGATCACCATAACCCATACGACGAGATCAGGACCGGTTTAATGCACAACGTGGAAGACAAATAGACGTTGAATTTCCAAATTTGATTGCACAGAAGTTTAAATTGATAATTATGTGGAGGTGAAATTTAACATGCCCAACTTCAAATAAACGTTGACAAGACGAAATTAAGAATGCCGGACGAATGCCAGACTCGCATGATTAGTGAGTCGAGTTCCACCAAGGTTATAAGGTTATCAACAAAGGGTAAGAGTGAACGATCGCATAGATGTCCACATGACCGTGGAACCATAATCACATGAGACCAATGTAGAACCAAATCCTACCCACTTCTATATATGTATATGAAAATCGAATTCGAATTCAAAGGCATGTGATAGAAAACGAAGATTAAATATGGAAGTAGGGGGGGGGGGAATAGGATTATAATTATATTGATGTAATTTTAATAATATAATTATACTATTCCAAAAACAACTACCTTGCAAATGTGGTAAGATAAAGAGTAGATATGAATGGCAATTGAAAAGAATAGTAGTGAAAACTACAACGAAATTAATTATGTAAACCTACAACGAATCGACCGAATGCATCATTAGTATTAAACGGAACGGATGCAACCCAACAAAAAAAAATTGTGTCGTAAAGTGGGAGGTGTGACAATGGTATTAGAGCCCAAGTTATAAAACTCGGGGTCATGGACATTGTGCTCATTGTTGTCGTGTATTCACCGTATCAATTACCCTGTGGAAAAAAATTGTATTTTATTTTTTTATTTTCAATTTTATCCGTGTTGAGTATGTACAAGCAGGCCGAAATGGAAGAAGGTGGCGAAATTTATGTCGATCGCGTGGTGAGCTAGATCCCAATGCGGCTATGATGGCTATGTTGCGGAATTGCAATAAGAGTTGGCTGCGATAAAAAGCCATAATGACGATTGTCATTAGCTGCTGAGGAGTAGGAAAAGCTCATCAGTGGAATTAACTTCTCATGAAATTACCTAGGAAGGCAAAGGTTCGGGAAAGAGGAAAATTGATGAGTTCGAAGATGAGGATGCAGTAAGGCATCAATACAAATAGAAAAAGGAATTATAGGGAATTCGAAAATCAAGCCTCCCTCCTACGATGGGGAGAAGGAGGAAGATGCAAGTAAGCTTGGTTATTAAACATGATCAAGTATTTCTAGGTTTATGAATATGGAAAGTAATCATACGGACAGTCAAGCCTACTGCCTACAAGGCAAGGCTACCTTTGTGTGGAGGAGACAAAGATGGTGCATGCCATTGATGAAAAGACACACCGGGGAAGATTTTCAAAGTTAAGTTCAAGAACCACTACTTAAATGAATGTTACTATTATGATAAAGCCAAAGAATTCCATGAACTTAGACCTGGGACAACTCACTATTGATGAGTTTGTTACTAAGTTTACAAATCCGTTGAGATATGTACCCTACATAAGGGAAGAGAAGGAAAAAAGTTCGGTAGATTTCTTAATTGCTTGCCTACCGTATACAAAGAGAAAATCGAGTTTGACAACCAAAAAACAATGGACGAAGTTTTAGAAAGGCCGTATTATGTTACCAACAAGCTCAAAGGAAAAATGAACAAGGAAAAAGTTGATAAATAAAAATGAGTTCAAAGGAAGGAAACAGAAACCACCTATTTGAAATTTTTTGGCAAGAGACCATCAGAAAAAGTTTAATAAACCCAAAGAAAGCCAAACTTCTCATTCCAAGTCGCTTCCAAACAAATAGATGGAGCATGCGTAAAAAGGAAGGACAACAAAATGAGAGAACCCCGAAATGTTGGGGCTTCGGGAGAACCCCATATTTTGAGGATTGTCCTCATCAAAACATGCATATGATCATGAGAGATCGAGAAGCGACAATGTTAGGAATGATATAGCGAAATATACCAACTATCAAGGTAGCTCCGGAAAATTCCAAGTAGGCGAACATCAAGCAACCATGGCAGGGAAATGGAGGGTAAGATTTCGACCTATCTATTATCAAGTTTCCGATTGATCCAGTGCTTCTTTGTTACATTAGTCCAAGGATTGTAGAAAAATGTAACTTTAAAACTCGAAAAATTTCCACATTCATGGTTGGTATAGTCACACTGAACTAAGAGAAAGGTAACCTATAAACCGCTCTGCATTAGTAATCAAATTAAATGAGTTTCAAACAAAAGTAAATTTTAAATATTCTGGGCTTGGGGTCATATGACCTACCGATAGGAATGGATTGGCTGAAAAGAAGAAAGCCTTGGATGAACCGGGATAAGACTTGCATTGTGTAGATGAGGAAGGGAACCTTTATTCAAAGGTAAACCAAAACCTACTTCGTAAGACAAATTTCAGCATTACAATTAAAAAGAATGTAGCCTAGAAAAGGATACCAAGTTTATGCAAAGGTATGTGGAAGAACCAGACCAGAAAACAAGAAGAATTACCGGATGCCGTACCGCACAAGAGAATCAAGGAAGAGTTTCCAAAGGAAATCCCTCATCTTCCCCCCCTAAAGAGAGATTGATTTCTCAATCGATCCGGTGCCGGGAGCAACCCCCTCGTTTCCGAGCGCCTTATCGAAATGAGTCCTCCGGAACTAATGGAAACTGAAAATGCAATTACAAGAACTCGTTAGACAAAGGGTACATCGTACCGAGTGTATCTCCTCGGGGAGCACCTAAGTTGTTCGTAAAAGAAAGATGGAACTTTTAGGATGTGCATTGATTATCGTCAAATCGAATAAGTTGACCATTAAAAAATAGATACCTTTGCCTAGAATTGAAGATGTTTTTTATCGTGAGAGGAGCTTTAGTATTTTCGAAATCGACTTAAGGACCGGTTATCAATGTTTTAGAATTAAAGAAGAAGACATCAAAGAAAACAACTTTTCGAACCAGTATGGTCACTACGAATTTGTAGTCCTACCTTTTGGTTTGACAAATGCCCCCCGCCATTTATGTACCTAATGAATGAAGTAAGGTGTTAAACAAGTACTTGGATAAATTTGTCCTTGTATTCATAGATGATATCTTACTTTGTTTAGAAAGTAAGGAGGAACATGAAGAACACTTGAGGATAGTATTGCAAACACTAAAGGAAAATCAGCTATATGCCAAGTTTAGCAAATGTGAGTTTTTTAAAGATACATTCAAAAGATTGGGACATATTATTTCGAAGAAGGCCTTGCCGTAGACCCCGAGAAGATAAAGGCTATAAAGGAATGGTTCAGCATTAACCGATGTTTCAAAGAAAGGAGATCATTCATGGGGGATTGCAGTTACTATCGCAGATTTGTGGAAAGGTTTTCACCATAGTACATCCCATCACATCACTACAAAAGGAAAGTCGTCAAATTTGAATGGACCGAAAATGCCAAAAACAAGCTTTTGACCACCAAAACCGAAACTTACTACTACCCCTATACTAAATATCGCATCCCGACCAAGAATTTGTGGTATGTACGGATGCTCGTAGAGAAGGATTGGAGGAGTTCTTTTACAGAAAATTCCGCTATTGCCTATGAATCTAGGAAAATGAAGATACATGAACGTAATTATAGTGCCTATGACTTGGAATTAGCAGCTGTTATCCATGCTTTAAAAATATGGTGGCACTATCTCCTTGGAAAAAAATTTACATTGATGACTGATCATATTAGTCTCAAATACTTCTTTTCCCAAACTAATTTGAATTCTAGACAGGCGAGATGGTTGTCTTTTTTAAGTGAATTTCATATGGATATAAAACATATTAGAGGGAAAGAAAATAAAGTTACTGATGCATTGAGCAGAAATGCTTGTCAGAATATCAATAGCATTGGAAGCAAGGTTTTCGATTGATGTAGAAGATTTGTGAATAAGGCAAATAACCAAGACCCAAATAGAGAAATACACTTCGTGAAATTACAAGAAGGAGAAAACCGATTTCACTCAAACCAAAGGACCGATCCGTTATAAAAATTGATTGTATATTCCCAATGTAGAGGTCTTTAAGAGGGAAATTTTGGATGAGTACCATGCTACCCATATGCAAGACATCCAGATATCAAGATGTTAACAACCTTGAAAAGAAGTTGTTCTAGCCAGGAATGAAGAGAGATGTAAAGTAATATTTAAATAGATGTACGGAATTTCAACTAGTCAAAGTTGAACTTCAAGATCTCACGGGTCCTGCCAAATCCTTTACCGATTGGCATCGGAAATGGGATACTGCATGGATTTCATAACAGATTACCCAAAACCAAACATCAACATGACTCCAAGAATGGTGGTAGTGGACACCTTATCCAAAGCGGCACACTTCATACCTCTTAAGTCTACTTTTGGAACAACTCAAGTAGCAGATGTGTTTTTAAAAGAAATAGTAAGATTACATGGGGTCCCAAAAGTCATTGTTTCTGACCGAAATGCTAAGTTTACAGCAGCTTTTTGGAAAGGGCTATTTGGAGGGATGGGGACTAAATTTAATTTTAGTACTGCTTACCACCCTCAGACAGACGGCCAAACTGAGAGAACTAATCAGATTTTGGAGGATATGCTGAGAATGTATGTGATGGATAGGCTTTCAAAATGGTAAGACTACTTGCATTTAGCTGAATTTGCCTATAATAATAGCTACCAATCCTCCATGAAAATGAGTCCGTTTGAGGCACTTTATGGAAGGAAGTGTCGATCTTTGAGTCGGGAGTTAGCCAGAAGGATAAACTAATGTTCGGACCAGATGTTTTACAAGAGATGGAAAGAATCTATAAATGATACAAAGAAACATCAAGACAACCCAAGATCACGAAGAACTATATTGATAAGAAAATAGTGCACCAAGAATATAAAGTGGGGAGTGTGTACTCAGACATATTAAACCAAAAAGAGCACCCTTTATGTTGAAGTTGTGCAAAACTGCCCTTGATACTCAGGGTCCTTTAGTGACAAAGGTGGGACCAAGGGCTTACAAGTCGGCCTTACCACCCCATGTTAGATTTCATGATGTATTTCATGTTTCATTGTTAAAAGATATGTGCATTATGCTTCTCACATAGTTGATTGGAATGTTGTACAGAGTGAACCGAAGGGGAGTTTTCTCACGGTAACTGCCCAAATATTGGAGCGGGAAGAAATTGAATTGAGGAAGTAAGTAATAAAGAGCAAGAGTAAAAGTGCAAGAAGCACTTTACCGCCGAAGAAACTACCTGGAAAGGGAAGCTGAGATGATGGAAAAATATCCATTTTTATTTTCCAAATGAACTCTAGTAGTCGAATAATAACACCAAGGACGAGCATTTTCAGGGGGAATATGTAACACCCCAATTCATGTGCTTGAATTTCAAAGTTAGACATTTGAACTTTAATCCTAAGGGAGTGGACCCCAAAGGATAAATATTTTGTGAATGTAATTAAATATTTAATTGATGAATGAATAAAATGATGTGGTGCGTATCAATTAATATGAGATTTTGAGATCACTTACAAATCCATGAGGATGGAAGAGGCAAATATTTCACAATCTTTCAAAATCCTTGAAAGAAATTTCTTTTTAAATTTAGATTTTTGAGGAAAATTCGATCTCCCCAATGATGAGGAAAGTAGTTGGGAAGAGGTAAAAAGCTTCTGAAAAGCCGAGGAAAAGCATAAAACATCTTTAAAGGAATCCTCAAAATGGGAAGCCTAGGCAAACAGAAGAAAATCATCCCGCATTCGACTTTAATTAAAACATGCTTTGCGGAACAATAGCTTAAATAAGTTGCTCTTGTACATATTAGGTTGATCTATTACAAGGAGGTGATCTCACTTCTGTGGGAAGTAGTTCCTAGAGCATTTAAGGACTTCTAAGGTTGGGAGGTTGGTCAATTTCATGAGTGGTATATTTTAAGTTTATTGTTGTTCATTTTATATAGCATGAATTGGCTACATATAAAATTTTACTTTAGATTAGAACATACCTACATTTAACAGAATTGATCAAAAGGAAGTTGTCTCTGGAAATCCTGTATGGTTGTATACCTAAATCATGAAGTGAATCTTACAGTCTCTAAACCATGATTGTCAACCGTAGATACTTATTCTTCCACAGAAAAATTTGTGAACTAGTTTTAATCGTCTGCTTAGAATGACTTAATATACACATACATGGAGAGAGAAATCAAGTTCTGCATTATAACGGAAAATAGTAGAAAAATAATGGTAAATTACATCGTGCATGTAAGCAACATATAGTATAGCAGAGGAAAGAAACTAACTGTCTATAGAGACCGATCATAGACAATACCTTAGGAAACCATTCATCTATTATAGCATCGAATGGAAGTGAACAAGAAAGTTAAGAAATGTCCAACATGCATACTCATCACAAAATTGTGATATAGAAACATATATGTATCCTAGTCTACCTACATCCTAATTAAGAGGGTAAGTGATAGATTATAAATCCTAAATGTATTTTAAACATAAAGATAGGGTTACAGATGCATTCATCCTAGATAAATATACATATGTTGTGCAATTTATAAATAACTTACTTCTTCAAATTTCTATGAGTTATTTCCTGGCATATTTTGTTATAGATAATTATCGCACTGTTACTAAAAAATAACAACAAAAAGGCAATGAACTTAGGGTCACTTAAGAACCTGAAGGAAAGAAATTTAATCAGAATGCATTTTATTACTAAAATGTTACCTGTCACCAAGCCATGGTTTCCCGAATAGAAAATCTATTCTACGTATATTATTCATTCAACTATCACCACATTATAAATATAGCCCATGGTATGTCTCTCCTAGAGCCTCAAAGAAATAAACGACAAATGATGAATATGTGTATATGTCATACTTATATATATATAACAATAAAAGAAATTTAAATGCCAACGATTAAGAAGGAACGAAACAAGTCAAGATAAAGGAGAGAGACACGTAACATACTTAATAATAATAACTAAGAAAAAATTGGGTATTATGCAGGTAAACCCAACACGATAAAGATATATGATGTATTGAACAACTATATTCTTATAATGTCCTAAAGGAACAGATATAAATGTTCAGAGCGAATTAAATTACTGCCCAATAATTACAATTTCATTATTATAAATTTTACTCACAAAGATAAATATATCCAGAAAGAGAAGAACGAATTTTCCCTGGCAAGAGTATGTTAGTACCACCGTAATTAGCACTAGAATTCAATGTTAATGTCCGTGAGTTTATCCTAGGAGAAAAGGAGAACATGACGCAAGCTCAAATTAATTTCAGATAGCAAACCAATACAAGTCGACGCCAATAATAGAGAATAAAACAACATCAAATCTGTGAAAACAGAACCCAGAAGGTATCAGACTTGAGCAGGAACTCTTTAACCCTCCTTAATCCTGCTTCATAAAATATACACTCTCATGAATATAGTTGATAAAAGAAGAAGCGAATAATAAATATAACCTCCCAGAATGGAATTAGATCCACTTGCGTCCTACGCTTGGTCAAAGAAACAATAATAATTCGTTAGTTTATGAATCATATCTCGTGATAGAGCTTAATGTATACCTCGCAAAACTCCCCTTTCAACAGTGAGGTCATTAATGGCGGTTACTCACCAGGAATGTGAATATCCACAAGAAAATGTGGGAAGGAAGTTGAAAACCAAGGCATTCGAAACTTCAAGTTAAGCACACGCACTTTCACAAAACGAAATTAAATAGTCCATCATATATATTACAACCCAGATCTTCAGAGACATGGCACCCATAATCCAAAATCAGTGACCCTGTGTGAAGAAATGAGCCAAATTCTCACAGAGATGGGAAGTTCATAAATAATATTAGTAAATAAACCATAAAAATCATATGAAGGTCTTACCAATCAAGCGAATTAACTCACCAAGGAGAACCAAACGAATGAAGGAGGTAAAAGAACCACCGTTAGACAATACCAAGCTGATTTATATCAATGCTTGGATCAAACACCCAAACCCTAATGATCCAAAGATATCCAAGCGTACACCGGCGAGATCCGCAGAGAAAAGCCACGATCGATTAGTTAACAGGACCCGTAATAATCGTCCGTCCCAAAATTTAATATGACAAGTATAGAAATAAATGAATGAGTCGGACTCCTCAAGCACACGGTGGATATTGCGTTGGGAATGCGGTGAAAATGGTAGAATGAATTCAAGCACATGGAACCAACACTACGTAATCACAAATGAAGTGTGATCACCATAACCCATACGACGCCCAGATCAAGACTGCTAATGCACAAATGGAAGATGATAGACGCCACCACCTGATTGCACAAAAGTTTTAATTGATAATTATGTGAGGTTAATTTAACACGCCCAACCTAAATAAATGCTGATGTAAGACTAAATTAAGAATGTCTTGACGAATGCCGACCATGATAGTGAGTTTTTAGTTCCGCTACAAGTTATAAGGTTATCAACAACAAAGGGTAAGAGTGAACGACGTATAGATGTCCACATGACTCAGGAACCATAACTCATGATACCAATGTAGAACCAAATCGAACCCCACTTTATATATGTATATGAAAATCGACCAATTCAGTTGCATGCAGAGAAATCAAGGACAAATATGGAAGTTAGGAATAGGATTATACTATATCGATGTAATTTTAATTAATATAATTATAATTATTCAAAAACAACTACCTTGCAAATGTAAGATAAAGGGTATATGAATGAAATTGAAAAGAATAGTAGTGAAAACTACAATGAAATTAATTATGTAAACCTACAAATTTAATTCACTAAAGCACAATCATTAGCATTAAATGGAACGACAACCCAATAGAAAAAAAAAATTGTGTCGTAAAGTGGGAGGTGTGACAGAGTCGATCTTTGGAAAAAAACCTAAGAATTTGAATATATAAATTATCTCAGACAATGTGCACCATCAATAATATTTTTCATATAATGAGCCAAAAAAATTGACCACTCAATATTTGATTAAGCCACCTTATTCATTATCATAATATTTAGCATTCATCATTTGGTCAAACCACCTTATTCGCCATCGTTCTACTTGTCCCCATAAACGAGGTGTGTCCCACACCTCATCTATTCTATGTTGAAGCTACAAATTCACAAATTCTTAAACATATATTGTTCTTACCTTAATATGATGTCATATTGTTTTCTTCTGATATTGATCTCATCAAATTAGAGTAGTCTCTAGGCCATAATTTCTCTTGGAAGTAGTGGAAATTTAGGTATAATTTTGGTAAAAATCTAGTAGAAATGTTTGGAAATATCAGTTACAACGGACAAAATTCAAGATTTTGGGTACCCTAGAGGTTTTGGATGATTAAGAATCCATTTCCAACATAAAAAAATGATTCAAACACTACTATGGTCAGATATTTTGAAAAAACAAAGGGAAAAGTCGAGCAAAAAATAAATTTCTTTGAAAAATTGTGGCCTCAGTAGGAAACAACCTTCAAATTTTCCCAGCACTCATTCAATGTATTTCATCTCCTTACTTTCCAACTCTCATTGAACTTATTTCCCCTCCTATATTTCCAACCACACAATATAAAATATCCTATTATTCATTGATTTTATATTATTATACTCATTAATATATAGCACCCATGCTCTCAATCATTGATTATATATATATATATATATATATATATATATATAGATAGATAGATATATATAACTAACACATTCCATGCCATACAATTGAACAACACATATACTAATGTTGAACTCTCATTATGTTTAACATTAAAACAAAAACAAATTGCATCTATTAGCATTACTCCACAAGTAATATTTCTTCATATCATCCACAACTAATCTTTATTCATATTAATAATCAATATCTTATGGGACCACTTCACAACCTAAAAAGAAGCATATTGTACCACTTAGCCAATCAATCAAATTTATGCACAAATAATTTATCAAACACGTATAGTTAATCCATGCACTAGCATATTTGGGCCAATTTTTGATGGTCAAAATGTCTCTATTGCGACACGTAAGCATCCCACGAGCAACACTTTGAGGTTGGGAAAAATTTCACTTCCTGTATCGTCGCATATGCGACACTTCTAATAATTTTCGGTAGAGGGACAATAGACATGACACGTGTCTTCATTTAGTCAATAATTGAATCAAATTGTTTATTGTCTCTATTCTGACATCATGTGGAGACAGTGCCATTACGGCACCGATTCCTTTCCACAATGTGTCTCAATACCGAAGGCTTGTCTTCGGACGTCCAACTCTATTAGTTTTCCAGCGACGGAAACAACCGTCGAAAGTGCCCCAAGAGTCATCGTTATTCCAACAACTGGCATAACATTGTTGTGACTGTTGGGCCATATCAGTGATGAAAAAAACCTTCAGAAGTGATACCACAGCCGTCGCTAATCCGACACTTGTCATAACATTGTTGTGACGGTCGGGACATACTAGCGATGGAAACAACCATCGGAAGTGCCACCACAATCGTCGTTGTTTTGACACTGGGCATAACATTTGCGATGGCTGGGCCATACCAGTGACGGAAACAACCGTCGGTAGTGCCACCTTATCCGTCGCTAGTCTTAACCTTGTGATGTTTGGGTCATACCAGTAATGGAAACAACTGTCAGAATTGCGATGCGACTCCTAGAATCATATTTCCCTATCAATATACTAGAAAAGTCTACAGTTGAATAAGATTCATTATGTTCATGTCACACCTCCAAATTTCACACAAAAAAAAAAAAAAAAATTCTTCAAGAATTCAGGCTTTTAAGCATAGGTTTATTATGAAATTCTAATTCTATTTTCCATAATAATTTTCATTATAACATCATGACTCAAATGACCCTTCTATCACTTCTTATTACCTTATGTTATTCTAGCTCCAAGTGTGGAGATATTTGATATGATTTTATTTTCCATAAAGGTCTCATATAACCTCGAGAATTAACCTTTTACTTGATTGTCACATATATCACTAAATATTTAATTTATAATTAACCATACGATCCATTAGCATGTATTATATAATATGGTTGGAATGGGCTTCTACCTAAGAGAATTCTCGACCCTTCCATTATACATAGCCACGACTTTTCCACCATGTATATTTGTATAGTCTTTGGATGTCGATTTTTGATATAGTTCAATGTACATATTATTATGAATTGACTCCTCTATGCGTTTGACATTAATATTCACGTCTGGATTGATATGACCACATATCATTGTACACAAGATTTTTAATTGAATTTTAGATATGGATTTCGTGATCAGCCTACACGTAAGGCATATAATCCCATTCGATTTGGGTTTCTGTGTTCATAGCCGCGGTGTAAATCTTATCCACGTCAGACGCCATGGTAAGTAGGTTGGCATTGTATGGTCTATATCGTTCTCCATACCCCTTCGTTCATTTGCGTGGTAGATCCACGCCGATGTGGCTTACTCGGCTTACGTGGTTTACATCACTCTTGTATGTATACACACAGGACACAATGAATTTAATTCGGATCTACACCCCGTTAATGTTATACGACAGTCTTAAATCTCACCTGCTAACCCTTCGATCCGTGTCTTGGGCTTCTACGATTTCGCCAAGTGGACGATGGCGATCAATTCAGATTAGGGTTCAGGTGTCTGTCGAAGAATTATATAAGCCTTTGGTGTTGAGTTGAGATGGTTTTCCGTGTTAATCAGTCTGTTGTGCACCTTTGCGTCTGCAATGTTCTATTTCTACAGAGGGTTTGATGTTCTCAGTTTAAGGAGAAGAGTCATGGCGTGCCTGTTCCACCACAACAATACCAGGTAATTACTTATGCATTCATTTTTACCTATCGTATGATTGAATGATCAAGAACGTTACTCTTAACTGGCCATATGTCGGTTCTGAGGATATCCTCGGTTGTTCATAAGATGAATGCGTTTTGTTTTGAGGATTTCGGGTTATACCCTTGGTGCAAAGTTTTGTTGTTTTCCATTTCCGAGTTATTTTCAACCACACTCCTCTGTTGATTTCATAAAATGAGAACTAATTTGTGTTATGAATACTATGTAGCGTGCGTCGCGTCTCTTCAGGCAAACGACTACTATTCAGTTGGTCGTTATGAGGTGGGTTTTTTTTTTCGTTCTGTCTCTGCATATAATTTTTATTTCCTCCTTTTACTATTCTAGGGAGTTTCATATTAACCCCTACTCTATTTATAATTTCGATTCCAGAAGCTCGTCGAACCCGAGATTTGCTTTTCACAGGTAACGTCTTAATACCATGAGCATTTTCTTCATTCAATTGTTTTCCAACGATGGCGCCAATGGCTAATTCCCATCTTGGTTTGAATTTGTTTTCCACAGGTAATCGAAGATTTCTTTGTATGCTTATGAAAACAGTCTGGATACCTTTCAACGTTATGGATTTTAACCTAGGTCTCCTTGACATTCAGGTTGGTACGCCTATGGGATTACTTCCCTTCTCCTGTTGTGTTGTTTCGTTGGGCATTGAATCATTGTTCTCTTATGATGTTACGCAGTGTTCCTTGAGGAACGAGACTCTCTCAGAGTCGTATTTTTAATCTGTGTCGTTCCTATGTGGTGCTCTTTTAAATTTGTTTTATTGAGATAGGGGTTTCGAGTTTCATACCCTAGCCTGATAGGCTTAGCATGTATTATGATATTTTTGGACATACATATATACTCCCTATTTTCTTATGTTGAATTCAATATACGACGCTACAGTGTAACTTTATATGGACTGTCTGAATCGTGTATACGATTACATACCATGGAATTTCACTTTGTTGAGTTTGCTTGTCAGAATAGTAAGGGTATGTTAATTGGTTCTTGGTAACACCAATGTTGTTCCAGATTCCTCAGTTACATTCATCAGAATTTCCAGGAAGTTATATTAAATTTTATCTCTTCTTCTGATGTGTTTCGTTCATTATTTTCTGTGGCTAGGTATCTCTACACTGGTACTAGTATCATATTTACAGTTTCCTCTGTTCATGGTTACACTGAACTTATTTTACCATTGTCTGTCTAGACATATAAATGGCATGCATGAAATTGTGAGTCCATTCTCATTTATACACATATAGTTAATATGTATGCAGTACTAGGATTAATATTCTCCTATTTTCCAAAGTTGTATATATATTTCTAATTGACATTTTCTTCTCATTTTCCTATATCTATTTACAGCTCTTGCCTACCTAGATATCTAGTGGTAGGTATTTCTATAGAGCTGGTCATGTGTTTGGAATTCATTCCCTTTTCCTCTTGGTCAAGGGAAATAGTGGTTACATTAAATGTTAGTGTGTATACTTTTGAAACTTAATTCAACTCCTTGCTCTTTTACTTCTCAACTATTTAATCATAGATTCTGCACTCTATGTATTTACTTTCTATGCTATACTATTAGAGTAGTTTCATAAGGCCACTGTCTCTGTTAGATCTTTTTATAATATTTCAACCCTTTCCTCTGCTATAATAAGTGTGGCTTACCTATAGACTTGTTGTTTTTGACCATTTAATTTTCTGGATTATATTTGAATGGTATGTTGACCCTGAGGTCAGTTTAAAGAGTCTCTCCTTCCATTATTTCATACACAGTATAAGTTTCAACTCAATTCCTACTATTATTCCAGTATAATATAGTGAATTCAATTTCTCTCTCTTGTAGATACTTATCATGCTAGGAAACAGAAACAGATTAAAGCTAATTCACAAAATTTTCCTGGAAAGAACTAAGTATCCTCAGATTTAAACCAACCTTGGTTTAGAATTTCTGTAGGATTCTACTTTATAGGATTTTTTCTCTACAACCATACAGAATTATCAGCTTACTACCTTATGATTAATTCTGTTAAATGTAGACTAATAAATTTAATACCTTAGGAACAAATTTTGTTTTTATATGTAGCCAATTCATACCATAATAAGCAGGAAGACAATTTAACACAGAGACATACCACTCATGCAGTCGACCAACCTCCCAACCTTAGAGTCCTTCTATCTCCCAGAACTCACCCCCGAGCTAAGATCACCTCCTAGAACAAATCAACCTCTAATCTGTACAAGAGCAGCTTATTTAAGCTATTGTTCCCCAAAGCATGTTTCTAATTCTGCATCCAGAATCTCAGGATGCTTTTCTTCCTGTTTGCCTAGGCTTCCTAATTTAGGGATTCTTTAAAGCTGTTTTATGCTTTTCCTCAGCTTTTCCAGCTTTTTACCTCTTCCCAACTACTTTCCTCATCATTGGGGGAATTCAGATTTTTCCTCAAAAATCTAAATTTAAAACTTACT